>VZRW01014195.1:192773-228084 GCA_013398125.1 Aegotheles bennettii
CTGGAGGCCGGCACCTGGTACCGCCTCCGCATCGAGCCGCTGGCCGGCGGGGAGGCCGTCAACGTCTCCGTGCAGACAGGTAGGGGCGGAGGCACGGCAGGTGCTGGGGAGGGGGGCCGGGCTGCTCCTTCCCGGCCCCTCGCTTCGGGCGGCTGGAGGGGAGGAGGGCGATGCGCTTGCAGCTGCTGCAGCCGCACAGCGCTCGCTGAAGGCGGCTGCCCTGCGCCCGGGTGTCCTTACCTCGCTGCCAGAATAACGCTGCGGGAGTTAACCCGGCGGGCCTGGGAGGAGAAGGTGCCCTGGGGAGGCTGGGTCAGTGCTGGGAGCCGCTCCTGCTGCTCCCTCAAGCTGCCACCCAGCAGTGCCCAGAACATTCTCATAGTTCCTCAGGTGACAGCTTATTTGCCGGGGTTAAAATACAATCCGTTTCATGGCAGGTAGACCCTGCTCAAAGATAACTCACTGTTTCAGCCCGTTTCTGTGCTTTTGTTCAGTCTAACCAGAGACTAAAGGTAAGAAAAGTGAGGCTGAAACTTCTTGCTTGTACGTTTTCCTTGACTGCAGCAGAGAGGTGTTACGATGTACAGTTGTGTGCAGAGCATTTACAGTGTCACACCCAGAACTGGCTGTAAAAATGTTCCAGCAGCCTGCCAGAGTGCTGCCAAGGAGAGACCCCTTTCTGCATGTGTGTGTGTGTGTGCATGTGAACAGCTCACCTATGAAGCAATGAACAACGCAGAGCCACCCGCTGCAGTGGCGGAGCTGGGCTCTTTCTGCCTGCATCAGTGGTTTTTTAAAAGATGGTGAAATACAGTATTGTCCAACCTCTTACTTGTGATAACACAAGACTCAAAACAGAGATGTCTTAAATGAGGTCCATCATTAAATGCCTCCCTTGATTCGCTCCTAAAGTGTTAGTTTTGGAGAGGTATTTTGCAGTATTAGTATTGAAGATTACAACAGCCAAATGCTTAACAATGATGAGATGTCATTTACTGTCGGATTCTTTTCCCTGCATTAACCATACAAATGCACTAAATACCCTCGATTAATTTGCGTTGGTAACTAGAGTTAAAAAAAGCCTTGTGGCAAGTCTGCTGGTGTGATAGCTATACGTTGATCACAAGGCATGTCACTCGGTAAAAATGAGTGATGGTTTCTATGCAGATAGTGATTTAAATCCATGTCATGCATCATACCAACTGTTTTTAATATTGATGACTTGTAATTTGAAAATGGAAAGAATAAATCAGCCATTATCAGACAGGTATAAATCACCATCGTTACTGGATAGTAGAGATCTACTATTGAACATTTGTGTAGAAGCAGAGAAAAAGATACCACTTTAGACCACATTTTGATTAATGCATAATAATTTAGACAGTAGCTTGTACATGTTATTTGTGACTTTTTTTCTCAGTAAATAGATGTTAACAACGCTGTAAGATAAAAGTAATTGGAAGCAGCTGATGATTATAGTCATACTATGTAGCTGATGTCAGAGTGAAAAGACTGATTAAGGTTTAAGTTTTTAACTACTGCAAATTAGTGGACCATAGTTGAAGTGAAGTTGATTTTTGGATTTTGGGGAGCAGAGATCAGTCATAAGCATGAAATTGGAACAGAGGAACCGTGGAGGTTTCTTGGAAAGACAGCTACTCAGATTGCTCTGTGGTTCCTTGATTCCCTCGGTTCAGTCACATCAGTTGCATTGTTTGATGGTGTTCAAAATATGCAGTTGGATCTAAAATTTGTCAATTTACTTTTTTTCCTAAAGAATATATAGGATTTGTTACGCCTGTCAACAAGCCATGTTGTGCTGTCAATATTACGCATTTCAATGCAGAACGAAGGAGGATTAGTTCTCTGTATGTTTCCACTAGGGGCAGCATCTTAAACGAGTTTTCTGGAAGCTCTTTTTCACCTGTTCCTTTGCAACTTGATGTCAGTAGTTTTGTTTTAACATCTACTGAGCCTGAATGTCCATAGACATGTGTTCCTGTAAACTGTCCTGTGAATATGGAAGTATGAGCAATATTTGCAGCTGTATTGTTAACAAAATTCCCATTGAATTGAATAGTAGCAGAACTGAGCTATCACGGACAATCTAAAAGTACGATGTCTGACCTTGGTACTTGGTGAGGTACCCTTCCTGAGATTTCTCTAAGGAAGAAGTGCTAAGCTGGTGCCCAGCTTTCTCCACTGACTCTAAAAGGAGCCTAGATTGAACCAGGCACCTGAAGCTTAGATTGCTGAAGTGAGACGAATCAAATCTCATGTTTTCATGGGGTTTTGAACATCTGTAGTGTCTTGATACAATAAATGTACACAGAGAAAGTTGCAGATTTTTTTTTATAACTTGTTCAGAAACTTTAACTTTTTGCTTATGTTCAATCCTGTTAAAACTTTCATGTGCTCATTCCTGTTATGAGTTCAATTTTCATCGTTTTCCTTATACAAAATACTGGAGTAGCTAAGCCCATAAAATACAAATTATTTTGTTACATTTTGAGTGTGATCTGTTCTGACTAAGGACGTAAGGTGAAAACGATGAATAATGCATACTGTAGTTGCAGTTGTACTGTGAAGGCCTGGAAAGGATCAAGCCCTTATCTTAATTTTGCCTCTTGAGTATTTAATTTCACATTAAAATCATAGTTATGACAATGAGTTAAGTCTATGTTGTTTGCAAGTTTAATATTCCAGTGGAGTAAGTGCCCAGCTCACCAAGACTATGTAACTTTCAAGTAACACCAGACCCTTTGTGAATCTTTGAGTAGAGAAGCAGCTTCTATTTCATTTATGGGTGCATAGATTTGAAATCTAATAATGTATGGAACACTAGTGCAATAATCTGTACTAGTCCACTAAGGTGGAGTCTCTTTACTCAAGAAATTTTGATCTATGGGTTATCAATTTAAAATGGCAAGCATTTAATTGTCTAGAGCAGAACTAAAATAGGTCCTCCAAAGTGATGGAAAATACAGTCACATATCCACTATATAAGCCAGGTATACACCGGCATGCAAACACACATACAGTGTTGGCAGTTCTGCTTTTTTGGTAGAATAGGAAGTGAAGAAAGAGCTGATAACACCATTTTCCAGCTCTGAGCTACAGGTAAATTTTCCACTGCAAATCTGACATTACAGATGTTAGTAGGCACAAGTTTGTGTATTTATTTCACATTAATCTTTATCATTTGTTATGTTTTTTTTAAATATATATACATGAAACAGCACATAAAACCATACAACTAGTCAGCATGCTTGACATTGTAAAACTGGGACAAAACGTGCACCTGTTGGCCCTTTAATGTTATCTTCTTTATTGTTCTCAGTAAAACTATTCCTGTGACCAAGAGTTACTCTGACAAAAGTTGGTTGGGTTGTGTCTTTCTTGATTTCAGATAAAATACTTTTGAAGTTCTCAGTTCTCCAGATATCTGTCCACCACCATAACTGTGTTTTTCAGTAGTGTATTTTCAGTGAATGACTAGGACTTTAGTTAAAATTCTAGTTAAAAAAGTAGTAGTATATGAACAGATCCTATATTACACCGAGATTTATGAATTTCAATTCTGAACTTCAGATTTGAGATACTGGTCTTAAGACCCATGAAAAACAACTTGGCAATTCCCCTGCTTTCAAATATATTTCTAAAATAGGCTTACAAATGCCATTTTCAACACTGATTTCCTACAAATTATTGCAGTAATGTATTATGTTGCTGCCTAATCCATGCCACTTGTACTGAGAGAACTAACAGATCAATTTTGTCAGAAAAATTGCTAAATATTTGAATGAAAATTGTTTAAAAATGCTGCCTTCTAGTACACAGACTGGTATTTTTCCATTGTAATATGTAACTCTGTAAATGCCAGAAGCAGGGCTTGGCCATGTGTTCACTCCTCCAAATTTCAAATTATTTGGGACAAATCTGATTTATTAGCCATCTGTAGGAACAACTACTGTGACATGGCTCTGACTATAGGCTGTATAATCCTATCATCCATAATCATGTAATGGTTATGCTCATTGTTTCAAAAGGCAGAGTACAAGAAGAAAATTAACCATTTTTAAAAGATTTTCTAGGTTGCTTATCATCCCAAAGAAATGGATATTTGCACTCAATAAGGGCAATGAAATCAACTCTCATTACTTAATCTTCAGAAAGGTCCTTGTGAAGTAGGTTACTGTTTTATGAATAGGGAAAACTAGGAAGAAAGTGGATAATTTAGTAGGAAGATGGCTGAGACTGGCAGAAATTCCCTGTTACTCAGTCCTGGGCTCGTATCTCTCAGTTTGTTTTTCTCTCCTGTATAAGACAAGGGTGTTTCTGTGCTCACAGGCTGTACTTGGGAGTCATGCCATTGGGATTGGACATAACCGTATCTATCGTTTCTGTAAATTGTATCTGTAGCAGCTGTGCACACAAAGCATATCCTCTTCCCAGAAAGTGAAAATGGAGGTGCAGTTTAATTCAAACAACATCAAGTCTTCTGGAAGATTTCTTTGTAGACCAGGAGACATTAATTCATGTAGTATCCAATGGTATAAAAATATCTTGGAGACAGGATTTTATTTCTGTGATATATCAGTGTTGTATCGTTGCCAGCAGAGACTTGTATAACAATGTAAATGGCTTTTTAAGTGTTTGTTTCCATCCAGGGCTCTTTCAGCCCAGGCACTTCCCAGTCTCATTGTTCCTTTGTTCTAGCGGATGTGCAAAGCACTGAGTGTTTTGTTTTCTGGACCAGATAGATTAGATAAAGTCTGAATTTCTGAATTTCACCTTCTAGGCACGCAACTCTTTTCTTTGCTAATGCACCTTAGAAGACATATTGCCCAGGACAGTATAAGTGCCTCTAAAAATGTAGGACATGTCTTCTTTCGTAGAATTTGGCTAATAATGCAAATTATGCTGTTGATTACTTTTGCAGGACTAACGAGTAGTCAACCTTATCCTAACTTTGTCAGAGAGAGAGTTAAACTTGACAGTTATCATGACTGTTCTCTTGATATCAGCCAAGTTGTGCACCTGACCATATATAGTGCTGGAATTTATTTCTGACTCCCAAAGTTTGACCTTTCTGATTAGAACAATTGCCTTCAAGGAACAAGTTTATACCCCCACTGTTCACTTTTGCCAGCAAAATAGTCTTTAGTGGCTTAGTATATATTATAGGTGGAGCTGGTAGTCAAGCCTATTGTTAGGATTTCCTGACACTTTTCATTAAAACCTCCTGTCTCAGTTGCTGTAACTGGGTGAAGTTTTAACTATTTGGCCTGAAGTTTGATGTGCTTGGTCTTTGACTTGAGTTTTAATTTTTATTTATTTTATATTTTTTTTTCAGATTTAGGCAGAGTTAGTTTGGCCTTAAAGAAAGAGGTCAAGAAAAGAAAATATTTATTTATTTATTTTGTTAATTTAATTTTCATCTCTTTTTCTGAAGAGCACTAGCACCCCCATGGTCCAAAGCTGTAATCTGAATTTAAGCAGAGACGTGGTTTCAAAGGGACATGATATTTTTCACAGAATCACAGACTGAGGTTGGAAGGGACCTCTGGAGGTCATCTGGTCTAAACCCCTGCTCAAGCAGGGCTAGCTAGAGCTGGTTGCCCAGGCCCGTGTTCAGACAGCTTTTGAATGTCTCCAAGGACGGAGATATTCCCTTGAAATTCCTAATATACTTGATTGACAGAGCATACCACCAAAACCTGGCACCGGTATGTTCTCAGCAGAGGTTCGTAAGAAGCAATTAAAAACTGCACTGACAGGACAGTCTGTTTGTAACAGACAAAACAGGCTGAAAGGACCAAGTCAAACCTACCCCTACAAATACAGCAGTAGGAGTTTCATGATTAGTAGTCTTTAAGGTGTTTCTTCTTCAAAGCCTAGATGGTGCAGAGGGTTTAATTGTTTCTTACAAAGCTTTCCTTTCTTCAGGGAACCAGGCAGCAATGGATGCATTGGAAAAATTACCTCGTTTACTCTGTGTTTAAGGCACTGTTCGTATGGAGACCCCAGTTCTCAGCCTGGATGCACCATATACTCCCTGTCTGATGCTAGGCAAGAGTAGCACAGAATGTACTCATGGGAAAGCCAAATTTAGTTGTTAAATTGTTGGGAAACCTTTATTCTTCACCCCCCACACACACTTGCAAATGCTTGATTTTGCTGCTTTGGGTTGTTTTACAATCCCTTTTTAATATGCAGTTGCTTAACCTTATTGGGAGACATAAATGTCAATACCGTAGTACATCAACATGTAATACATTTGTTTTGATTTGCATGAAGTCTTGTGAGTGATGAAATGCAGCTGGAGAATACGAGCAACCAGAGTCTTTTGTTTTGGTCAATGTTTGCCATCCCCTCAGAGGTATCATATTTTACAGGTGATTTCACTTGAGAGCTCCTCAATAAACAACATAATGAACACTGAGAGTTTCTCAGAGAAATAGTCCCAATTAAATATAGTTCCTAAAAGTTTATCCAGTGCACTGTTTGGGGTTTTTTATTTATTGATATGAACAATACTACAGCAGAGCAGAAGCATATTCTATCGGAATCTGTTTGAAGTGGTTAAAGTTAATACTAAAAGTGAAGGATTGTTGCCCTTCAAATTCTACACATGCTCGTGCTCATTAGTGATCAAGTGTTTAGTGTGAGTGCTAGCAAATGAAAGCCACCAGTATTATTGTATCTATAAAGCTACATTACACTGAGACATTGAGTGTAATTTGCTGGATTTTCGTGTTTCCTGTTTCTTATTAAAGTTGTTATAGTTTCACTATCAGCAGATTTCCAGGCTTGTTATATATATCTACAGCTGGAACTGTTTTTCTGCATGTGTGTGAGTGTGTACACATATACACAGGTAACATTCTTAAATTCTGCAGGACTCTCTTGTAGACAGGTTTCAGTGCTACAATATTTATAAATCTAAATAAAAAGACTTCAAAAAGCACTGGCAGCATGATGATGATAAAGGAAGAGTTTCGTAAGGCTTTTTATGTTGCTGTGTAAAACTTCAGACAATCCAAATGCAAGAAATACCAGTTTATGTTTTCTGTTTGTTTTTTAACTACAGATCCCTTGCCACCATCTCATTTTGAAATTAATAAGGAAAAAACTACCCCCACAAGCTTACAGGTTCAGTGGCATCCTTCCTCAGGAAAGGTGGACTTTTATAATCTAGCATTATTTGATCATGTTAATAAGAAGATACAAGAAGTCTCCATACCTGGAAGGATTTCAAAAATGGAAAACACTTTTTCCAGTCTCATCCCTGGGAATAAATACAACATTGCCCTCAGTGCAGTTGCTGGAAATAAGAGTACCCCAGAGCTTCGTATAAGTGGATCTACTGGTAGGACTTCTTTTACTGTAGTTCATCTAAATAAAACCACTTACAGTATTTTGCAGTTCTGCATTTTGAAATTAGCAAATAGATATCATTCTTCTACCTGGCAAGATATATATATGTAAGTATCTGTCGATTATACATAGAGTTGTTCACTAAGAATGGAGGCATGTTGTTATGATGTATTTGGACATAAGTTTGGGATTGGGTTTTCACTGACCCTAAAGACACTCAACATACTTCAAAAGTACATTGGTTCAAAGTTGCTAAAGTTGTGGAGATAACCATTAGGCCTTAAGAGTGTGGTTTTTATTTCAACAGTGCCATCTCCTGTGAAAAACATTCAAGTCAATGTCAAGACAGACACTATTTATGCTTCATGGTCTCTTGGCTCTGGGCATGTGGATCATTACAGGCTGGTGTTACTGGATAATGATGTCCCAGTTCAGGAGATTCACCAAGAAGATCCTCTGACCTCCTACACTTTCTCAGGACTTACAGCAGGCCACCTGTATAACCTCTCTATCATAACCCAGGCTGCAGGATTGGAGAGCAGCCTTTTTCAAACTGTCAGGACAGGTATGATTTCAGAATTCGTCACAACAGAATAAGAAGCTAAGGCCATAATCTAATAATATTGCAGGACATATTTGAGAATGATAAATGATTTGTGTTCCAAGTGTATATTCCCAGACTTCAGTTACTGAATTACCCTTGGCAGGTAAAGGCTACAGAGGGAGTTAGAGACACCATGAGCTTATTTAGTTCCCTAAGCTGCCATTGCAGCAAAGTTAGCAGCTAAATTAGCTTTTAGGGTGTCTGCAGCTGAAGCAGGTGCAGTGGTTGATGTAGGCAACTCCATTAAACATGTAAAGTTAGGTGTTAGCAGTCTGAGCCCAAGTGCCCTGGTATCACCTCGTATCTGTGAAAGAGGTTCACCTGACTTCTTCAGTGAATTGAGGCAGTGTGTAGTCTGGTTATTTCACAATACTGAAGACAGTTTAACTCCATTACTCGTACTTAACTGAATGGGAGTTATAGAGCTTGTGAGTTTTGAAAAAAATAAATTTTATGTGTCTTACCTTCTTTGGATTGCAAAATAGCTGCACTCCTGAAAAGGAAGTGAAAAAAAAAGTAGAGCAGGTTAAGAACTTTAAAATTGAATGTTGGTGTGGTTTTTTTTTTCATGAAGAAGTATTGATTCACAGAACCAGAGTTTTAGAAATGAAGTGTTTTTTTCAGGAAGGTTTTTTAGAATATAATTCTGTGATCATAGAAAGATATGATGAAATCCCTAATGGTTAAAACACGCATGTATGGAAAAACAAGGTCATGCCTTTGCTTTCCTTAATTTCTGGTAAACATAAGGTGCAGTTTCTGCTACAGAAATCTCACCACATAAACATAATCTAATATTAAGTGAACAATATTGTGATGACTAGGGCATGCAAATGAGTGCTGCTGTCACCTAGCCCTGGCTGTTCTGGGGATTATACTCTTGTTTCATTTTATTTCTTCAGACTCTTTTATTTCTTCCTGTTGCAGGTGCAAAAATTTTAAATCTCGCTGGTTCTCTCAGAACATAAAAGCACTCCATCTAGCTTGCAGTGTGGTCCTTCCTTTCAGTATGTAGTGTGTCCCAAACCTGAGAAATGAGCATATTGAAGTTGGCCATGCTTTTCTTTTGGTGGAACATTTGAATAAAGGAGTTTGATTCCAAGCCTGTCTACACTGGTGTAAATCAGACGTAGCTCCAATGATGCTGTGGTGTTTATTCTATCAAAATATACACAGACATCTCTGTTCTTTGGAGCATGTGCCTGGTCTGTTTTGTAGTCAAAATTACTAGTGTGAGTGCAGACATGGCTGACAGATTTACCTCATCATAAGAGGTGTCACACTCAGCAGTAGAACATCTTAAACAGGGCTGGGTTCAGTTTCGCTGTGACCAGGCTTTGCCCTTTCACTGTTCAGGCACAATCATTCATACTCCATCTCATATAACCATTTAAAAGCAAAACTTAACTACTGCATTTCAGAGGCAGCAGGTCTTGTGTGTTCTCTGTGGTGGAAGTATTTTATTTTCTTTCTCATTCTCTTTTTTTTTTAGCCCCAGCTGAAGTCTTAGATTTGACTGTGACTAATGATGACAGCTTAGATGCTTTAACAGTTAAGTGGAGAAGACCTTCAGGAGACCTCAATTTCTATAATATTACTCTGTCTCATCTTGGATCAGTTAAAGAAGTCAAAACCATACAGCCACTGATCACAGAGACTCGCTTTGACAAGCTAACTCCAGGACGTCTTTATCAGGTTACTGCCCGCACAATCAGTGGTGAGCTGTTTACTGACCGGACGGCAACTGGCAGGACATGTAAGTCTTCTGCTTCAGTAAGAACATTATAACCAATGCTATTTTTGCCTATGCTGGCCTTGTAGAAAATCATTGTAGGAGACAGAATGATTTTGATTCCCAGTAAAACAAGATAAAGAGCACAATATTTTTCTCGGAGTACCCCTTCCTGACTCTCTGGCAACAATTAATCTGGTAGCCAAAAGCAGCTACAGCATAGCGTGGGAGCAGGAAACATAAATGCATTTTGGACCTTACAGCTGGTGAGTCTGTTACAAAACTGTTCTGCATCACTTCTGACCAACTTTGTTATCTTGAATCCAACTCAAGATAGTATATAAAATGAGTTACTTTATGGGGGAGTCTGCATGTAGTCAAATTGTAACGGATTTTTAAGTAGTTTTGCAAGATCTAATATTATCCCTTGCTCCAGACAAATATCTACAAATAGGAAAAGCAAATCTCAGCTTTCTTTACTATCAAAAGCATGGATTAAAGAAGGCTTGTGGCAGCCTGGGTAGAGCTGGGTTATGTTTTCTTTATCTTCTTTCAGAAGTATAATTTTTTTCAAGTATCTCTTTTATGAGTTCTGAACCCGAAAAATCCTGGCATAATTCTTCCACATTGTTACTGGCCACATAGGCATGTCATCTTCCCCACGCCCAGCCCAGGCAGAATTTAGGTGGCAAAAAAATATATGAGTGAAGCATACATACATAAATTGTTAGAAGACTCAGAGCCAAAGAATATAAAAAACTTGTGTGAGAGAGAGAGGGAGCAGACTATCTAAGAGAATATTTATCGTCTACAACTAAACATCTCATGTGAAAGGCACATCCTTGACACATCTAGCTGCTACCCCATTCTCAGTGCAAGCTGGAAGAGACTGGAAAGCCTTTCATGTCCAGTAAGTACAAAGCTTGCACTGGTTACATGCATATCTTTTTTGCTCATCTAGCCTACCATTAAAGACCTTTAAGATTACTATTTCCATCTGAAGGGAAAGCATCAGGCCCACACTCAAACCACTGATCCCCAGATTTGTGACCTACACCCAGTACTTTCAAAGTTGGGAATCTAGAAGTTCCATTTCCAAGGATGCCGATCATGTGCAATTCCTTCCTCTGACTTTTCCACAGATACCAAGAGCTTTGAAAACAGGGTCACTTCAGCAGAAGCTTTGTGACCTAAAGATGAATTTGTAAATCCAGGCTGTCAGATCTACAGATACTGAACCAGTTAGACTCCTAGGATCCCTCTGTAACTCACAGAGAGCTCTGTGTGCTCAAGAACATAATTTATATTGCTGTGTATTGAGGGGGTGACTACAGCAGCAGAACCTGTCTAGGAATGTTGTGACAAGGAATATGAACGTGTCAGGGACTTAAACTTTGTACCATAAGGGTGTAATGATGTCCAGCCAGTCTGATAAGGCTGAACTTCATCTGTTACGATACAAAACACCATGTGCTTTTATCCACTCACTCAGCAATTGAAACACATCTCCCATATTCACTGGCGTGTGGGAGATCTAGATTGGATAGCCAGATATGCCTGTGGGAAGTGAATCTGGTAAGTATTTTGTGGTGCTGGTAGAAATCTCTCAATCCTTTGCTAGGTACTGTGAAATTAAATATTAACTAAGCCAGAGAAAACATGAGGCTATGATTCTAGCCTTGTAGTTTGCAGTTAATAATTGCTGGTAGTCTCAGGGCTCCAATGCACGTTTCTGAGTATCTTAACACTAAGCTATAGGTATTATAACCTCTAAGGGTCTGCATCTGTCTTCCAGGGTCCTCTTGGTGTGATTAATACTTAATTATTCTATGAAAATCAGAAAAGCTTCAGTCGTCCAGTGATACCTGCCAGCTGTAGGGCAGGAAGGTTGAGCTGGTAAATTCAGGAGCCTTGAAGTGGAGGACAGGACAAAGTGAATGCTGTAATGAACTTCAGTTTGAACCTCAGTGCCTTACAGCTGGGAGGGACTAGGACATACAAGGCCTTTGTGGAAGAAGCCATCAGATTTTGCATTTCTGCTGCTGAGACCAGAATTTGGTCCATAGCGACTGAAATTTTGGCCTTAGCTCTGAAAAATTAGTTGACAGTTTCTAAGTGAACCTAAGTTCAGGAAAAAGCTGTGAAGCTAACTGGAAACTGCAAGATGCATCCAAGAAGTGTATGGGGGAAATTTTGTCTGCCCTAAGAAGGGTTACCGGTTCCTGATGTCAGGAACCAACAGTGAAAAAGTGAGTGGTTTATGTGGGGAAGAGTAAAAATTATCTTTACAATGAATGGCAACCTTTGTAACCTCACGTTGCTCTGACTGATCCAAGTGCCCCTACAATAGCTCTGCTGTGAGACAGCCTTTGCCGATGGGCAATTACATCTTACCAGAAATACCTCACTTCAGAATTACTCTCAATCTCTGTATTTCAGTTCCTCAGAAAGTTTCCGAGCTGAAAGCCGGTGGTGGCGGCTGGCTGAGGTCTCTGCGAGTGACCTGGCTGCCCCCTGCGGGAGACTGGGAGAGGTACCGCCTGCTGCTGTGGAACCGCTCGGCCCTGCTGCTCAACACCACCCTGGAAAAGGGTGCCACGGAGTACCTCATCCACGACGTGGGGCTGGTCCCGGGGCGGCAGTATGGCGTGGATGTGGCGGTGGAGAGTGGCGGCTTGCAGAGCAAGGCTAGCTGCACGGGGAGAACAGGTCAGCGTGCCCGTCCAGGGAGTGTGGAAGTGCAAAATGTTCAGCTGGGCTCTGTGGGCAATGAGGAAGAAAGAGTATGTGGGAACCCACAGCTGAATTTCACTGTTAATACAGTAAAAAGGAGCTCCCTTGTAAACAACAGAAATAATTCTTTTGAGCAGTTCTGTGAAAATTTTCAGGGTTTTTTTGTGATGAATATTTTGTTAGTGAAAGTTTTGGGAATTACATCGCCATTCTGTCATGACTAAGGCACTATACTACATGTACAACATTTCATTGTTGTATTTTGTAGCTCATTGTAGGCCCCCTGTAGAGCTCTTAAAGAGAGCAATATGGATCTTCCTGTATTGTTCATCAGTATTTTCAGTGGCAAACTGGTTTCCTTGCCAGCCTGTATAAAGAATATCAGCAATGTTAACCAAAGCTGACTGAGGTGTATGGTTGTGTGGCTGTTCCATAACATCCCAGTTGTTGTTCCTGTGCTCCAGAAAGAAAATGGGTTTATTCTGTTCAGGTTAACATTTCCAAAGGAAATCCATATACACTGCAGGGACATGAATGGAGTTCTTGTGCAGCATGTTAGTAAAAGCCACATCTCAATTGCTTCAAACTTAATAATTACAATATAATTGTTAATGTTTCTGCTCTATGAATGCAAAATAAGTGCAATTCAGAGGAAAAGAGGACTTGGAGGAAGAGTATCAGGCCTGGCTCAAGCCCATTCTCGCTGGAGAATGTGAGATAAGATAGGGATGCCCTACTTCATCCTCACCCTTACTTGTGCCTACCTTTCCTGCTATGCCCTGACCTGTCATTTGCTGAGGGCTTAATTTTGTTAATTTTGAACAATGACAACACCAGTAGAAGCTACAGAACTGAAGCTTTCTCTGACTTCTACCTAACTTGATCAGAGCAAGGCACATTTTCATCTTGCTTACTTTGATATGCATTACAAATAATTTAAGTTTATGATGTTACTTTTAATTGATGCAGCTAAGCAATTAGAACATGGTCCGATTAAATAATATCACAACTGTGTTTGACCTACAGTCAGGTACATAATGTACCTGTTACGAAGCCGTATGTATTAGACTCTGTTCTTGGACAGTGAGTTGTATTTCAATGTAACAGGAACAAAATCAGATCAGGGGACTACATTAGGTAACAGATACCCTCTGTGTGCATGCGTGCACACACACATGAACATACACAGAAATTCACAGATCAAATTCTTTCATTTATACCACTGTAAGTTTGGAGTGCCTGCCAACTTGACTGAGATATGAACCAGTGCAAAATCTATGTCACTCTGACCCTATAATTTACATCCTTGTTTGTTACAGCTAAATTGGTGTAGCTCTGTTTTACGGTACAAATATTTTATATCCCTGTCTAGCATTCGCAGTTCAAAAGGAAGCTCACAGACTTCACTGCATTTCCATTCATACTAAAATATATATCCTGACATAATTTTAAACCTAAGCATTACGGCTATAATGCATTGCTTAAGTCTACTGCTACAGCCCTTTACTGGAAGAGTAACACAAATACTAGATTTGTAAGATTGGCTTCCTAAAGAAAGGTATGGAATCTCGTCTTGATTACAAATACTCTGTTGCTGTCACATTTCTGTCTTACAGAAGAGATTCCTTACAGCAGCTTGAGATAATGGCATGTGTGTTCACTACAAAGTTCAATTCCTGTTGTGATATTTTTGTACTTTTACAGCTCCAGAGCCTGTTCTCCAGCTCCGTGTGAAGCATGCTAATGAATCTTCACTTAGTGTCATGTGGATGGCCCCTGTTGCAGAATGGGACAGCTATGTGGTTTCACTGGGAGACAGGGATCTTACTGTCATAAAAAAAGGGCTTGCAAAAGAAGCTAAAGAATTCACTTTCACTGACTTGGTGCCTGGAAGAAAATATACAGCTACCATCACTACCATTAGTGGGATTTTAAGCAACTGGACTTCAGTGGAAGGAAGAACAGGTATCATTCTGTCAAACTATTTTAATCTTCTGTTAAACATTAACAACTTTCTTTGCTTTGTGGTGAACTGAATGAACTCAGTGTCTGAATTTCAAATCTTGAATTTATGTTTGTTTCCCCAGTAGAAAATTTATGCTTCTTAATCTCCAATTTCTCACTGTCAGATACCTTGTGGTATTTATTTATGGTTTTGGGGAAACGGATATGTAATTGCTGGCAAAACACTTTTCTGAAATATTATGTCACGTCTGATCAATCTACATTAGCACAAGACTCCATATGAGAAGAACAATTTTCACTGGGTATCTTCAGGAAGGTCACTTCCTTGATTCAAAGCATTTATCATCTGGGAGAAAACCAAACACACTACCACACAGGAAAATGTTGCTTTAGGGGGAACATTCCAAAGTTGACAGACACAAAACATATGTGACCTTGAAAATGTATTTTGATTCTCTCTGCTCTTCTGATTCCAGAATCTGTATCTGTTACTTAGGGTGATGACTGTGACACAGCGAAAGTCTCATTCCCACCCCCTGTAGGGTGCTAATTTTGTGCACATGTATAAGTTTTAAACAATATTGGGTTGCTTTACTCAGCTTGAGTTATGCAGAGTGCAAGCAAAGTCTTAAAATTTAACTTTGGTCTGACACAGCACAGGAAAAACAAGCTGCTAGTGGATAAATCTAATCATACCTATGGCTTGACAGTGGTCCTTACCAAAGTGTTGTAACTTCTTCCAAGGCCTGAAAAGTTTGACTTACACTTTCACATCTCTGCTATGTGATTAGATAGCTGGGATTTCACTTCCTTCTGCTTTACGCCCCCTTAGGAGGCCTATTCAGGCATAAAGGTTATAGTGTCCCACTTCAGTAGTATCAATCAATTCTTGAAAACAACATCAGGCAGGGATAATGTCTCAGCATTTCATTCAAAGTGATAAAGAACAAGCATCAATTAATTTGACTAATAAGCATTCCAAACCTCTCAATCTTCTTTGCAGTAGGACAACTTACTAGACTTGCAAATTATTGCTGTAAATATGACAGAAATTGGTCTTACCTGCATCCCGGATTGGTCAGCTTCTAGTGAAGCCTGAGGTATCACTAAAAGTGCCTCTAGAACAGAAATGTGGCACTTCAGTTTCTTGTTGGAGCTTACTGTGTTATGACAGGATTATAAAACAGGTGGGATTCTTTATTCAGTTTTTTTATCAACATTACATTTTTTTCAGTTATGTGCCTGATTTTCTAGCTTTTGTTGATTGCTAATCCAGTACTGTGTGTGCAAAAAGGTTGATATAAAATGAGACAAAGCTTGCAATCACATTTTGTAGAGTTAGAGTGTTCTTTATTTCAGTTTTGCTTGGTCATGTAAGCAGAAATACTTAGAAAGAAGTAACTGTATTTCCTTGATTTGACCAAATATCGTCAAATTAAAAGAAAAATAATTTTGGGTAAAATTTGTGCTACATACTTCATTCCTTTTGTTTTTCTTTTTTGGTCTGGCTAAGTTCATCAGCTTATACTTAGATAAATGTTATGTTTGTCTAATAATTAATACATTTTTGATGCTAGAAAAGTTAGTGTCCTGCAGATCTTCTGACATAAAAAGTGAAACCAAAAGCATCCCTCTCAGTTACTCGCAAAATTAAAAGGTCTGACGCTTCTCTGAGGTACAGATAACTGTGCCTAAGGTATTCATCAAACTAGTTTGCCATTTAATAGGAATGAGAAACAGGGAATAGGAGAGGAAAGGGAGAATGAAAGACACAGACTGTATTTGAAATAGTCATCAAAAAACCAAGTGATTTCCTAAATTGATGGCTTTTGTTTAATGGGATTTATAAAATGCCATCTCTTCTAGTGCCCTGATGTTAAATCATTTTAGTCTGACTGAGAAAAGCTGTTGTAAAGCCTGAAAGACCTTTCTGTCTCTTAGATAGTTTCCCATAGACCACATCCCATCAGACAGGAAGCAGTCCACAGTTAGATTATTTTTAGTCCTGTTGAGTCTGGCTCCAAATTGGAATGTTCTTTTGATGCACTTCCTCAGTGTGACTAAACTTGGGCTATTTGGGGGATTTTGTTTTGGTTTATTTTGTTTCTCCTCAGTAACATTATGACCATTTTCTTCGCAGTGCCAGCCCAAGTAACTAGTCTGACCGTGGCAAGTCAGGGATCAACCAGCAGCTTGTTCACGAACTGGACAAGAGCACTAGGAGATGTAGACTCATACCAAGTCCTACTAATCCACGAGAATGTTGTCATTAAAAACGAGACTGTTCCCAGTGAAACCAATAGATACCACTTCTATCCCTTGAAACCTGGAGGACTCTATTCAGTTGTTGTCACCACTGTCAGCGGGGGGATATCTTCAAGGCAAATGATCGCAGAGGGGAGGACAGGTAAAAAGGAAAATACTCCAGCAGGTCTTTTGTTAGTTCCTAAAAGGTGAATTTATTAAAGAGAATGGTGATTAGATGGATATTTAGATGGAGGGAAAAATTGACCACATAGTGCAATTTCACCCTTTTTTTGGCCAAGCATTCTGTAGTTTGTTCCAATGTTCTCTTTGAAAAGAACTATTTTCAGATTAAAAAAATAAATAAAAAGAAGATAAGCAATTGGAGAAGAATAACACTAAAAGGCTTAAAGTATATAAACATATTTTGTAAAATCTTTTTTTTTTGACTCTTGACAGTTCATAGCCAGCCCCTCTACTGAGGAAAGTCAGTTGAGTGCATCAGAGTCCAGTGCAAATGTGGCAGTTCATTGATTAAGGTCTGCCCCTGTAATAATTCTGATAGTTTTGTACCTGAGTGATGGTAGTTCTGGCAATGTGGAGCCTTTGAGCTCACCTTGCTGGCTTGAAAACCAAATTGCATTCATGTTTTGGCCACTAGGAGTCAGAGAACTCATTGTAAATAAAACGCGTTCTGCTATGGGCCACAGCTTCATGCAAGCCTCAGTAGTTATTGCTGCTACTGATGAATGGCAGTTTGAGAGGACAGTTCATCCGGGATTTTAGGAGTGCTGGGATCATATTCAAAAAAGCAGATGAGTGGGAGTCAGTGCAGATCTTCTCAGGAGTCCCAGGCTGCTTATTTTGCAGGGTGGCGTTCCAGGAATTCTCACAATAGGAATTGGCTAGTTAAAGTTCTTCTGTTTTTTCCCTTTGTTGCACAGTTCCTTCCAGTGTGACTGGAGTAACAGTAAATAACTCAGGTCGCAGTGACTACCTCAGTGTTTCTTGGCTGCCAGCTTCTGGAGATGTAGACAGTTACTTGGTAACACTCTCTCACGATGACCAGATTATTCAGACTCTCACCATTTCCAAATCCTTCAGTGAATGCTCCTTCAGCAGCCTGACTCCTGGGACGCTTTACAATGTGATGATAACCACAAAGAGTGGAAAGTATGAAAACTATTCCTTCAGCCAGGAACGAACAGGTATAGAGAGCCTCTTGAGCAAATCCATTCACCATAACCATTATTAAAGATCTATCAATATCTGACCAAACTGGGATGGGTGAATAGGGGTTGGGCAGTCAAACCATAAAATGACAGCTGTTTTGCAGCCTGGGAACTGGAGTTGCTATTTTAGAGGGTAAGGTATTGCTTAAATCCACATTGTGGTCTTCTTGCAACTTCCTTATAAAAGTCTGGTAATTACCACAAATATAGTCTACTACAGCAACTCTTGTTACTTCAGGAAGTTATTGCTCTCTGAATCTTTAATCGTGTTTTTTGTTCAGTCCCTTCAAGTGTTCAGGGACTTACTGTCAGCAATTCAGCCAGAAGTGACTACTTGAAGGTGTCCTGGTTACATGCATCTGGATATTTTGATAATTATGAAGTGATCATCAAGAACAACAATGATTTCATCCAAACAAAAAGTGTCCCGAAGGATGAAAATGAATGTGTGTTCACTCATCTGGTCCCAGGGAGGCAGTACAGTGTCACAGTCAGCACAAGGAGCGGGAAATACGAAACTAGTGAAAGGGTCTATGGCAGAACAAGTAAGTAAACACCCTGAAAACATCCTGAGACACTCCAGGATTTTTTTCTGTTTACCACAGCTGGGCTGAAAAATCTTATATGATTTAAACATAGAATATTTTTTTCTATTTACCATACCTGGGCTCAAAAATCTCCTATGATTTTAACACAAAATGTTGAGTGTGACTCTTTCAATGTGTGTCATTCCAAATATGGAAACCAGTATTTAGTTAATGACCAATGTTTAAGTTATAGACATATAGAAAGTGAGAGAAGAGACCTGTGCTATGAACTTGGAAAGCAAATCTTTAAATATGGAAAACTGAAGAACAGTTGTACAGATTTCCATGGAAGCTTAGTATTTATGCTTCAACTATGCCAGAATGTCAGCACTGCCAGCACTGCCAGCACGGGAACAGGCTGCCCAGGGAGGTTGTGGAGTCTCCTTCACTGGAGACATTCAAAACCCGCCTGGATGCGTTCCTGTGTGATGTACTCTAGATGACCCTGCTCTGGCAGGGGGGGTGGACTAGATGATCTTTCGAGGTCCCTTCCAACCCCTTAGATTCTGTGATTCTGTGATTCTGTAATGTACGAGACAATTTTTTTCTGGTTATGGAAAAGTGTAATGAAGAAGATAGGCTAGATGTCATTCTCCTCAAATTACCCCAAGAACTGGAGGTGGAGGCCATGGGACAAGAGTGGTAAGGTGGCTAGCTGTGAGCCAACAGGGATATGGATGCAGTCTGTCTTCACCTAGCTCTACATGTAAGTTAATGAGCCATGCTAAGAAACTGAGTTTATTAACACAGCTATAGCAATGGGCAAAAATAACTAACCTGTGCCTGGAAGGAGCTGGAAACTGCATAGTGTGGTGCTGCGTGACGCAGACGGATTGTCTCAGGTCTCCATTAGCTCAGGCCTCTTTGCACCACATCTGTTGTACATGCAGATCCTACTCAATTTTTGTTGACTGTGTGAACTCCCTTGCAGGCTCCGTTATTATTCGCCTATTATTTTTATGCAGATAGATTGTGGACTCCCTGTTCTGAAATGGGACCTTCTAGTGTTAGATATGGTAGAAACCACAAAGAGCAACCCTTGCAAATAAGTGCAATTTACTGCTTTTCCTAGGGAAGTGAATGAAAAGGTTTGGCTCAGGAGAATGGCTTCAGAGCTGTTTTCTTTCTGCTGTGATCTGGTAATAAGTACTGAGAAGTTTCCTATCTTTCTTCTCACCTCTTCAGTGCCAGAGTCAGTGAAGGAACTGACTCTTAGTAACAGGAGCACAGAAGATCTGCAGGTAACTTGGTCAAAAGCTGAAGGGGATGTTGATAAATATGAGATTCAGCTCCTCTTCAATGATATGAAGATCTTCCCACCCATTTTCCTTGGGAACACCATTGAGGAGTATTGGTTCACAGCTCTGACTCCAGGACGCCTATACAAAATTCTTGTCTTGACCATCAGTGGAGATGCACAACGTGCTACTTTCATAGAAGGCCTGACAAGTAAGAAATAATGTGGTATTTAAAATGTGTTGAGACTTCTCTAGAGGAAAGAATGAGGCACAGAAGATCAAGGGCAAACCGTGATCTTATTTGAACTCCTGTAACACTGGCACAAAGACAGCAGATATTGCTGTAAATCACACTAGTGCTTCAGCCAACTTGATCTGTGCTTAATAAACAAATGTTACTAATATTTGGTGGTTAGCAGATGAGCTGATTTGTTGCATAGGAATGGCATTGAGATGTCAGTGTTTGGGTTTCTGTTATTCCTGTGCATGCCAGTTGTTGGCTTAGTATCTCTAGCTAAATCATGTAAGCTATTTTACGCCTCTGTTTACCCACCTGAAATGAAAGGGTGAGATTATAACATGAAATGGCTAACTAACTAAGCATACGTAAAGAGTTTTGATTTTCTGAGATGTTACTAAAGCATCATTTGGAGAAGAGGGAGGTTGTCCAGATAAAAGAACATAGAAACTTTTTTCTGTTTAACTTACATTATCTTTAATTTTGTTCCTGTAAACACATAGAATTGCTTTTCTAAAACGGTACAATCCTACACAAATGTCTTCACCTTTACTTGCATTTACCCATGAATGAAGTTACTTGTACCTGAAAATGTGCTTTGTCCTTTGAATCATTTGCTATGCACGTAAAAAAGTAGGAATTAAAGAGTCTGATTCAAACAGGAAATTTGTGAGCAGGTGCCTTTGTGTTCTTTTTTTTTTTCCAGTTCCAAGTGTGGTCAGAAACATTCATGTGTCACCTAATGGCATGACGGACAGCCTGAAAGTGAGCTGGACTCCTGGAGGTGGAGATGTTGATTCCTACACAGTGACTATATTTCAGCAAAACCACCCACTTGATTCCCAGAGTGTCTCCAAACACATCTCTGAGCACATGTTTCACAAGTTGGAAGCTGGGGAGCAGTACCGTGTGGTGGTGCAATCTAACAGTGGCACCTTGCACAACAGCTTAGCAGCTTTTGGGAGAACAAGTACGTTTCTTTTGAGACAAGAAGCAAGTTGCATTATGTCTTCCCAGAAGCTGACCTGTGTTTAATAATGTTTATGAACATGTCATTGGGTGTGGGGAGACCCAGACTCACAAGAAGATTTTATCTCAAAGAGCATGAGTCCTCACTCATGCAAACACCTAGGCACGGGTCTGTTAATACCAGTGAGATCTGTCATCTGAGTGAGCGTATGTCTTCAGCCCAAAGCGTGCCTTTGTAGGATAAATGCAGTTTCAGCCCTCCTCAGTCCTGTAGCCATATCCATCCAACACATACATCTGCAGGGCTCCATGCAGTCAAATACTGTGTTCCAGCAATGCCCATTGCATTGTCAAGGCTTGTTAGACAATGTATTGCCCCAGTATACTGCGTGTCAGGACACACAAACAGTGGTACACCTGGTTTTTAATCCATCCTCTTTCTTTCGCACCTGCATGTGTTTTCTATGGCCTTGACTTTTGTGCAACAGCTGCTGGCTAATGTTTTCTATTCTGTGTCACTATGTTGCAGTGATTTACCACTTATTTTTCAGTTCTTTTTCACATGCCTTTCTTAACTGTATTGGTCAGTTCATCTCACTCTCCTTCTACCTTTTTTCATTATAATCTCTTGCTTCTCCATGCCCAGTTCAAATGTCCACGATGCTCTGTAACTTCACCTGATTGTATTTATGTCTAGGAGTTATTTGCTTGTGCAAACACATGCACAGATATCCCTTTTCCCACAAGTGAACATGCAAATGTGTGAAGATATTTTCTATTAATTACTCTATTCACAGCTGTGTATTGAATGGTCTGTATTTCGGTTGGTAATGTCCTGCCTTTAACTGTTGCTTCCAGTTCCAGCCTCTGTCCAGGAATTATTAGCCCACCATGCTTACAGCAGTCATTCCTTGTTAGTAACCTGGCAGAAAGCTCCTGGTATAGCTGAAAGATATGACATACTGCTCTTGAACGAGCAAGGAGTCCTCCTGAGCAACAAATCAGAGCCAGCTGCTGCCAAACAGCACAAATTTGAAGACTTACTAGCTGGCAAGAAGTATAAAATACAAGTTTTGACAGTCAGTGGTGGACTCTTCAGTAAACGAGCAGAAACTGTTGGCCGAACAGGTAATTAGAACATCTTGGTTTATTTATAGTTCCCTCAGTCAGATATCATTAAATATGTGAATCATCTGCATATCTTGATTCTGGAAAGATTCTACTAGGAACAGACTCCAGATATTTATGTGTCATTTATCCTGATTTGTGCTTGGTATGTGAATCTGAAATTTGTTGGCATAATAATATGGCCATGGTTCATAATAAGGATATTGAACTAAAGTGCTGAATGCTTCCCTCAGTCTATCTGTTATGAAACTATATGAATGCTTTATTGTCATCCAGTTTTTAATTCACAGTCTCAAGGCTCTTAGCGCAGGATTTAATGTGAATACATACCTCTAAACTTAGAGCCAAGTCTTGCAGTCTTTACTCAATTGAAGCTTCTTGTAGAAACGAACAGACAGTTCTGTGTGAGCACAGGCTGGAGAACCAGGCCTGCTGAGAAATACAAACATTGTATTGGAGAGACTCGGAGGCACCTCAGAAATGCTTTCCCTTTGCTTCTGAAAGTTGCTGTTGACATTACTTAGCTACTTGTGGCTTAATTGAAATATATTCCAGCTATGAGTTATTACTTTATTAAAGGTTCAGCTTAGTGACTAGACACTTTGATATTTACTCTTGCATTTGTCTTTCTTTTCAGTTCCAGCAGCTGTCACAAATCTGAAGGTCACAGAGAACACCACTGACCGACTGTCCTTCAGCTGGACCACCTCACAGGGGGAGCTTGATTCATATGACATCTTCCTATACAACCCAGACAAGTCCCTTCATGACAGGATTTCAGGAGAGCAGCACCTCCAGCAGTGTTCATTCCAGAATCTGCGGCAAGGCAGGATGTATCGGATGGTGATTGTCACCCACAGTGGAGACCTCACTAACGAGTCATCTGTCTTTGGAAGAACAGGCAAGAGAATAAAAAAAACCTGTCTGTCTCCAGTGTGGTGCTCATGTGGGACACCAGTGAGCTGGTCTGAGTTGTATGCTCACACTAGATTCTAGCAACTACTAGAAATATCAAAACTGGCTCTTATTCATAAAAAGCATTAGACAAATAAGAAGGTAGATTCTGAATGATGTGGTTACAAGAGGCAAAAAACCTCTACCATAGTTTCCAGATACTCAGGTCAGGAGAAGAGACATTCCAAATCTATGCTGCTTAAGGCTTAAAGGAAAACAGCTGTCTCCCATCCTAAAAGCAATATTGGTCTATGAGTGGAAAAGACAAAAAGGCAAAGCAAATAGGGTTACTGCAGTAGACAATCTACCAGTGAAATAAAACTTGTTTCCCATGGGGAGCTCTGGCTGCAGCTCTCTGTTTGTTCAGCCACGTGTGGGAAGCAGAGTTTCCTGGGCAGCTTTAGCAGCCCTGACACTGTGAAATCTTTCTTTATCCTCTGAAGCACCATATAGTAACACCTCTGTAAGACTGCCTCTGTACAGTGGTGCACTTTCTTCAATTACCTCAGAATTGGATGTTTCCAGACACTGACTGGAAAAAAGCTGCTTAACATTTGCAAAACTATCTATTACAAACATTTCAGCCTCTTCTGGGGACAGTGGCAGTTCAAAATAAGAAAGGAAACTATTGAGATGTACTTCCTGATGTTTCCTGGCTTTTTGGCCAGCAGTAGCGTCTGTCTAGTTTATTACGTGTCTCTCAATACAGGAAAAGTGTAAGGTCTGCTTGACCTTGTTGCTTATTCTCACCCCGAAGATGTTCTATGTAAATTAATATTCATCCCATTTTTTTCAGTACCAGCCCCAGTTGTTGGTCTCAAGGCATCCAACCGAAACATGACAGACAGTCTGTGGTTCACCTGGGGTCCAGCAGCAGGAGATGTTGACTTCTATGAGCTGAATCTTTACAACCCAAATGGGACACAGAAAGAAACATGGCACAGGAAAGACCTAAAAGAGTGGCATTTCCAGGGACTTGTTCCTGGCAGAAAGTACAGTCTAGTTGTGGTGACTCACAGTGGTGACCTGACCAATACAGCAGATGCTGAAGGAAGAACAGGTAAAAGACACAAAAGCTTTGGAATTTTTTTAGTCCCATCAGCCAGAATTCGTATTAGTTCATGACTATGTAAGAGACTTATTCTGAGGGAGGATTTATTATAAGAGTCACTGAAGGTGTAAAGATAAAGGATATCCTTAAGGGTATTAAATGAAAGGAATGTGATTTTGATCATCACTGTTTTTCTTTCAAAGGCTTAGGAATATGTAATGTCTGTGAAAGTCACCACCGTCAGCACAGATGCAGTAACTGTCTGTGTACATGGGATATTATAAACCACTTTGCAATGGATGAAGAAAATAATGCATGTTTCATCTTATTTGTTTTGTGTAAAAATTTGTTAAGAATCTTTTTTTAACTTTTCCTCCCTTTCTGTGTAGCACCCAGCCCTCCTAACACTGTGTCGTTTACTGATGTGGCAAACACTTCTTTATCAATCACTTGGCCGGGTCCTCCAGACTGGACAGACTATGACGATTTTGAGTTGCAGTGGCTTCCAAAGGATCCCCTCACAGTATTTAATCCCTACAGCAGCAGCAAATCTAAAGTACGCATCATCTACGGCCTGCGACCAGGAAGACTGTATGAGTTCAGTGTCAGAACTGTCAGTGGTGACAACTTGAAGACATACAGTCAATCACAGTCTGCAAGTGTGAGAACGAGTAAGTAACAATTTCCATTGCACCTCAACACTCAGCTGGAGAAGATGCAAAACTGTTAAATCTTACCAATTTCTATCCCAGTCAGTAATTTCCATTAATAAATTCAGGAGTGATGGTGATTAAATCAGCTAGATTCTAAGCCCTTGCTGAGTGCAAGGTCAACAATTTAAAGAATGAAAACGGATGTACATTTACAATCTCCGCATCCACAGTGGGGCTGTTTGGTTGCAGAGTCTGAATCAGTTAGTTTCAGGGGTAAAAATAAGGCTAGATATTCAAACATTTCTGGCAGTAAGGTACTGAAATAATTAAAATGTTTCTGAATGATCAGACAGGAAGGATGAATGAAACCCTGCTGTACTAAATTTGAAACTGAAATCAGTGCTTCACTACTCTGCGTGTTTGTCTGTGTGGATCCACATAATCTCTAGCTGTCTAGCAACCTTGGTAGCAGGCTGATTTGAAAAAGTGACCTGGAACTGTAAAAATAATTGAGCCAACACAAACCCTCATGTCACTTGTGGTGGGATTCAGCTCCAAATTGACATCTATGTTTAGTATGCTGCATAGCTCATTAGACTTCGTGCAGCATATTAATTAATATGAGAGCATAGCGACCTTTTTCACCTGTATTTAATCACTTAAATGTAGGTGTCTGCCATCTGAAAGTAAAATCCCATCTTTGTTAAATGTCACATGTTATAAATGATGCTCCAATATTACATGGATAAAGCATATCTCTGTGGTATGTTTTAGGAATATTGACACACCACATGCTACCCAGAAAACTAGATCAGTACATGTAACTTCCAAATAAGTTGTAACAGAGTTCTAGAAATCCGTTGCTTTGCAGTGTTGCTGTTCTTGTTAAGACTTCAGCAAGTAGTTTTATTTGCTTGTTTTCACAATTAATTACCATAGTTTCACAAGCCTGATGAAGCTGATGCCACTATATCCAATTTCAGATGGCTAAAAGGAGTTTGACAGCCTTGCCTAATAATCTGGCAGCGCACATTTGCAGGAAAGGTGGGAAATTTGGCTCCCAGCCTCCTGCTCTGATCAAACTGTCGATGCAGAATCTAGGGGCCGTAGAGTGAACAGAGTATGATCCCTGTCCCTTTTCCCACTGAGCTTTAACCTCTCAATATTCCTCTAGAACCAGACAAGATACAAAGTCTTCATTGTCGGCCACAGACCTCTACTGCCATTGCGTGTTCCTGGACTCCTCCTGATTCTGACTTTGATGGGTATAGTGTCGAATGCAAAAAAATGGACACTCGTGAAGTGGAATTTTCTAAAAGGATAGAAAAAGACAAATCTCTGCTTAATATCATGACCCTCGTTCCCCACAAGCGGTACCTGGTGTCCATCAAGGTGCATTCTGCAGACATGACAAGTGAAGTAGTTGAAGACAGCACCATCACAATGATCGACCGTAAGTGGAATTCAGACTTGCCGTGGAGGGAGGCAGTGAGCAGCAATAACCAATTGCCTCTGTTGGTTAGACAGTAAAAGGAGTTCTGAACTCCATAATTGTGTGGCACTTGTAATCTGAGGGCCTGTGAACCTGTCCTTTGGCCCCTGTTGTGACAGATAATGCAGGATTTTAACTATAGTGCCTCTCATTACATGGCCAGACCTGCTTATTATTCATGAAATATAGCCTGAGAAACATGAAAAATTACCCTGTCTCTCTGATGTTCAGCACTAAAGATGTCCTCTTCACCACACACCTTTAATTGTCTTCATGGTTGCTGCTTGGTTTCCTGTGCCTGGCTGTTCCCCCTCATGGATGGTAACCATCCTCAGCACAAATATCCATCAGTAAGTGGCCCTGAGCCCTCTTTAGACTCTCTTCTGAGGTGCTACCTGACCAAATCAGCTGTAGGAATTATACCTGAGAGAGGATCACAGATTTCTATAGCATGTACTTCAAAACAACTGCTTCAATTTCTTCACCTGTAGGCTGCTGAGTGGAGGATAGTGGTAGCATCTGCTGGTGCCTCTGCACCGGGAGGCATTACTGTGGTCAAAGCCTACCATTGTTGGCCCTAGAGCTGCTAAATTTTTGCAGTACCTCTGGATTTAGTGGCATGGCACAATGCAGAGGCCTGAACCGCTCCAGGGCTAAACTTCTCAAAAATTACAGGATTGCCAGGAGACCTATATTCAGGGATGCCTGTATAGCTGCATATTAAAAGCCACATTTGTGTGAAATGCTAGATCATAAAAATAATGTTTGGTTTGGGAGTTAGTGAGCTAAGCTACAGAGTTCTGTCACCAACCCACCTTCTCCCTTCCCTCATCAGTTGCCATTTAATTGCAACCATGTCTTCTTCCTCTACCACAAAGGAGGCTACAAATTCACATGTAGTAAGAACTTGCTACTCATGTCACAAGAAGTGAGTCTGAGTCCTATTTGAAGGTTAGCTGTCTCACGTCTGTTCTTACTTATTTTGAATACTGCTGCTCTCCCAGACTCTGCTTAACACTGGAGGGCCTGCCTCAAGGGAATACAAAACATCGCAGCTAGGTTTTGTAAATCTAAGAGGTTTAGCTAAACAACATATAAATGTGTGAATTACTGGTTCTTTTTGCAATCTAAAACCTTTTGAAGTTCAATCACCTGCTTACAGATTTGATATGTTTCCCATAATGCAATATAGTTTCAGTAATACAGATTTTTGAAAGATTCAGCAGTGTACATTCTTAAAATCCCTACTTTTGCTGCACTGGTCCTCTGAAGGTTTTTCCCTATACACTTCACTTTCCAGTTTACTTCTGTGGTGTCACTGTTTGAGGTAGTTTTTTAACATACAAAGAACATTTCTTATGGAAATTCTGCAGTCAGTCTGGAAAAAGGTACTCGGTAGTTGAATGCTGTGTCTGGCTAACTCAGGGCTGTTCCTCTGGAAAAGGAAGCAGAAATTGGATGCTTAAAATAGGTAACTTCCTGTAGTGCATGTGCTAAGTGGCCTCCAAATATCTGTCTTAAACTTATGTCATTTTTAGCAGCTACAATTTCTGATTTCATGGATTAAGCAAGACTTTAATGCATTTCCATGTGGTTCTGCAGGAATTCCTGCTGAGGAGCTGCCACTGTTAGTATGGTTGACTGAGTACTGGCTTGTTTCATCGTTTGGCACTTTCCCTATGGGAGGTGAAGACACTTTCTTGATTGCAAAAAGAATAGAATCATAGACTTAGGTTCAGTCAGCTGAGATTTATTACAAATTGCATTTCCTTTGCTAGGTCTAGCTCACAGCAAATATATAGATAATACTTTCTCTCTTTTTTTCTTTTTTCTTTTTTTTTAAATTCCTCAGGTCCCCCTCAGCCACCTCCAGACATACGAGTGAACAAAAAAGAGGTGCTGATTACCAAATCCTCCATCAACTTTACTTTTAACTGCAGCTGGTTTAGTGATACTAATGGAGCTGTGAAGTACTTCACTGTGGTTGTAAGAGAGGCTGATGGTAAGTGTCATGATTTAATACCATTCTCTCTATAGCCTACGGGGGTTACATGGGGAGGTACCCCCCTATCACTACGCAGCAAAGGAGCTTCTCCTCATGTAGTGGCTGAGTTTCGGAGGGGTTTTGGATCTATACCTATTCTCTAGCCTGGGAACTTAGGAAGTCAGTCTTCCCAGAGAATCAGTAGCAACTACAGAGCTCAGCCAGAAGCAGTAGTTAGCTTCTGTACTCTAGGTTACATTGGCATGTATGTTCAGGAAATTTCCACAGTAGGAGTCTTATGTTGGATGTCACTGACAGTGAACACAGAAGAAGCTGCCTTGCTGTGCACAGTTCTCAAAATGTAAATGTTAGGCGGCAACACTAAGGCAACTCTTTTTGAGAACCTCAGTAAGCCATGCTGAGAAGGCAAAGGTAGCATCTCCCAGGTGGTGTTTGCTTTCTGAAGAAAATGACTTTGCATGCAGCACTGTAAAACAGAACAGAAATTGCCCTCATAGCATGCATGTAAACCTCCCTTTCTGCAGTTGACTTATGTGTGACAAAACAGATGGATGTTTCAACAATTAATACCTTGTTTTTAGAAGTGGCTTCATTTACTGGCATGCCAGGACATATTTTGTGGCCCTTAAGAAAACTTTTTAATCTCTCTGTCCATCAGCCCTTAGGAAAAGAAGCAGAAATAATATTTCCACTGTCTGTCCTATTATGTTTTTTTTTTACTTCCTTCCTTGAGATAGCTCGTGGTAGGATCCAAGAATCTGGATCACAGAGATTTCCATCAATAGCACAGGAAAAAATGTCGTAGCATTGAATTTGTCCTGTGCATGACTATTGCAGCATTGTATCTGGAAAAGTTATGCTGAGATCTGGTGAGGAAATCTGTCTGAAGTTCCCCAGAAAAATAATAGCAAGGCAGGTACTAGAAACCAGGTACCCTAACCACTGTAGGTTTGTGTTCCCAAGGTATCTTGTGCAGCCTCCAAGAAATGCTAGAAAGTTGGATAAGAATATGTCTGTCAACAGCTGAAGCCTATGAACTGCATCACATTAATGGCTGTGATATGTAAACCTTCTGTCTTTCTCTGCATGTGTTGTAGGTAGTGAAGGACTAAAACCTGATGAGCAGCACCCATTACCTTCCTACCTGGAGTACAAACATAATGACTCTATACGTATCTACCAGACAAATTATTTTGCCAGTAGATGTGCTGAAAACCCTGACAGTGACTATAAAAGCTTTGACATTAAGCTTGGAGGAGAAATGGAAAATCTGGGAGGAAGGTGTGATCCAGATCAGCAAAAATTCTGCGATGGACCTTTAAAGCCTCGGACTGCTTATAGGTTAGATTTATGTTGGTAGTTGTGCTCTCATGTGCTCACATTATCAGGCATGGTGCTGTTTGGATGCCTGATACACTTGAACTTCTGTAGATTAATAACTGGGTTGTACAATGTTCTTAGTGTTTCATTGTGAATTTATGAAAGCTTTATCCATGCCCCTGTTTCACAGGTATGAACCAGTCCTTCACTAGCATGGGAATGATATTATTAATTATTCACAAAACTTGGGGCGGTGAATAGGTTTATTTATTTCCCTCAGCTTGATGGGGAGCTCTCCTATAGCTGCTAAATCTTTCTTTGGGAAGACCATCAGCTACGTCAGAACAGTACTTAATAGAAAGCAAGGATGGTTCAGTCTAACTGTTTGCACCGCTACCCCACACCCATCCTTTGGAACAAGCTAGAAAAACCTGAAGGTTATTTGAACCTGTGACACCATCCCCAGGCTCCAGATCTAGACCCAGGTTAACTGTAGGGTGTAGAAGAGGGCGACTGCCAAGACCAGACTCGGGCTGTGAGACCAAATGTGAGTTGCAGTGCAGCTCAGTCATGCCCCTCCCACGGGCAAACACTCTCCCAAGAGGTCTGCAAGCTGCTCACTGGACAGCCACGTGGACAAAAGGCACGTGCCAAGCAGTGCACATTGTGACTCTCAGCTGCTTCATCATCATCAAGACCTACCCTACATCTGCTCTCATTAGGGCAGATTTCTCAGAAATTCAGACTGGGAAATGCCCAGATTACCAGGAGAACCAAGAGGACTGTAACACTTCTCCATTATCACAGCTCTGCCCAGCCACATGAAGGAAAAACATGTCCCCACTGAGAAGCATTTCTGCAGCTTCTGCCAGTCCTGCCTTCAGGGACGGTCAGTCTGTGTGTGCCAGCAGCCAGAGCCCCGTGTATTACCTCTGCCAGGGTGCCTCAAAGCTCTCCACCTGCATTCTTCAGCTGTATTTAACTCGGGTGTCTGCATTAAGAACTGTCTGGGGTCAGTGGAAAGGTTTCAGTTATTTCCAAGGAGTGAACAAGTTCTTTTCTGCTGTTGATTCTGAATGTCTGATTAGCTCTAACTGTAATGGTACTGATTTTTTAGGATCAGCATACGGGCTTTTACCCAGCTCTTCAGTGAAGACCCGAAGGAACTCCCTAACCCACTCTTTGCAGACACCTTCTTCTCTTTACCGATCACTACAGAGGCAGGTTAGTTTCAGGCTTCTTTCTCGATGGCTGTAGCTGTGATTTTATATTGTGCACTGGTATCTAGAACTACTTGCAAGGAGTGGAACAAAACCGTGTTGTTGTGCATGTCCTGAAGGCTGCTCTGAAATGAGGTGAGAGCCATGGCTTATCCAGCCTCAGTTTGGTAATCCAGAGGATGGTTTGATAGAGCTGCTGACAGAGGGAGGAAAGGGTGAACGCTCAGTGAAGCTATTACACAGGAAGCTTCAAAGTGCAAGAGAACCAAACTCCCATATAATGGGGCTGTGCTTTCTTTTACTGTGGTTGGGAGTGAAAGATTTTGTGTCATGTTTGGAAAAAATTAAGTACAGAAAATCAGGGCCAGGTTTTAGCTAAGTGTTCAAATGCCTTACATTTCCTCGTATTTAACCATTTTCTTTACCTGATAATAACATATCTGATTTTTTGGTTCTTCTTATCTTTTCCTCAAGATACATAAATACACTGTTTTGTTTCTAGAGCCTCTGTTTGGAGTTATTGAAGGTGTGAGTGCTGGCTTGTTTCTCATTGTGATGTTAGTTGCTGTTACTGCTTTATTTGTCTGCAGACAAAAAGTTGGGTGAGTCCCTTCATCAGTCTCTTGTTGAAGTCAGGTCAAATTATATTCCTTTAATCAATACAAAATTTAAAGCATAACTGTAAAATTGGAGGAATGCACTGAACTATTCAACAGAGAAAATCTAAGTCTCCCAACATCTCTACACACTTGGTACTGATAACTTCCATGTTAAGAGATCTATATATTCTTGATTCAAATACCTACTGATGTTAGTCAGAATTATCTCACTGAGAATCCTTGTAACTTTGAGTTTTCAGTAGGGATCTGAATAATTCTGAAAATCTGGTTTATCATTCAAACTGAATGTCTTCTGTCAAAAATGAAATGTTTCAAATTAATTTAATTTGCATTGTAGACGGGAAGCTCTTGAAACTGTTCATTTAGACTGTCATTTCAGTTCAAAAATCTGAAGGTGTAGCATTGCCTCAGTGTCCAAAAGATTAGTTCCACCTTTACTTTTCTTTTTCAATTATAGCTGTATATTTCATATTATAGATGAATCTTAAACAGTTAATTTTAGGTATGTTTTTAAAAGTGAAATACTCTATTAACTTTGAAAAAAACTTAATTTCAGTGTTTTGCATGACTTAAAGAGATATGACATTATTGATGTGAGATCCCTTGTGGTTTTTCAAATAAAAAAATTCAACATTTCCAGTACATGGGAAACTCTGAAAATCTGAAATTCAGTTCCTTTACTGATACAAAATTAGGTTTATTTTGTTTTGAATTTGCTTTTCAGATGCCAGAATTTCACATTTAAAAAAACAATGTTTTCTGGCTAGTTGTAGCTTTTAGCTGGAATGGATTTACCCTTTAGCAACACTATTCTTAGGATCTATGAACAAATTCAGTGTATATCTCTGTATGCCATCCAAAAAAAAAGAGGCATAAATCATTAGCAAAAGTAAGTGAAGTCTGCTTTTGCATGTGTACACTTATGTACCCTCAACCATCTCGGTACACAGTGATATATAGAGCATGAGTAGACTGCAGGTTGGTGTGTTTTCCACCTTGCACATCTCACTGCATTTTTTTAGTGTAGATAAACTTCAGATAGATTGTTGTTTCTTATTGTGAGTTATATAGCCATCAGGACTGCAAGTATATCGGTGTGGTTTTCCCTCATCATACATAAAGAGAAATTGTTCTCTAAGGGAGGTGTGTTGGAGGAAGAGATAGAAGTGAAAGGAGGAAAGGTAACACTAACCATATGGAGTCAGTACCACTTCTGCAGCTTTCCCAAAGACCTAATCTGCAGAGTGGATGTGCTGGAAGCTGTAGACCTTTTACAGCTCTGAAGATTTGCCCACATGTTCTTCTCTGCGTGTAGAAAATCAACTGATTTAGGGCCTGTCTTAGCATAGAACACCCTCCTTAGTGGTAGGCTGGGCTGTGAATGTTGCAGAGCAAGAAAAAAGTCTTACTGCCTGTGCACATGCATACACTCCACATCACTATTAACAAACTAAAATACAAAAAAACCCTGTGCCACTGCTAAAAGCAATGTCACATGGTCAGAGCCAAATCAAAACATGCTTTCTTAAATTCCTTTTTTCCAACTTACCATTTTTTTTCTAATGTAAGTTATGTTATTGGCAGCTCTTACCAGTATCAGAACATAGAGGTAAACCAGAATACCTTCCTTTTTATTTCAGCAATGGCCATGAGAGACCTACAGCAAGGCTGAGCATTCGCCGGGACAGGCCACTGTCAGTCCATCTGAACTTGGGGCAAAAAGGGTAACATCAAAAGTTTTGTTTCTAAGAGCACTATTTTAACATAGCATCATGGATAACCAGTCTCATCTGATCATTCACTGATTAGGTGTTTCTTTTTCTTTTGAAATCATTTCTAGGAACCGGAAAATTTCCAGGTAAAAAGAAAAAATTAATACCTAAAAAAGCTTCTTGATAACCAACTGGATAAATTGACTGTGATTCATCCTGTGATTTTCTTCCTCCTGTTGAATATTTTAGTCCGATCAAAGTCAGTCATTTTGAAGCACACTTCACCAAACTTCAAGCAGACTCCAACTACCTCCTGTCCAAGGAGTATGAGGTGGGATCCTAACCTAGGCAAAGAACTTGCTTTATGAAGGGGTGGGCTGGCTGAATCAATGGATTGATGTATTAGAAAGGCCTGCATTTATTTGTCTTATTCACACAAATCCAAGTAAGTTTGAGAGTCTTATTTGGGAAGACCTGAACTCTGCTTGTCCTAGTGCAGAAACCAGCTCTTCATTTGGCATTGCATCTTCCGGTTGACAGCCTCTCCCTGATACCTATCTGGCTGAGGTCAGAAGCATTCATCTGTGTGACACATCTGTGTGATAAAGCACGGAAAGCACCTTCCAGCCATGTGCTTGCTTTAAACGAGTATGATAAGCTATTTAGTTTCAGTTTGTTTTTTTAAAAAATCCACCCATTCTCTGTCCATGGCGTTTGAGAGCTGATAAGCGCTGTGTTCCCCTCTGTTGTCATGTCCTTTAATTATTTTCGCCTCATTTTATGCCTACTTTTTTTGCAGGATTTGAAAGACGTGGGTCGAAACCAGACATGTGACATAGCACTTCTGCCAGAGAACAGAGGGAAAAATCGATACAATAATATATTGCCCTGTGAGTTTTGGGTTTGGTTGTGTAATATTACATCACACCAACTATTTTTCACTTTTTTCAGCAAGCCTAGTGGAAAAGAGAGTGCAGCCAATCCCTTCCCTCCTTCCTGTCATAGGTGAAATACCTCTGCCAGCTCCATTTCTGGTGCATGGAGGTAGATGATGTATGGCCCTGAATGGCTTCACACAGACCAGTAATTTCATTTCGCACTAGAGGTGTAATGACTAGCATTCAGTCTACAGCAAAAAAAGCTCCAGCTATTGTGGGCATTCGGTTACTGATGATAACAGCGATAGTTATGTATATAATACATGTTTATATACAGGGTATCATCCATTCAGTGCTTTTTGAGTCTTGCCAAATCTTTCTTCTTGAGAGGACGCAGCAAACATGCTATACAATGTAGAGCTAGTGTGGTTCTGCATGGTAATACACACATGTGAGGTTAACCCTGTTCTCCTGAGGCAAGACATATCATTGAGAGTTTCCCCCTTTAATCTCCTGTCTGGCAGTTTTGGAGGTAACACATGGTGTGCATTGAGGAAGAACACCAGATGAGTCCCTGCTTCTCATGCTGCCTTGCCGCTGGGTGTGGTATGTGCTTGGAGCACAGTATCTGTCTGCTGTGCCAGGCAGGGGAGCATGCCCGCCATGTAGAAGATACAATGCCTGACTGAGATTCAACGTGGCATTATCTCACAAATCAGTGACCTGGTGGCTTAGGCTCTGTGTACCTCTCTAGAGGACTCTCTACCTAGGGAAGACAGTTGGCCTGCTCACACGTTAGCTTGGGAGCTGTGAGGACCACTGAAGCACTACCGCTCTTTCAAGGGCACTGGTCTCCAGTACAGCACACTTCTGTCAGGAACAAAGGAGGATGCTGTTGTGGCTCTTTAGTTTCCATAACAAATCCTGTGCAACTCAGCAGAGGAATTTTGGGATATTACAGAATCACAGAATCACAGAATCCTAGGGATTGGAAGGGACCTCGAAAGATCATCCAGTCCAACCCCCCTGCCAGAGCAGAGTCATCTAGAGTACATCACACAGGAACGCATCCAGGCGGGTTTTGAATGTCTCCAGTGAAGGAGACTCCACAACCTCTCTGGGCAGCCTGTTCCAGTGCTCTGTCACTCTCACAGTGAAAAAGTTTCTCCTGATATTCACATGGAACCTCCTATGCTCCAGTTTACAACCATTGCCCCTTGTCCTATAATTGGTCATTACTGTAAAAAGCTTGGCTCCATCATCCTGACACTCACCCTTTACATATTTGTAAACATGGATGAGGTCACCCCTCAGCCTCCTTTTCTCCAAGCTAAAGAGACCCAGCTCCCTCAGCCT
>VZRW01014195.1:228441-264977 GCA_013398125.1 Aegotheles bennettii
TGGTGTCTGCCCCTCCTCCCAGTTTAGTGTCATCAGCAAACTTGCTGAGGATACATTCTGTACCCTCATCCAGGTCGCTGATGAAGATATTGAACAACACATTGCCTGCTTCCTTCTTGTCCATCCATCTCCTAGTCTTTAGAACACTCCACAATGCTTGTGGATGAACAAAACAGTACAAATATAAACAGTTATCCTTCTAAATTAGCCATCCACATAAAAGCCTTGTAATAATACTGCCAGTCCTTTCACAAATGCATTTCTGTAAATGGGAGAGGGACTGAAAATCAAGACCTAGCCATAAGCCTCTTGTAATCAATTTCTTCTTAGATGATACATCAAGAGTGAAGCTTTCCAACGTGGATGATGACCCTTGCTCAGACTACATTAATGCAAGCTACATACCAGTAAGTGACTCGAGGATGGTATTTTGCCGTCCTCCCTCCAGTGGTAATTTGTCCTTCATCTAAAACTGAATATAAAGCTGGATGCTTAAGGCTCCCCTCCCTCTTCCTTTATTCACTTGAGCTGAAAGTCTGAGAACTCATTTTGTGGGTGTGCTGAAGGGCTGTGTCTGACTGCTATTAAGTTAACTGTGAGTGATTTACCCAGCACTTAAGGACACTTTCTTGGATTGCTATAGTTATGTAAGATAGCAGGTCTAATTGGCCAAGGACACATTTTTAAAGGTCACTGATTTTATACAGTGTCCACAACAACTGTAGCTATCACTGCAGGTGGCATCCTCATTGTGGAGCTGTAGCTCATCCTGACAGTGTTGGCGCCTTGCAGGATGGTGAAACTGGCTGAGAGTAAAATAATGCCCTTTACTGAAGAGTTGTGATTGATAATAGCAGTGGCTTTAGCAGTCCAGATTTTAAGCCAGAACAAAGCTAATTTATTAAAAATAGTAAATAAACCAAAAATCCCAATAGTTCCAAAATTGTTTGAGACTGTGCTCAACACAATAGAACACTGAAAAGCTTTGACTGCCACAAAAGGAACAGTATTTAGATAACACTGCCGCAGTGTCTTCTCTGTGCTCCAATCAGCCTTCTGCTTCCAGGTCCAAGGCAACAATTTAGCTCTCAAAACTATTGTCCCAGCAAGGGCATTGTAGTTGCAGATCCCTGGTTGCAACCCCATGGCTTGTTCAGTTGCTATAAGATGTTTTTTTCTGCCTTTATGAAAACTAATGGAGTTCTCTTTACTTGCAGGGCAATAATTTCCGCAGGGAATACATAGCAACTCAGGGCCCTTTGCCTGGCACCAAAGATGAGTTCTGGAAAATGGCATGGGAGCAAAATGTTCACAATATTGTCATGGTAACCCAGTGTGTTGAGAAGGGCCGGGTGAGCAGTGACTCTTCTTTATTATTAATTACTGTTTTATCTATTACAAAGTTTGGGCTTATTATTTGCATTGCACAAATACCAAAGGCCCCAGTGAAAGATATATACAGTAAGAGAAAAGAGGTATCATCTGAAGACTGGAGACAGATTAAGTCTGTGAAGTGAGGATACAGTAACCATCCCAAGATCATGCAGCATGTCAAGGCTAGAGTTAGGAGCAGAGCTCACTGCTTCTTGTCTCTAATCCAGGACCTTGCTCACTAGTACTAATATAATCCGCTTAAGCATTCAGAAGGACAACCACCAGCAAAAAATGCTTGTTTATCACATCAACTCTGATCAACTACTGATCAAATAAAAGCTCTGGAGAGCAAATGTTGGTTATTAAATACATGGAATTCTCTCTGATGCCTTAGGCCTGATGTAGTAAGCAAAGAGACCACTCAAGCCCTAAACAGTCTCACTGAGTGCAAGTGTAGACAGGTTATTTAAGCTGTCTCAGCAATCCACCTCCCCAAGTATGACCACATCCTGCACCCTTTGTAAGACAGGGACTAGATCTGTAAAAAAGATTAAACAAACTTGAAGTAGTGATCGTCTAGTCACACATATGGGGATATGTCCTTTCAGTTTACCGTTTTTTCTTGAGATGGTGAAAGCAGATGCAGGACAGGCAACCACCTGTCTCCTTCTGCACCTCACTGGCTCTGAATGGGACCCCACTATTGTGTCTCAGCAGGAGGTGGGGAAGTGGTCACTGGAGGCCTAGCTCTGAGAAAAGTTGGCTCAGAAAATGTTGCGGCATCCAGAAGAGGGCATCAGTGAAGTGCTTCCCATTACTCCCATCACAAACATTTGTGATGAGAATTCCCACTTCCCAGCCTCATCCTAGCCCGTTCCCATCCCAGGCACTGTTTGCTGACCTGACATGACAGGGTGTAACATCTCTCTCTGAATTCAGCTGCTGCCGTTCTTCCTTCATCCTCAGGCACAGGAGTTCTGAAGTCTCCCTCTGCCAGTGCTGGATGGAGGCATTGTTTACAGTGGTTACTGACACTAAATCTATCTTTTCTGTGTCCCTGCAGGTGAAGTGTGATCACTACTGGCCCCTTGACCAGGATTCCTTGTACTATGGAGACCTGATTGTTGAGATGCTGTCTGAATCAGTGCTCCCAGAATGGACAATACGAGAGTTTAAAATCTGCAGTGTATGTTTTTGTTAATCTTTTTTTTTTCAATTAATTGGCTTAAAAACACTACAAGACTAAATTAGGAAGGTTTCTTCTACTGTAGTGCAGTTCCATTGTGCCCAGCTCATCTCTGGTGGCTGCTATAGCATTTGCTCTGAAGGTGCACATTGTGTGTGTCCTCTCCTCTCATCTGTTCTGATGACCCACACTCTGTATCTTAACAGGAAGAGCAGCTTGATTCAACGAGGCTCATTCGTCACTTCCACTACACTGTCTGGCCAGATCATGGTGTGCCAGAGACCACCCAGTCCCTGATCCAGTTTGTCAGAACTGTAAGGGATTATATCAACAGGACTCCAGACACAGGACCAACTATTGTGCACTGCAGGTATGTGCAGCAGCACAGAGCCTTTGTGCGTACCCTTGGAAAGATCTCAAATGTTCATCCCTGTTAGGCCATGGGCAGCCACAGATCCTGAGATAGCTGATGGGCTTGTGTCTCCAAACACATCAGAGCAGGATTCCCGAGGCACATGCACTAGCTCACAGCCTCACCCTTGAGATGCCCGGGAAATTATTCTCAGGGAACCACAGTGTCATTGTGGGACCACTGAAAAGCACTAAAGTTGTCAACAGCTGCCACTCATAAGCTCATAAGCTTTTGCATTCTTAAATTGTCTGTGTCCTGTTGTTGTGGCCCAACACCCGAATCACAAAAGGATGTTCTGAAAAGGCAGGATATATCCAGGGGTGAATCTGACCACATACAGATGTTGAGAGTAGCTGGCAGATCCATCCTTTCCCCATTCTGACTGAGACTCCTCTCCTTACTGCCTTCTCTTGCTCTTCTGCTGTTGTACCATCTCTGGCAGCCATAGGACTGCATTTTTTCCTCTGCTCTGTGGTCCACCCTGCACACAAGGCACCCTACAAACAAGGCAAAACTAGACTGCCTGATCCGTGATCCACTGGCCAGCTGCAGCAGAATACACGGTTGCAGTGTGAGAGAGAGAGTGCAGTGTGTTGCTGTGTGTATCTTCTGATAAAGCCAAATGCTCACTGCTGCTACCTGAACGTAGTATCTGACCCCTCCACCCGTTACATGGGCTGAAGCGTGTATCTTGCATGACCTCACCTGTGTCTGCCTGTACATCATGTGCTGCAACATGTCAGATGTCTACTGTATCACTGGCAGGTCAACTTTCCTCTTCCTGGCCTCCTATCTCCAAGCCCCACCTCCCAGCATTTCAGGTACTGGGAACTCTGGGATACTTTACCTCACTCCGCTCTTCCACAAGGCACAAGCCAACTGGTCTTTTAGAATCAAGCGTACTGGTTCATCCCTGGAGAGTTACAGTCAGGAGCAGTCTCTCAGTGTGTCTTGATGACTGTTAATCTGGAGCAGAAAGCAGTATGATCATTAGCAGAGATACTTCTGCCATTGCTATCCTTTACTCCTTCCTAAACAAATTCCACTACAAAGTGTTTGAAGTCCCAGAGATGCCAATTGAACAATGAGCTTCTCATCCTGGAGACCTAAACTTTACAAAAGTATCACATGAAGACAGTGAGTGCTTTAATCCACATCCTTTTAAAATCTTTGGGTTGTTTTCTTTTTCCAGTGCTGGTGTTGGCAGGACCGGCACATTCATTGCACTGGACCGAATTCTGCAGCAGCTGGATTCAAAGGACACTGTTGACATTTATGCAGCAGTACATGACCTAAGGCTTCACCGGGTTCACATGGTTCAGACGGAGGTAAGTTTTGGATAGTCTGTGGTACAGCAACACCAGCTGCAGTATGTAATAGTCTCATCTTTTAAGGTTCTCAAAGCACTTCAGAGTTACTCCATTGTGAAATAGAAGTTAGATATATTTTAACTGTGAGAATTTCTAGTTCAGGCTTATTTCCACTGGCTCTCATACAGCAGGTCTAAACCATAACAAGTAGTAGCTGTGCTTCCTATAGATTTCTCCTATTGGCACTGGCCCACAATCACCCCAGCAGTGTTACACAGCAGACACTTAACAGCACATTGTTGTGTTAGTGCAGTGTCCAGTAAATGAGCTTTGAGCAGAGATAGGTCCTTCAGGATGGGTTTGGAAGACAAGCCTAAACCAGACAGATAAGTCTACATAGCAGGGAAAAGGAATGAAGGGCAGAGAAAATCAGATGTACATAATTTTAAAACTAAGTACTGTGACCTTGTGGCTTTGCAGTTCATTTTTTATTGAGCTTCTCTGTCATTTTCATTAATGGTATTGGAAAGTTGATCAGCATTCTCCTAAAATACTATGAAAAAGCAAGGACATTTATTCTCAAAGTGCAGAAAAAGTATGTGTTTAGAATTTCTTTCTGTGCTTTTAAAACTGCAAGAAAATCACTTTACACTAATAGCAGCTAAACACTTAGGAGCTAATTTAATAAACGCAAGTTGTGGAGACAGTCTCTACATTTTCCTTGTGAACTATTAATAGAGGACTCGGAACAAATTTGATGGCTCTGCCTGTAGCTTGATACCAATGGAGGTCTTTGTTGCAATTTGGAAATGAAAATATCGGTGACAGCACTTCCTGACAAATGTAAAAGTCCCACATAGATATAAAGAGTAGCCCAACTGGGAATGCAAAAGAGATTTCCTGGAACTATCTTAATCACAGAAGACCTCCTGTTGGAAGGGAGACAGATTCTCATCCTGGTCTGGTCATCCTCAGAGACAGATCATAGAATCATCCAATGGTTTGGGTTGGAAGGGACCTTAAAGATCATCTAGTTCCAGCTCCCTGGTCATGGGCAGGGACACCTACCACTAGACCAGGTTGCTCAAAGCCCCATCCAACCTGGCCTTGAACACTTCCAGGGAGGAGGCAGCCACAACCTCCCTGGGCGACCTGTGCCAGTGTCTCGCCACCCTCGCAGTAAAGAATTTCCTCCTAATATCCAATCTAAATCTACCCTCTTTCAGCTTGAAACCATTTCCCCTCATCCTATCACATGCCCTCGTAAAAAGTCCCTCTCCATCTTTCCTGTAGGCCTCCTTCACTTTCTACATTGCCATCAGCTGTAGTCAGCAAAGACAGACAGGTGCCTCAAGAGGGTGGCTCTTTTTCCCTAGCTGGAAAAAAGAGACAACTACCTCAAGAGCCTAAATTTGACACCAGGCTTGTAGACAACTAAAGTTGTGTGATATAAAGCCCATCTTTGGCATGAGCTTGACACAACATCTAAGTCAAAAGGCAGCCAGACCCAAACAAAATATCTACAGCAATAGTGAGGAGCATCTACCAGCACCACATGCACTTCTGCCCCAAACCAGCAGTGGCTCATATTTTACTGAGATCCCTGTTGCAACCAGTCTTGCCTCTAGAAGAATTCACAATCAGCATCCTAGAGACAGGCTGACAGAAAGCTTTTGCAGCTTATACACACTTGCCGTACTTGAGCTGTAACATGCTTGTAGGCTGACCATGTGGCTGTGACAGTGCACAGCCACTGAGCTGCTGTATTCTCAGCAAGTCTTACTAATCTGAACTGTCAGATACACCTGTATATGGTTTCTGATTTGGAACTACCTTTCATCAAAGTAGTTTGGAGAGCAAGCAACACAAACTCTCGTATTCCTAAAAGAAAATGAAGTAAATTTATTCTGGAATTTTATGATAATTCAAAAGTTTGCAATGAGCAGTGATTTATGAAGTAATTCTTACACATCTTTTAAGTAAAAGTAAAGGAGGTAGGGAGGGGGGAAAGAAAAGATCTGCTCTACAAACTTCATTTGATGTATGTGAAGACCCTAGTTCCTGGTGTCTTGGTTTCATGTCTTTCATGTCATTCATGTCATTCATGTCTTGGTTTCCACAATCTGTTTAGGGGTTGAGATAAAAGCTAGGTCCTCATCTGTCGATGTGGTAGAAGCCAGATCCCACTGGGGAGCACAGCCCAGCAGTTCGGACTGTTTGCAATGAGGTGCTCCAGCAAAAGGTGACTGCACCATCCTACTTACTTCACATTATGCAGTCACAGTAAAACAGCAGCAACAAAACACTGCCCTGCTTCAGACTTGGCTGAAAGCTGTTTAAGACAAGAGACTGCAGCTGGAGACATAAAGGGGAGTGACAAGAAACTATGTCCATCAGTTCAAAAGGCAGTGGACTCAGCACAGCAACTGTAACATGGGCAGAGAATCTGTCCACCATTTCAGTCCCGAATGGTCTCTGTCAAAAGAAGTCTCCATGCCTTGGCCAGCTTTCCACCAAATTGGTGGGTGGGGTGCAGGATTCTGCTCCACAGAGACAGCAGCCATATGTGCATAACAGCAGGCATCCTCACTTTCCCAGAGTCAGAGCACTGAGAAAAATGCACAGAGCAGTAGCTGAATTTCTTAGGAAAAACAAGTGTATAAGATGTGGGGGGAGAAAAGACATGTGCTTATTGTAGAAATTATGTCTTGGAGATGAAGTAGTATTAAAAATGTACACTCTGATGTATAAAGATGCTCGGCCTAATTTTGGGGTACCATGCTACACTAATTAAAATGTGATAATGACCCATGTCATAAACCACAAAGAGTAGCAAAGCCAGGGGTTTTAACAATCTATTCTGTCAAGGTGGTCTGATAAATAGTCAATAATGTGCTGACTCTCTCTACTTTGGTTGTGAATGTCATCTTAGCTACCTTCTGTGAGAGGCACACTTCAGAAAAGACAGTCTGTTGTTCACTGCATAGTCAGAAGTAATCTTTTAACTTGTATTGGGTCAAAAAATTACTGCTTTTGCCAGGAAAGTTCATCAAAGTTCTATGAAATATATATATTATGACCAAATTCTGTGGAAAATATTTCTTTTCAGAACAAAAAATCCTCTGTGTGCTTCCCTGTCCATATTAGTTCTGTTACACGTACTTTATACCAAAGCATTGAGAAGTAGTAGCTCTCCAACACAGCATCATGTCAAATTGTGCCTTACAGTTGATAGAGCTTTCACCCATGACGTGATCTGTCAAAACATATTAAGTTTATTTATGTTTTACTGGTAGCATTTCTAAAAACAGGTGATAAACAAAAGTTTACTGTATTACTAGTGTGAAAAGGAGATTAATTCTAGAAGTATATTTTCATTTTTAACACCACCCTTGATTTTGTGTGAAGGAGTTAGCCTGTAATGATTTTTCACAATACAGGAAACTAAATTACAAAATTTTCCAGAGTGACTTAAAAAAATTCTTTTGCAGTGTCAATATGTGTATCTACATCAATGTGTGAGAGATGTGCTACGAGCCAGAAAACTTCGCAGTGAACAAGAAAATCCCTTGTTTCCAATATATGAAAATGTGAATCCAGAGTATCACAGAGGTAAGTGCAAGTTTGTCAAATTGTAAAATGTTTCAGATGTAACAGCCCATTGACACTAATTGAGGGGGAAAACTGTGTTATCCCATGCCATCAATATTTTTTCTGTTGCTGGACCTTCATTTCTTCACTCCTCTGATCTTGTAATTCTTGCAATTGCATCTTTATTTCCTCTGTTAATAGTCCTTGTAACATCTTTTCCTGCTCCTAACTTACCTTCATGCTCTCCCTGTCTCACACTTCATGATTCCTGTGCTGTTGAGGGAACCAAGCCCCTTCCCTGTCAAGATACTGGCTTCCTCCATTACCTCACCAGTGTTTACACCATCCACTTTTAAGCACACTGAGGCCACTGGCTGGGCTCACTGGGCTCTTCTGTCATTCATGGAGTTTGATTTCTGTCCTGAATCACCCTCATTTGCTGTTTAACATATAAGTGGCCTTAGGAGACTTCCCACCTGCCTCAATTGAATAATGTAGGTGTCCACAGCTGTGCTCTTTCTTTCTCCACCAATTCTCCATCCTTGTAGGCTCTTTTTCCTAGCCTGTGTCCAGTCTCTTGACAATAAGAACTGCAGGAGCAGCAGACCTGGCACTAGCACTGCCTTTCATCTGCTCTTCTCATGACCAGTTTGAAGAAGCTGTAAGCAGAGGTGGCCTGTGTGTCCTGGTAGAGCTGATTTCTAACGGCTGTAGAAGTTTCCAGAGTCAGACATCAGGATCTCAGTAGAGCCTCAAATTTGGACATTAGGAATTGAGATTATATGATGAGACATCAAAATAATATCCTTGATCCAGCCCATAGGAATCAGAGTTGTCATCAACAGGTAGAGCAGGCCTGGAGGAGGCCAAGAACTGAAATAACCTGGGTTCCACAAGTTGGGAGTGCTAGCAAAAGCAGACGTGGGATCTGCTCTTTAGCTGCCACATCAGTCACCAGCCAGGGCAACCACCTTTCAGAGCACTGTAGTCAGCTGGCAAAGGTGAACATGAAGCCACCTGGGTTGTCATTTTTCTAATCTCAGTTTTCCTTGCTTTCAGATGCTGTTTATTCAAGGCACTAAGAATGTTACAGACATCTGCTTTTGTGACCGCATTTGTTAACTAGGGGTTTTGTTTGGGTTTTTTAATGTATGTATTTCATGCACTAGAAAGGTGCCAGACCTTTCTGTTGAGACTGTGTATAATTTATTGGTCTGGTGATTTTTAAAAAGATATATAATTTAAGTGTAATAGATATTAATGTATATAATTGTATTTTGGCATTATGTAAATATGTATTTTTTTCTATATTGTTAATATTAAGCTTCAGATAATACTATTTTTTTCTTATCACAGTTCTTGTGAACTGTTCTACATAAACTATTTTAAATTGTATGGCTAACAGGACTGCTACGTTTAGGGCAGTATTGGCATGTAACACACAGGAAAAATCTTATAAGGAGAACCTCATTTTTTAAAACTAGTTCAGTGTTTGTGAGATGAAATAAGCTACTATTAAGTAAGGGAACGGTAGTCCTGTATAGGAATTACAATGCTACTCTACACTTTAAGCATACTGCTTTTGATCTGACAAAAATGGGTATAACCCATAACACAATGACATACCTTTTACAGAACTTATTAACAGCCGAGCAAAACAGGGTCCACCTCACTAGAAGCAACTGTTTCAGTCTAATGTGACATAGTAGAAAAATATCAAACAACATATGGTGCCTAGAAGTTTAGCAGACCCTTCCCCCGCCCCCCATGCTTTGAGGGGAGACAGGTCACATTCTGATTTCTTTACACTGGTTTAAGAGAGCAGAATCAGACCACAGTCTGTGTCTGTGCATTTTTGCATGTGTATAATTATTATAAGAAAGGTGTTCAAGGAAATGCCTTGAACATATTAATAGACCTGTAAGGATGTGAAGTCTGGCAACTTCCATAGCTTATTAAAAACAAAGCTATACCGTGACAGCTAAAAAAAGTAGAGAGATTATAAATGTGTTGAAATAAAGACATATAAAGGTATATATCCTGCAGTTTACATGACTGGCTTTGGCCTTACACTGCTTGCAGCATAGCTGCCTTGGCTCAGGTGTTGGTCTCCTTCTAATGCCACTTGCTTTCATGAAGGGAAAGCATGGCCCTAGCATGTCCATGTAGAAAGACTCCTCCACTTAGATGTTGACTTATGTCACCACCACAAGAGCAGCTGAAATAGAAAAAGGCTCATCAGTAAACCAGGGGATGTAGGCTGGCAAGGGCTGTGCTAATCATCAGATGACTCGAAGCATTTAGTGATTAGCAAGAAGTACAATCAAAGAGCTCTCACCAGGTATCCTGCCCAGCCAAGCGGATTAGGCACATCCTCTCTCCTCTGCAAAGAGGCTTCTCATGCAAGGGACCAAACACTCTGTTCAGCTACTCTCTGTCTTTATAAAATGCTCTTCAAACAAATAGAGAAGAGGCAGTACACTGTTCTTCTCCATCACAAAAAGAAGGAAGGGCGTGATAGTTCTCCTTTCATATCTGTACCTATACTTTACCTAGAGAAAACTTAGACTGCTGCTGAAGAAAAGTGTCTAAATTTCACTTTTATTTTGGAGAGAAACAGATATTTTTGAAGGCCTCCTGAGAACCAGCTAATATACTTAAGTGCCTAACTGAGGACCTGCTGTGGCCCTGGGCCAAGACTGTTGTGATTTCACCATGACTTACTGGAGCTGCGCTCTCCTTGCGGTAGGAACACCTCCCTGACGATGACTGAAGAAATCTGCCTGTCAGCTCTCACCTAGTTTTTTTAAATCGTCCAAAGCAGAACCAGGAGGACTATGCACCTCCATGTCACTCTAGTTCTCCTAGAGAGAAAGAAACAGCCTGATAGTCACTCTTCCTTCTTGGTCTATCTGGAGTCTCATCCTTTCTTGACCCAATATCCTTGTGTGCCCCAGAAGCCACCCTTCATAGTAGCTTTCACAGCTGCTCAGAACATGTTAGCTTGGTGTACCTTTTAGGTGTCTCAAGACTGACCACCCTTAGTGGATCTGAAGAAGAAGGGAACTAGCATTGTAGTGGAAGGCATTTTCACAGAGGGAAATCTAAGCAAAACCACAAGGAAATGTACAAATTTTCTGCAGGTCTGCTTTTCTCTTTTTTCCTTTGCCAGGCAGACTCTAGGTTAGTAAGCAAGGACAAACAAGCACAACAGCTTTAGCTCAATCATTGACACTGCTAATAACAGCTGAACTTATGGCATCATGAAAATTGCTGTTGTGTTACGTGCACTGCATTTGGTCCTTTCTTTTTGCAGCGGTAGCTGAGGAACGAAGATCACCATGTTAGTTATCAGCAGTACAATTACACTGTGAATACGTACCAAATGTACCCTATAAATTATCTCACACTATATATTACCGTGTCATTTTTTATGCTGAGAGAAATAGAACTCGTTCAATAATATATGATCTGAGGGCAGAAGTCTGATTGTATACTATGTATGCACATTTTTCATCATTTTCAGAAAGACTCACATCGTTCTGCTCTTTCTTTTAACATTGTTTCTCAGCTCCCTTCTCCACACCTACAGAGTTCACAAATCTGCACCGAAAATGATGATGTGGTAGCAGACAGCTATTTTCATCTTTTCTCTCAGATAATAATGGACACAGTTCATAAGCGCCTTCCTCCTCATTACTTAATAACATGACAGATGACCTTAAACACTCTGGCACAATGCTCTTGAGCAGCTTTACATCTCTGCCTGGCTCGGTCACGTGTGAGACTGTACACACACATTATTGCTCTGGTTCTGCTTTCTAGCCAGTTCTGGTCATATGAAACCAGTGTAAATCCACCAAGAATAAGTAAAGTATCTATGTAGCATTTTGTTAATATAAGACACCTACCTATCAGTATAATTAATTTTATTTACTGTGCCTCTAAGCTGAATAACAGGACCGATGGGAAATTGTTAATGTAACAGAAAAGAACTCGAAGGAGTCCATGTACTGAACAAAGAGAGCTCTTAAGGAAAAAGACATCCTCCGTTGAAGAGGCTGTTTCTCTTTTGAATGTCCACGACTGATGTTCAGAATTCCCTTCTTGATGTTTCCCAATAATAATGTTATAAAGCAATGCAGGTGTTGTCGCTGATCCATAAGCTAAGATTTGCACACTTGGAGCCCAGTCCTGTGAACCTCTGCATTATCCACAAAGCTACCTGAGTACTTTCAAGTCAACTGGAATGCTTGCCTGAAGAATGTCATTCCACTTCTGAAGCACTTGCAGGGTTGGGCTTTTAGGTTAATTCAAATTTTTGTATTGAAAGTTATTTAATAGTGAAAAAAATGTAATAAATGTTTTTTAAAAAAATCTGTGCAATACAATTACAAGATCCACTACCGATTGTAGAAAAAAAAATATTTTGCATAGCTGGAGTTAATAAATGGTATTTTTTGTTACTAATGGAACACAAAAGTGGGTGAGAGAAATAGGCATACTGTGAAGATGTCATAAAAGTGCAACTTTATACAATTTTTTCTGCTGCTATAGTTATTTATACAGCTTATATACGTGCCTAAAATTGCCAGAAATATTATTTTATGCTAAGATATACTATGAATTTCCTTTCAGTTGTAGAACAGAGAAAAGAAAATGTGTGAGCTTTAAGTTTATATTATATATTATATATTTTATATGGTTATTTACGCTTTGACTTTGAAAGCAAAAAGTTAAATACTAGACAGGTAGGAGCACATGAGCACTTAGCCATGCTCCTTAGCTTGGGAGTTAATATATGGGCTAGAAGGGTGAGAACAAAACCTAATTAATCACTATTAGCCTCCTCTCAGGGCCACAGACTGAAGAAGTGCGTCTGACATTCAGAGATACAGCCTGCTGCAGCTGTGGCTTCGCTACCAAGGAGTGGCACAGCAGGTGCTTACATTTATTCGGATTTCCTTCAGTACTTCAGACATGCAGTCTGTGTGAATGTGACAATATAAAATGACAACCAGTACCCTGTGAGCTCTGGGACCTGTAGTGCCAGGAGGCTGCAGCCTTGAATAGAAGATAAGTGTGCATCCCCATACTTAGGCAGCTCACTGTGGCCCCCCTGCCCTCAACTGTCCCTCACAGGCTGATGAAGTCAAGCTCCTGACCTGTTGTTAGCACCACTATGGCCAAAACTGGTCTGTGCTCGGTGACCTCGCAGATCAACAGCTAGTTCAGACTGGAATTTGGTTTTTAAGACGGGCAGGAAATACTGGATATGAGGAACTTAGCTGAATTTAGCGAACTGTGGAGTTTGGGCGCATACAGTGTCAACGATGCTCGTAGATTGATATGCATGATGATTTGGTTGTTTCTTGGTTTATTTGAAATCTAAAGAAATACTGTAAGCAATGTCAAGTAACTAAATACATATTGCTCTACAGCAGAGCAGTATGTTACAGTGAAAAAACCCCACAGTTTTGAAATGTGGCTAGCCATAAACTGATTGCTGATGCCTTGAGTGAAGTGTCTGAAAAACATCTTCAGCACATAATCCATCCTCATATGCTATATAATTACTTACATTTGTGTTCCTAACAAACACTGGGTGAACACAGTATTGTGCTACTATTGTCAATTTAATTTATGCATTTAAGTATATTTTTATATTTTTAGCTACAGTCAACAAATCAAATATATTTGAGTATATTTTACACATTTTTATAAATAGTTCATGAATAAAACATTCATTTAAAAATAATCATGTCCTCGTGTTCTGCCTTTGCATTATGGATTTTGTTGTCCTGCTGCTCAGAGAAAAGGTCATAAGTGAGTTTGGTTTCAAATGAGACGGTCTTCAGAGAACATTAAATTCGTCAGAAGCCTCAGCCTGTTGGGGGCTCTGCTGTAGCCTGCTGGTCGGATTAGTTCCCATGAGGAAAGATACTGTTGTTCCCTTCACCTCCCTGGTTCTCTGCCCTCTTCCTTCAATAAACTAAGTACTCTCTGGGTTATACAATGGATACTTGAACTAACAGTGCATCTTGAGCTTGAGTGCCTGTTATTTTAGAGACATTTGGCCAGGCATTTGTACCAATTAACACCACACTGGACCTCCATCACTGCCTACCACCTGAGGATCTGAACCATGCTTCCCCTCCCGTTCTCAACAGTGCTTAAAAAACATTAACATTCTTGTGGGTTCAGGGTGCTTGGCAGCAGCATGCTTACTGCCAACCCTGTATGTCTCAGTTATTCCTTATTTGTCATCAGAAGTGTTTAGGACACGTTAATATGTATATTTGAAGGAAAGAATGTTTTTTTATCTTATTTTTCTGTACCAAAGGCTGAGGGAGTTGTTATTTTTTTTGTGATATAAAAGCTTACCTCTGAGTTTCACTCTGTCCTGAAACCAACATAGACAAAAAAAAGCAGTAATAAAAATAAAATAATACACAGCTAATATCTCCACACAGGAGAAACATGGCCAGCATTGCAGACAAGAAGAAATGCAAATGTTTTTACAGGATTTTACAGCAAGAAAACTGAAACACAGAGGTTCTCTTCTAGTGGGGCAAGAACACAGTGGTTGGCTCTTGTTAAAATATTGCCTTAATCAAGTTTTTAACTTTGTTATTTTTACAAAATGGACCTAATTTGTACCCGTGATTCATACCTGTGAGCTGGCTGTTTTGTCTGTTAAGTCATTTCCTATACCAGTGCTAGATAATAAATTTCTTTCTTCTGCTAGTTCTGGTCTTCACTATCAGCTGGTTTCCTAAGCCCTAGAAATAGCTGCTGGTGTCAGACGTCTTATGGCAGGCGCTACATGGCGATACCGATATGTCGGCAAATACCACAAGTGAAAATTTCAAGTGTACTAACCAAGCATTTGCACATGAGTCAGGTGCCATAGCAGTCATGACCTGTGCAAAAGAAGAAAAGGAGAAAAAGAATTCTAATTACTTTGTGGAAAATGTCACATTTTGGAGAAGTTGCAAAAGCCAGACCGACTTTTCCTGTTCTCAGGGTCAGCGATACGTGGGGCTTGGGGGATGCGCCAGGCAGGGAGCTGGGATGGGGATGACAGCAATGCCATGTTCACTGCCACAGCAGCTGGGCTGTGTTGAACACTGAGCCACCAATGGCCAACCCTTCAAACTGATCTGCTGGTTTTCATCACGCAGGAGCTGTGGGTGCCATCTCCCATGGCTGGGCATGCATGTCCAGGAGCACACTGGGCAGAGTAGGGCCCAGCAGCACTGGCAGGTGAGGGTCTTCAGGTACAAACAGCCCTGGAGTCTTCGTCGCTTGTTACCTGCAGGAAGAGGTGTGTGTGCCTCATGCTTTTTGGGGTCTGGCTCCTGCAGGTACCTGATGTCCTCTATACCCAAGTTAGGTGCTAACTATCACTTGCATCATGCAAAACTTCTCCACATCAAGCAGCCTGGCTTGGGACGAGGGATGGTCTCTGCTCCCAAAGGCTTGGAGCGATCAGCCACACTGAGCAGGCATGGAGGCACCAAAGTCCAAGAGGGCAAAGCTTTTTGCAGACCTCAAAGTCTTTAAGTCTCCAGGCAACACATTATTTTAGCACCTACAGCTTTGCTGTTGCAGAGGTCCTGGGACCCCAAGAGGCTGAAATGCCCCTAAGAGCAGTCAATGACTAGGCAGGGTCCCCACCTTCAGCATGCAGAGAGTCCACAATGAGCCCAGCTGCAGGCTGCCCTCCCCACCCCTCCTGACCCAAATTCCTGGGTGGAAAGGGTGACAGGAGCATGTTCTAGGCCTCAGAGATTCTCCAGATGGGTACACACAGCTTTGGGGGTCAGAGAGCAAACTACAAGAAAGCCCAGCTGGGACCCAGCACTACTGAAGTTTTTTCCTCCATGCTGAGGCCTTCCACCACTGAGCTATGGGGCCATGGCACATAAGAGTGACTGCAGAGGAGCATGGCAGGGACCCACTGGCTGTGCCAGCCAGCAGTGCTCTGCAGCCACTGCTTCCCCTCCTTCCAAGTGCCCCGGCCAGCTGAGCTCACTGCTTTACTCCCAAGCTCAAGGGCCAAGAGCAGAGAGCACTGCCAAGAGCCAGGCCAAGAGGGTGACAGCCATGGCCTTGTGCAGCAGCTGAATGCCAGGCACTGAGCATCACTGGCAAGTGCTTCAGCGGCTGGGCCAGACATTTTTGTACACAGCCTTCCCCATGCTCCTGCCAAAATCCCTGCCAAGTTACATGCCATGTCCTTGCTTGTCTTTGGTCTTCTAGCACCCGGGCCTGCTTATGTGCCAAATCGATAGTGGAGAGCAGCTGGAGCAGCTACCTCTTACCTAGAGTAAAGGCAGAGTTTTCCTGCTCTCCCTGCAGTGATGAAGCCACACAACCTGGTTGTCAGGTGCCACCTGAGACCTGCAATTTGAGTCCTCTCAGGACAAGAAGGGGCCCAAACCCATGTATTTCTGCCCCTACAAATTTTCACCTGTTGCTCAAGGAAAGTCACTATTCTCTCTAAAAGATGGGGCACAGGCATAAAGGATTGAGCGGAGTGAACCCCTCCTGGGGAGACGTTTCCCTGCAGCCTGTTTCACAGGACAGCTCTCATGGATGTGTTTTCTATGTACCTGCCTCAGCTGGGCTGGTTTGAACCAGGCCTTAAAACTAGACATGTTTTGCTGAATGATGGATGCCCAAGAGCACACTCCTGCATGGATCCAAAATCTGGGCAGAAGAAAGCTGAAGATTGGGCTAATAAAACACTTCTATAAAAACCCTTTGGTGGGTTATCAGGGGCATAAATTTAGCTTTGGTTTGGTCCTTCCTTCTCATGGAGAACAATGCTACACTCATTAAGTCCTTGTCGCCACTTCTAGTGGAGCTGTAGCTTTCACACCAGCTTAGACACCACTGCTTTCTCCCTGGGACGTGGGAGCCAGGCACCTAGATAGTATTGAGTTATACATGCCACATACTAGCTGCATTCAAGAGGCACTGACCAAGACACTGCCTAACTCTGGCTTCCTTCATCTCCTCAAACATGTGTGGCAATCGCCTCTGGCATCTCAGGTCTGAATTACCTTCTGGAGACACTCATTGACTGTGGAGAAAGAGCAAACACCAGGAGTGTTTCCATATGATCACATAGAAATGTTTCCAGCAGAGAGACGGCTGCGTCTTCAGGGTAATCATCCCACACTGCCCTTATGACTGCTTCTCCCCAGGCAGCCAAAGGGGTTTGGAAGAACCATATCCCAGAGATATGTCTCTCATTAAAGACTCAAAAACTGGTTAGATTGACAAAGAAGTCATCTTATTAGATTTCTACAGTGCCTAATGCAGACATCCATGGGCTTAAATGAACTGGTTACTCTATCCTAGTCCCATCTGGGGATGGACTAGGAGTTGAGCATCTTCACCCTGATCAATGGAGGTGGTGCTAGGGGCTGTTGGCCTCCACAGCTCTGCAGGAGCTGCTCTGTGTTTTCAGAATAAAGCTCTGAATTTAAGTCATCCCCTTTGGAGTCACACTCAGAGGTCTGTCACTAAGCTAAAAGTCAAACCCTGTCCTCACTCTTCAGCTAATTCAGTTTCTTCCCCAAGAATGCAACTGGTTAGCACAGGAGATTTGCAGCTGAAGTGTCTCCACTAGTCATCAGAGTAGCAAAGTGCTGGGGGAAAATAGTGCCAGAGGCCTCTTCAGTGAAGAAAGCAAGTGTATTGGGTGGCTACGCAGCACACTAGCACTAGATCCCTGCATCAGTCTGCAAGCACGAAGGAATCGTCAGGGAATATGTACTCCTTTAGAAATTCTCTCTGTCCTTGGCATAAACACATACACATATGTCAGCAGGGATGGGGATATATTTCAAATCCATTTGTTTGCATTGCCACACGATGAAAAGTTAGAAAAATAATTTTAACTTTGCGAACTTAATATTAGAATTTTTTAAAATTATCTGTTCTTACTATAATCCAAAGATCTCTCCTGCTCCTCTTTGATACATAGGAAAAATGCATCTGGTTTTTGCCCAGACTGAGCTTGAGGCTGTAGCGCAGCCAGGACAGAAAGAAGGCCCTTCGATTCTGTTTTCATTCCACAGAGAGTAAAGAATCCTGAAATTAAAAAAGAGACTAGTGATATTACAGATAAGAAAGCCCAAGCTTCCTGGAAAATCAAACACAGACCAGATGGCATGTAGTAAAGCTACCCAAATAGATTTGGTATGAGCTGAGCTACACTGTAAAAACACGGGGTAAAAGTAATTGGATGCAGAAAGCAAAGTGAAGGTAGTCAGAATGCTCCGAGTGGCTTGGTTAGGGAAGAAAATGTTACACAAATAAAGGACAGCTACAGAAAGGTCCATATGTTAATTGGGGGCATTTGTCCTGCCTGTCAATTACTAAAGTAGCAGCAATGAAACCACTAGGAGAAAAAGATGGATACTGGCAAAGGCACTAAAGAAGTATATAATGCCCAAAGTATCAAATGGATCAGAAAAGATATGCTGACGACACCACGCATGATAAATGCCAGCATCCTGTTATCTTATCACTGGATCTAAAAGACACCTGAAGCCAAATTATTTGTGAGAATCTGACTTCGAGAGAACACACTGGCAGACAACTGGAATTAATTAATGCCCTACAGATCTGTGCTAGAAAGGTTTGAGAGCACTAAAAATATCCGAGGAGCCTCTTTCCTTACACATCATGCCAATTAGATCTGGCCAGGCTGTGACAAATTTTGTGTAAACATTCTAGAGAATCAGCAACTCCCCCAGCCCACTCTAGCAGTTCCCAGGGTGGCTGAAATATTGCCTTTAAGATGCCTGAAATTTCAATGGCAAAAATAGAGGAAGGAAAAGCAAAAGGAAGACGTGAGTTCAAATATATTGTGGTTGATGAACCAGGGCAGGTAGGAAAATTTCATATTCTCAACTTGGCAATTTTCTTCAGCATGGATTTCCTTGTACTTTGGTGGGATTTGACCTAAACATCTTATTGTACCAAGTCTATTAGAGGAAAAGGAGAAAAGACACAAAATATGGTGAGTGAACTTCTGCTGCTCTTGTCTAGGAAAGACACGTCCATTTCAGTGGGAAAAAATGCACGTGCATTCATGCTGGGATGAGAAGGACCATATGGTATGATCACAGGGGCTGGCCATGCTCTGAATGGGGGGCTGAGACATTGAGATCATGTGGTGCAAGCAGGAGCACACACACCTTGCCGAGGCAGTCCTTATGCCGAGGTGGGATCCACTCCTCCTTCCTCACTCAGTCTTGCCAGTGAGAACCACACTCAATTCATCTGTGGGAGCTGCTGCTGTCCCGGAGGAAGTGGCTCTCTTCTGCCACCTTCTTTCTGGCCCCTGTTCTGCCCACTGATTCCCACATCCGTCTGCTTGCTGCCACTCGATGCAACAAACTGGGGAAGCAGTCTGTGTTAAAATTACCTTGCCATCAACAAAAATAAATGGCTATTTTTAGTCTCCCCAGTCTGTTATAGGAGAGACTGTCTCAAGGTTTTAATGCATACGTGAGCTGGCAGAGCACAGGTTGTCAGATACTGCTCTTTTTGCTTCTTGGACCTTCCCCCACTCCTTTAGCCCATTCACTCTGGCAGAGAGGGACCTGCCCCTCACAAGTCCTGCCAGGCAGCCCTGAGAAAACAAGACTCAAACACAGCTTGGTCCCCAACCTGCCACCTACATTTGTGAAGAACAGAAACGATGGATTTGAAAAAAAAGTGTATCTAACCCTGGCTTTCCCAGAGATGCAAGTACGATCAATGGCCAGGAACCCGCCTCAAAGAAGAAGGGACCAGGGAAAGGGAAGGAAAAGATCTGCTTCATGTCCTGTGTTATGCCAAGCCCATGAAACTCCAACATGGTGGGATTTTGTTCCACTCATGGATCTCTTCCAGGTAGATGGGGAAGCTGAGGGTCCTGTTAGTGGGACCAGGTTCCCTTTGCTCCTGAAATGCCACTGTAAGTCTTCTAATACCTGCACAATGAGAGGGAGAATTGGTTGCAGAGACTTCACAAACAATTTCCCTCACCTACATCTCCATATCCTCCCCCCTCTAGTCCCTATCCCCATAATTAAATTATGCAACTGAGGAAAGTGTTTTGGAAAACAGATGGCATGCAAGATGCTATAGAAAACAGCGGTGCATTTTAAACCTTACAGCAGAGACAGACTGATTTGGGTGGTATATGTGCCTGGAAGTATTTGAACTTCAAAGGCTGCTTGTGCAATGGCCTTTAACCAGAGAGATTGAATGGCCCTCCAGCCTCCAACTTTATACTCACAATTAAGCACTAAAATCAAGCTTTTCCCCAAATATTGTGGCTGGTCTAATTTGCCACACAAGCTGGTGTGACCATGATTCCTAGCAAATGTCAATGGTAGGAAAAATGGGATTTCAGCTATATAGGATCTTGAAGCAAGCAGTTTAGCCTAGCTGGAAAGTAAGGGAGAACAACACAAAAAAAGAGCAGACCAATAAGTAATCTATGCAAGGGTCTAAGCCCATTCTCCCGCTGTCCTCCTTACATTTAAGATCATGGTATGTACTTGATGGGGCAGGTCTGGGTGAGGACCATCTGCCACAGCTCTTGGCAGCATGAGTGCCAGACCTGCTGGTGAAGCACCATGTGGTGGGACCCCACTGCTGCCTCCCGGCCATTACACACACAGCAGGAAAGGAGAAGGGGAACTCTTTTGCTGACATAGCTGAGGAAAGGGCTTTGCCAATGGCATCTACCTCTGGATCAGCAGTAAAAATGTCTTCATTCAAAAGTTAGATGGTAAAAAAGTATTGTGCTAGCTTGTGTTGGAGGGCGCTGCTGCCTCTTTCCAGGAAAATGGGATGGTCATCAAAGCCCACCCTCTGAAACGGTGTTGGAGATAGCCTTGTAACAGAAACCATCATGAGAGGAGCTAGGGGAGCCCTATGTCTGGCAGCTGTCTCTACTGCTGAGTACATTTCCATGCAAAACTGGAGAGACTAATAAACTGAACATAAAGAGTTTAAACCATCCAGATAAATAATGGCAGATGTTTAGGAAGGGATAACAGGCAGAAGTATGAGTTATGCAATGCCTGCAGTTCAAAGAAAAATAGATCAAACTGCAAGGGCATTGTTCATAGGAACAGTAAGGGATAATGTGACTGAGGGGAAGAGGAAGGGAAGGAAAAGCTGTCTCCCTTCCCTAGGACGTGTGAGTACCATACCCAGCTAGCATGGCAAACCACCGCTTCATCTCCAAACTCACATACAGCACTTGTTGTGGAAGCGGAAGCAAGTGCTATCCCTTGCAATCACACATCCTGGCCTGCAGAGCTGGCTCCCCCAGAGCATTATTACCATTTAATGGGGCCACTGATGTGCAGAATGCTGAATCTCACCAGAAAACCTGCATCTTCCTGGAGATGTTTTCAGCAAAGGACCAGAAGCTGGGCTAGCTGGGGTAGGGACAGAGGAACAAGGACCCCTGCATTTTGGATCTATCTGTTTCATGGTACAACCTTGTGCATAACAACCAACTTCTGCAGGCAGCAGTTCTGCTGCATGTAAAAGAAATTCTCACTGCCCTGGGATGTGAGGACACCTACGACCCAATTAAAATCCCTGTTTGAAAGATGCTATGAAAAATAACTGTGCTGCCAGCTCTCTTCTTCCTCACTGAAGGACGGAGCAGATTTTAATATGGTACATTTGTCAGAAATGCACTCTCTTGAAAGGGGAAGCAAACCCTTCATTGTCAGAAAAGCTGCAGCACTTTCTCAGATTTCATGGGGGAAATAATAAGTAGTGTTTAAACGGAGAGGGGCAAATTATCAGAACTCTTTTGAGCTACATAATGAGTCTTGCTAACAGCAATGCTTGATTTGGCAACACAGATTTCAAGCTTATTTAGCAAAGAGCAGAAAATACATCAAACAAAAAAAAAAGTTAATTTTTATATGTCTTTGCAAAATAAATATAAAATTAGTCAGTTCAGCTTTTCACTTTGGTTTACCTTTTTGTTTTGGCTATCAATAAAAGCAACCTTGAAAATGCAACATAAGAAGCATTAGACAGGAGTGACAGAGAAACAATAAAAAGAGGAGGAAAGCAAGTTGGTACAGAATGTCTTCAATCATTATAAAGATAATTATTGAGAGAGACAGCTCGGTGTGCATGAATGCAGAATAATGATGAGTTTGGTAAATCTTTACCACACAGTATGGGTGTGTGTGTGACTGGAGAAAGGGTGTTTAAGAAGGAAACAACAGAGTGAAATCAAAGAGTATGTGTGTCACTCCAATAGCAGGATGGAAGGAAGGAACAATTCCCAATCCATCTTACTTGGAGGCACAGTTAGCACTGTAATGAGCTGTCACTATGCAGCCATACATTAGCTGCCCTATTGCTACAAAATGGGCTGTAAATCGGTACAGGTATTCTGGACTAAAAGAAATAATTCCTGCAAAGTTTCAAGGTGGGTCATTAGAAAATTATTTGAAATATGGAGTTTTACCTAAACCTTCTTTAATTTTGCTCACTTTGCACACAAGAACTCCTTGGACACATGTACAGGTCTTGTAAGTGAGGAAAATCGGTTACTGTCACATGACTCATGTGTGTGCCTGTGTGTGTTTTATGGCCAAAATACCTCTGGAGGAAAACCCAACTTAACCCAAATCTTGTTAACAATGACACCAGTGAATTTCAAGATGTTCAACACCAGCAATTCTCTGCCTGCTTCACCCAGTTGTGCAAACTCCTTCCCCTAGGAAGGTGTTTAGGCAAGGGTTCTGCCACCCTGCATGGGTCTGCAGCAGAAACACATGGCTTTTTGGAAAGAAAAATTTATGTGGTGGTCCTGATGCTGCAATGACAGAGCTGAAGCTGCTGGGCACTGCCAGCTTCAACTCCATCTCCCCCCCTTGCTGCCCCCAACACGCAGCAAAAGGCACCAGAAACTGTCTGAATTGCTGCAAAACTCCCATGCTTTAAACTTCCCAGCAACTTCAGTCTAAAAAGAAAGGGAAATACAGAATCATAGAATCACAGAATCTAAGGGGTCGGAAGGGACCTCGAAGGACCATCTAGTCCAACCCCCCTGCCAGAGCAGGGTCACCTAGAATACATCACACAGGAACGCATCCAGGCGGGTTTTGAATGTCTCCAGTGAAGGAGACTCCACAACCTCTCTGGGCAGCCTGTTCCAGTGCTCTGTCACTCTCACAGTGAAAAAGTTTCTCCTGATATTCACATGGAACCTCCTATGCTCCAGTTTACAACCATTGCCCCTTGTCCTATCATTGGTCATTACTGAAAAAAGCTTTGCTCCATCGTCCTGACCCTCATCCTTTACATATTTGTAAACATGGATGAGGTCACCCCTCAGTCTCCTTTTCTCCAAGCTAAAGAGACCCAGCTCCCTCAGCCTTTCCTCATAAGGGAGATGTTCCACTCCCTTCATCTTAGTGTCTCTGCGCTGGACTCTCTCAAGCAGTTCCCTGTCCTTGAACTGTGGGGCCCAGAACTGGACACAATACTCCAGATGTGGCCTCACCAAGGCAGAATAGAGGGGGAGGAGGACATACAATTTACTCTGAGCAAAACAGGTTAAAAAATAGGTCAAAACAGGATAAAGACTCATTGTGGTACCCTAATATTCCCCCAAGAAGTCATTAAGCGGGAGTTACTGGAGAAAAGACTATTGTTTCAACCCGAGACACCAGTAAAATGACATCAGTTCCAGGGTCAGCTAGCGGCAATGGCACCACTGTGCTGTCTAACATCTATCTGAAGGCTTTGCAGTCACATTTTTGCTTCCCAAGACATTTCTTCCTACCAAGCACTGTATTTGCTCTGTCCCTCCAGTTTTCATTTATTACCTTGTATTTTTCAGGAACAGAAAAGACGTTTTATTCTTCTGCTAATATTCTTAGCTCCTCATATATGCTGTTGAATCACCTGCCCACAAACCTCTTTATCTGGCATAAAAAAATCAATTAATTTGCCCTTTACCTTGCCATTTCATATCATGAATAGTTTTACTGAGATATCTCACCCCACACCTGTGCTCAGTATCTCTCTGTTCATTATTGCTTTGTGATGACAGTTTTGGAGCCCATTTTCAATCTCCTCTCACTTGTTGCCAGACTTATCTAAATTAATTTTTTAAATAAGATCTCAAGGCATTATTTAAAATGTTCCCTGCAGTGTACTGCTTCCCGTATATGTCTCCATTAGTCTCCAGTTTGGCTGTAAAAAAAGCAGCAAAGTTCACAGGACAGTATGTTTTTAATACATCAGAAACATTTACTGCCTGCAATTCATTTGTCCAGATACTTGTAGATTCATAGCATACATTCTATATTTTCAATAACAATTGAAAAATAATTCATCAAAAGCAAGAGAGACTTGCTAACTCCAGAATTTCCATATTACTTTTTCCACTTGGTATCAGACCAATTTTTCCTGATTTTTCAGAAAAAAATGTTTAGGATCTAGGCTACCCGCCACTTAGATGTACTGACTACTGTGTATTCTGTCCTTCCAAACTAGTCTTCCCCTGCCTAAAAATAGACTTCTGATAATTTCATGGTTAATTTTTAATCGTCTCAAACATTATTCTTCAGAGGAATAGTTCAAGAAAAGATGGCTCAGCTCTTTTAATTCCACAAAATATTTCACTTGCTGCTAAACCCAGCCCCCTTCCAGCATTTTGCATTTGCCTTTAGATAGGAGTGCTATCTGTGATGGTCCTGGTTTGTGCTCTCACCCCACACATATATTGAAAATACACAGACTTCAATATTGGCACATGCTCTGATGGGTATGATCAGAAATTGCTCCTTATCTGAAGGCTGGATTTGTCCTAATCCTACAGTGAGGGAATGGAAATGGCTTAAAAGTTGGCTCTTTGGGGCTTTTGAAACAAAATATTAGCTGCTTGCATCTCTTTTTGAATTGATCCTGCTGTATGGGGTCCAAATAGTCGAAGTATTTTGTCCAGAAACTATCAGTTGCTGAACAAGCAATTATATGGAAGAGCATAACAGCAGATTTTTTCCAACTGCTTTTAGTGAATGGCAATTGGCATGCAAATAAATAGAGATAAACCTTACGTTAGCTGAAAAGTGATGAAAAAGTTGTTATGTAGGGTAATGTTTGACACTGCATTAGCTCATTAAATTAAATTACAGGCAGATTGCTTTTTTTTTAATGCCATATCAAAGGAGATTTAAGTGACTTTTACTGCATTTCTGGGAGAGTTATTTCAGGTTGATTGCCGTATGTGCTGTATGGAAATTGTGTATTATAGGTTTGTATGTAATTTTACAGCTATGCCAACATATTATATAATAAAATTTTACATACAAATTATGGCTATATAATTTAATGGACGGTTCTTTTTCTTCATATTACATCTCCAGCCATGCATCCAATCTATGCAAAGCCATTTTTTGGCTCACAAGACTTAAAACCACTAGACCACCAAAGAGCTGCGAACTAAAGGCAGTGAAAGTAATGACAGCATTTGTGCTAGCATACCAAACCAGAAACAAATCTGCACAGCCTCTCAAATATCAAACTTTGGGGTTGATTCATTCGGTGGGTCTGTGACCTGACAAGGCGGTATGATTAATTGCAGACGTATTCCCTCAGAGGTTTTCCCGCTCATGCTTTCTGCAGCAAAGATTATTAGCTTGTCAGATCAGCGTAGCAACCTCTTAAGATGCCAGGAAAGAAAGGGGTTAGTTTCTGATTGAAAGTTAATGGAGGAATAGCAGCTGCTCCATGCTGAGGGAAAAAAAAAAAGCAGCTTTTGATTTTTGGAGAAATCACACACAGAAATAAGCTGATTTTTTGATAACTCCAGCTATACGATTTCTGTCAGGGCCTGAAAGAAAATATTTGCATGATACAATAGGCTTCATCGTTAGGAATTCTGCTGTGCTTCCCACAGCCTGAGTTTTTTTCTTTTCTTATTAAACACTCTTCCAGGTGTCTCCTCTTCCAGGTGCTCATTCTTGGCCTTAAGATACTTTCAACCATTTAGTTGCATTAGTTTGCAGAAACACAGATTTGGCAGGCAGCTCCCATATTTGCAGTGCTGAGCAAAGGTGCTTGCACAGCACGTTCTTAGTGGCAATCCACTGTCCACAGTCACACCTGACACACACCAGTGTTTGCCCACTTTAAAATAGTTTCAACTTTTCAAGTAAGGCCTAAACTCCTAGCAACCTGCACTAGACACTTCCTCAGGGTTACTTAATCCCTACACCTTATCTATGAAAGGGTTTTAAATATTAACCAGTCTTTCTCCTTTCACATTTCCCAGCTGGACTATAATGTGATAACACATGCTCCATGGAACCTTTCATATAGGGCGTGAAATGAGCCAAAATAGCCTTCTGTAAACATCCCTGCTCCTGCGAGGATGACACCACAGCCCTGGCTTGAGAGTGGAAGGTTTCCGGAGGCAAACAGCAGCCAGGGAAACCCTGCAGGCAGCAGCACCAGGGCTGGGGCAGGCAACAGTGGGCTGAGCTGAAGCAGCAGACACATGGAGAGCTCTGCATTCCCATGCCTCGCAGATATCTTTGCTCTGGTCTAAGACAAATCCCTCAAAACACACCTGGAAGTGCAAGTTTGGAAACTGAGACCTGCGCTACCCCTCCCCTGCATCTCCCAGCTTGCATCCTCCTTATCAAAGAGCCCAGCTGGTAGAAGCCCTTCAAATCCAGCAGATTGTGCTGGACCCCTGTCAAAGGGCTATGTTTACAACAGAAATTACAAGTAATGATGTTTAAAAATGCCCTGAATACCCCGATGACACCCCTGATCTGCTTCGAGCACCAAATTAAGCTCCTCATTCACCACTAAATTTTCTAATTCTTCGTGAAATCTTATCTTTTACTGGCAACACAGAAACATACAAAGCAGGAAAAATACAACAAATAATACTCCTATTGCTTCAAGTTTTAAAATGATCCTAAGAAGCTGACAAGGATACTGTATAAACAAAATTATTTAATTGCACCACATAAAAGAGAAGGCAGGTCTTACAGAAGTGGAGCAGCAGACAGCATGACAGAACAAAATTCCTCAAAGCAATAGCATATAAAAATTGAATAAAATGCAAAAGTCAACTCTGCAGATGGCTCTGAAACAAAGCAGCCTCTCTGGCTGCAAATACGCTTCAGAGAATACACTGCAAAAACTGGAAATCCACAAGGCAGAAATCAGTGAATAATCCGCTAGAAGAAAATCCCCAGCTTCCATGATCAAGTATGGGGATTATAAAGAGATTTCTAAATCAACAAGGTGCAGGCTGGGACAGAAGAGTGAATTTTAGGATTTTTTTTTTCCTCTCAGCATCACATACTGGCAAGCAGGGAGATACTACCTGTCTTGGCACGCCAACTGAGGTGTTTTGTTTGGGATGTTAATCTCCCTGAAAAATGATTCAATATCATTCTTGTAACAATTACTTCCAGAGGCCTTTGCAAACAGCATTTCTAACAGATTTAACGATACGATTGCTGATCAAATGAGCTCCATCAACTCAATTCACTTCTTGCCTTTTTCTCAGTGAATCAGCTGCACAGTTCAGTCACAAAAGGTTCTGGAGCAAAGCTAGAGAGGATTTTGTTAATCTGGATTTGTAAAATCCAAACTACTGGCTTAAAAATCCGTGATGAATCTGTGTCACCACATATTTCTTTCTCCCTTGGGAAAACAAAGGATGCGTATACGCAGAAAATCAGGATAGCCCCCTTACCTGTAAGAAGTTATCAAGAGCAAATAGAGGAGGCGAACTTGACACCACTGTACCCAGATAACCAAAGACCCCACAGCAGCAGCTTTCTATCATTTACAGAGTGTGAAAAAGTAATATAGCTTAAAAAAAAAAAAAGTAACCTACCCCCCAAACCAGACGCACATGTGCAATGTTACTGTGGGTTGTTGAGGTATGAGAATTGCAACGATGTGAGCAAAACCACAGCAGCAAGACACGAGTGAAAGGAAATGCTATGTCCTTTGCAGGACAGCACTGCCAGAAGTCAACAGGTTTTCCTCCAACAGGCTGAGCACCCACAACCTCTCTTCATCCAGTATACCCAGTACTATCCTCTTTGGCGGGCTGAGACTGAGGATACCTGTGTGAGCCTGACAACATGCACCTCCAAAGGGGTGATGTTTAAAACAGAGAACTGGGAAATTTTCATGAAAGCAGCACTTTTCATCCAGAGAACTGGAAGTGCTTGAACATGTGCAACCAACACTAATCAGGTCTTTCATACAGAGTAACTAGCCAAGAAGCATCAAATTCCAACCTCCATGAAACAGATTTCCTCAACTGTCTCCGAAGGAACAGCTATACTGGAGTGCATCAGGATTAGCAAATTTCCTAAAAGTTATATAACAAATAAGCAGGGGAGAGGGGAATGACTTCCAGCCACCTTATCTCTCTCATCAGTGAGCACTGCAATGCCCACAGTGTGCACAAGTTTGCAAAATAAGAAGCCATATGGAAATCAATTCTTAAATGTACAATGCAATTAATCTGAGATGGAGACTGGGAAATACAAGCAGGTTTGTCACTGAACCTACTGCCAACAAAGCTTTCAGGCTTTCCAATCTAATGCTTTCCTTGCCCTCGGGAAATACCTCTCCTATGTGTTAAAAGTACAATGAAACACAAGGTATTTAAACCTAATGCTATCAGTGATTAGTACAAGGAACAGTGAGGTTAGAATTGCAGAATTGTTAATGTAGATTAAAATGCTTTGCCGGTAATCACATGTGGAGAGACTCACTTTCCTGACTGAGCCATGTGGCTTTTCTTCTCTGCTGTGTGCCAGCCCTGCAACATCTGGTCCCAGGGGTCCACGGCCCTGCAGGGGGGAGGATGGGTGTCATGAAGCTACTCTAGTCTCAGATGTGCTTGGAGAAACTGCCAGGCGTATGGAGATCTCTGCACTGAGCAAGAGGACAAGGGCCAGGACTCCCATTGTACACAGCAATTTGAGGAACAAGCAGAGAGTGGCAACCCAGCGTGATGCCGTGCCTAGCTTGCCTTGCATTTTCTTGAGTATCCCCTTGGAGGGACCTGTTGTGGGGCTGGTGTGAATGGGATGGGCAGTTCAGGAGGAAACACTCACAGCCCTACAAAGAGTTGACACCCTTCTCAGGCCATCCTGGAGCCTGGTGATGTGTGTGACACCACGGCTCACAGGCTGCCCTCAGCAAGTGCTCAGGCACTCTGCTGTTTGGGGAAATCACTGGTAAAACATATTCATGCAAAACCAGCCCAAATCCCTGCTCCTTACAGCCTGAGAGCATTTTGGTGAAGCGTGTAACTGAGAGAGGAGAAGAGAAACTGTAGGGACTGAAAACCACCGAGGCAATAAAATTAGATCCAGTATTTAATCACCTTTTCAAATAGCTGCTCCATTTTTTGGAGGAGTATTTTTTAGAGATTTCTACATTTCTTCACAATGAGCAGGTGATGATGAAAGATTTTGTCTAGACAGAAGTTAAAGTTTTGATTTTAAAATGAAGGTCTACACAGTGAAAAAAAACCAAAATAAGCACAGTGTTATTTTTGTCTTAAAAAAAACCCAAAACAAACAAACAAACAAAAAACAACACAAAGGTTAAAAAAACCCCAAAACAACCAAACTTTATTATTTTGGAAATATAGTCTATCTTAAAATAAATATTTTAAATATTTAATATTAAACAATAGTAAAGATCAGTTTGTGGAGATGAAATGAGCGACATCAGAGGTTTTATAAACTGTCTCTCAATACTGCTAGAACCTGGGTAGCTGCTGTTCAGGACTGCCAGCGCACAGCATATTTGGTGCAGTGTAGATCTTTTTGGTAGAATATATGTATTTGCTGTCATAGCAGAAGCAGCAATTAGCTGACATTTCATGGGGCAGTCTCCCAAGAGTAATCCCGAGGCAAGAACAGCTCCACTGTCAGATGAGACACTGCAAGAAGGCGCAGCTGGGTGCCCTGCAGACCTGCAGGTATGTTGAGCTGCCCCACTTGAGACCTTCTTGCATCTTTTTCTTCTCCAGCAGCAACCTAGCCATTTACAAATGCTTCTTCTTTTTTATTGCTTCTGCCCTGACGGCCAAGCTCTTGGCACAGATGGTCAGGACCACGATGAGGACTCCAACCAGGAATGTAACCAGAGGCCAGAGAAAGCAGTGCAAGAGGACAGTCTCATCATGGGTGCGCTTCAGCATCACATCATCTGGCCTGTGAAGAGGAGGAACAGAAGAGGGGGAAAACGTAAATCAACTCAATATGCTCAATTCATCATGAGTGGAAAGCATCTGACATGGAAAAAATAGAGGTGTTTTATTTGCAACAGTGTTAGAAGATGATTAATTGGACCATTGCATTTGCTGCTTTTGTTTGCTTGTCTATCACCAGCACTTGTGGTAGGCCACGAGGGCTTTCCACTTGCGGCTGTTTACAGGCTAACAAGTTCATTCAAATTAAAAAAAAAATTAAAAAACATCAGTACTTTAAGCCTCCCAGGGGTCGTGGTCATCACAAACAGCCATAAAAGATACAACATCACGCTGTGGATTGAAAAAACACTTCAGTGAAAACATAATCCAAGGCAGCAGTTACACATATCTACCTCATACGGCAACAGGCACTGTGCAAAGAGTTTAAAGTGCAGTTACAGCTTCCCTTCTAGCTTTGAGTCTTGATGTGTCTGTGGGGCTACTTGGAGGCTCCCAATGAAGCCCTGTCTGTGGTCTGGGTCTAGATGGAGACCCAGTCTCTGTTCTCAGTAATGCACTGCTTGTGGCCCAGGCTAGCTCAGCTGCACCGGCAAGCAGTGGTCTGCACAAAACCTGCCCCAGGAGGTCTCCTTCCTTGCCCCAGCATGGCAGGGTCTCCTGACTTGGCTCCTTCCCAGTACAGGCTACTTCAGTAATATGCTGCAATTTGGTGCTGCATACACCAGCTGCTCAGTGGTCTTGAGTACACTCCTACAGGGACACTATGGGAGGGTCTCCCCTGAAGATCTGCCCCCGCGTGCCTCTGCTAACAACATCTAACACACAGTCACAGTTGAGTCTGTGACAGATTTATGCATTTCCAAAGGGAAACAGAGAGGAGGATAATAGCAAGGAGGCATCTCAGGAAGTTTGGAAATCCAGCTGTGCCACATGTCTGAAAGATCAGGTGTCCATCTGCCACTTCCAAGTCTGGGAAGTTGGTTGGGAAATCTGATGGCAGGTTTTCCTTAGCTCTGGCTCTTTCTGCTCTCTCTGCAGTTTAACAGAGTTAAGAAATCAGTCTTGTGGCATTTGCACTTTGCTGCTGCTTTCCCATCTAGAGCCAGAGACACACAGTCTGCTGGAAAACTATCTGTAAAGGAAGGAAACAGAACCTTCTCTAATTTGGAAAATACATATAGTCTTGACTCATATTGGTCCTCACTTACATTGGACACTCCCATACCATGTTGTTTTGTCAACACTACCAGATGCTCCTTGAAGCAGCAAACCTCAACAGCCTAAAATCCTGGCAACCCAGGCTCATCCAGGGAGTTAACCTCTCCTAACATGGTGGCACATGGGAACAGATACCTGTGCAATGACTGTGCTGTCTGTCCCCCAGCAGCTTTGTCCTGATCAGAAAACAGCACTAAGAAAACATTGCCTGTAAGAGAAACAAGAAGAAACTCTTTTTTCCTTCACCAAGAAGTAATGGAGATGCCTTCAAAGGTTTTATCCATTCTTAAGGAGCCAGTAGAGCCAGGACACCAGTCTACACTTGATTCCTGATTTATTTGCACCTGCATTTGCTTTTGAGGTCTCTTCCCCAAAATTGCTATGTGGAGGTTCCTCTGGAGGTTCCCCTAGGCTGGCACCATGTGCCTCTCTTTATTTGTGTAGTAAGGAGCAGAATAAGATTCTGATTATGAGCAGCTCAGCTCTATAAAAATTGAAACTCCACAACACAAAAATGATCAAAAGAAACTCAGGTGTATTCAAAAGTGCAACACATGAAGGCTGCTCAACCGAAATCCTCCAGATGCATAATCATGCACATGTGGAGACCATAAATTGAATAAAATAATATTACCTTTATGGGCAAACCCTCACCAGTTTATGCCATATAAATGACAGCACCTGAACAGAAAAATCCTTTCACAGAAGGTATAATACTGCTTCCCTCATATTTACTGTTTCATCATCTGTGCATACCAGAGTGCTAATTGGCAAGGAGGCCGTAAGTAGATAGCACTCAATCCTTGCAGCTCTCAGCTTACAAGTGACATTGATTTTTAAACATTTTTTTAAAGCAGATACCAATCAAAGAGTTCAAAAATAAGGGGCAAAATTGGATTCAGTTAAAGAAAAGAAAGTGCCATTGGGGAGAGCAAGATATCCTTTTGACTGAATGTTAGATATTTTAGAAAACATCTGTACCACAGGTAGCAGTGATAGATGCCAAACACTCATTATAGGTGCAACTGTAACTCTTGCAACTTAGTAATTTAAAAGAGTTTCCTTTTAGAAAAGGAGTCAAAGAGTTACAGAGACCTTTAATGAAGCCTCGGGGTGAAGTATGCGTTCGAATGGATATTATGCTACACCCAGCTACAGCAAGAGTCCCTGTGCAATTCCTACACGGCAGAGGATATACAGCAACTCACTGTAAACTGCTCACAGCATCTCTTCAGACAATGCATCAAGTCATGACTGGTTCCCCCCAAAAATAAGTCATTAAATTACTATTGGCACCACATTTAAGACATTAAATGCCTTTCTTTAGTCAAGGGGTGGGAGAAACCCATCACACAGGAGGGCTCAGGGATCCTCCAGGATGTAGCCTCTCGATATTGACTCTTGGTGCCAAAAAATAGTGGGACAAATCTCAGCCTTGCTCCTACTTGGTTTAATCTACATGATTATTCTGGAAGAACTACTGTGCTTTCAGATGCTCTTTATCTTATCCCAAATTAACTTTCCAGTGCAGATAAGTACTGCTGGACCCCAGGAATGAATGAGAAAAGTTAATAAAGGCAAACGGTGCTGCTGATAGATAGACCGCATGCTCCTGGATCGCCAAGTTATGTGCCTTTAACAGCCCATAGAAATGTATCAAAATCAACTTTGACAGCAAATAATGCCATTTTTTTTGCATTTGTATGATTGCCTCCCTCTTCTGTCAGGACCAGCTCCTCTTTCCTGCATCTGCTGACCTGTGTAGTGATGTCGCAAGGCATGGGGAGAGTACTAGACAGCACTGGGGAATGCTGGGGTGGCAGGAGAAGGCAGCAGAGGATGGGAGCTTGGGCTAAGCAGTGCCTAGTTGAGGAGCCTTTCCCTGCAGATCCATCACCGGAGCTGACAGCAATTATGGAAACTGTTCTTGAAAACAGCTTAGAGAGTGTAACGGCAGCAAAGGGTCCCACTGAGATGCAGCTTTTACAGCAGAGGAAGACACCTGAAGAGGGGTTATTGAAAATGTTTTCTATTTGCCTTTACAAGATAACTCCTTTTACCTCTGCTTTTTGGTGCTGAGGTTGCAAACAATGGCAAATAACAACTTCCAAAGTGAGGAGGGAAAACCAGCCCTGCTGCACCATCACAATGTGCTGCACAAGACCCTGAGTGCACCGTCCTGCTGCTGTAGCCCAGGGCCAGTGCCAGCAGGGAGCCCATGTGGCTGAGATGGCCAACATGACCCGAAAAGGACCACCCAGGCAGAGGAAAATATCCCTGACCAGGAAAAACACCCCAGCGGCACATGGATTATATTGGACTTGCGAGCCTATGGTGAGAGCTGCCTGAGGAGCAGGGATGGGCAGCCAGGAATCCTCTGCAGCAGGAATGCCCCAGCCTCAGCAGCCCTGTGGCTCTGCTGAAGATGTGCAGAGGTAACCACAGGGGCTTGAGGGTTCATCATGTCTCCATGTGCTGCGCCCTGTGAATGAGGTAACTGGGCTGAACCCCATGTTTTTGCTTCCTTGGAAAGAGGGGTAGGGAGGCACAAGGTGGGTGGCTTGCAAACCAGACTTGCAAGTCCTGGCTCAGCAGCCCAGGACTGGCATGGCAGGCAGTGTGAGTAGGGTCTCAGAGGATGCCTGGCCAAAAACTTGAAGAATAAACATGTTTGTGTTTGTTTTCAGGTGATCTGTGCCAGGCCAAAGCCCATAAGTATTTCATGTGAGATCTGCAAGGTCCAAAACAAAAGACTGGAGGGAAAATTAGAAGGAGATAGAGGGAGTTAGAATCAGAATTAATCAGATCAATTAAATATAGTAAAATCATTAGTGATTAATTAAGAGTTTAGCCTACAGAGGATGGATTTCACTTCTTCCAGGCTGTTTATTATCCTCACACGATGGCATCTGTTTAGGGGAAGAGCTATCCTCCACCTTCTGAAGCAATGAATTCTCACACAGAGCAGATGGGCCACCAACACCCAGCAAGCCTCCAAAGGAACTGGTGGGGTGTGCAGAGCAGCTGTTCTCCAGCCTCTGAGCATGCAGAGTGTTTGGGGACATCCCTGGGACTACTCCTAAGTAATCATGCAATGAACCCTGAGAGATAAGAAAAAAATCTTCTTGCAGAAACTACCCAGAGCAGCAGCCAGGACTGCAGAAGCACTGCTTGGCTGGTGGGACACAGCCACACTGTTGGGCGGCTCACAGTAGTGTCCTGCCTGGGGCTCAGCTTGTTACTGGGGTGCTGCATCAGCCCCCCTTGGGGATCAGTGAGAGCTGGATATGTCCTGCTATCCTGGTTCAAAAAGCCTTAGCATTTGCTCCAATATAAGAAAACTGCCCCACAGGTTTCTGAATCAAAAATATGCACACAGAGATACTTGTCTTGCCAAGCATAGACAGAGAGCATCACCAAGAGAGTAAAGTTTCTGGAGATGAGCTGTCAGGTTTATATGTGGCCCACCACAGTTATCTCTGAGCCCTGAGATAATCGCGATGACTGCACTGTTAGACGAGAGAAGCCAGAGCCTGGCTGTGCTGGCAGGGGCAGACCCCCAGCATGGTGCTGCACCACAATGGAGATGACCAGGAGTTCAGAAACCAGATGCTCTAAAAGGTCTTCGGGTGAATGAGTCTTCGGGTGGTCATCACCTGCCCATGCAACAGAAGCCGACAGCAGCAGGAAAATACTGCAGCCACCTGAGAATGCTAGATACAGGTCAGAGAAGCGGAAAGTTTTAGCTGAAATATCTGGATTTCACTTCCAAACCAATAATTATCAATAGCAGAAGCAAGGTGAGCAGGAGCCTGGAAAAGAGCTACAGAGCTGCCCTGGGATCCAGGGGTGTAGTAGAGCAGGGTAGCAGTGCTGAGCAGAGAAAACAAGGGGATGGTGGCAGGAAGAAGGAAGAGAGATGCATTTAACAGACAAGCAGGAAAAACAAGAGAAGAGACAGGGCTGTACTTCCACAGCAAACCACCTCTTTCCTCAGGAGTAGCTATCAGGACACCTGAAACACAGTAACAGGACAGTTTTGGTTCAGCAGGGCAAGGTCAGCACGTATCAAAACTGCAGTTTTGACTTTTTCTCACTACTTTTATAGAAGTGACCTGCCTTTTCCCAGAGTTGGAAGACTTGTTGTTTGGCTTGGAAATAGAAATAGAAGGTGACCCCATCTCTGGGGGAAATCCTCTCATGACAAGGGTGTGGCTTTGCTGGAAGCCCCCAGCACCACTCCCCTGGTGCTGTGGCAGTAATGCCGAACCCAAAGGAGGTATGTCAGGCCTGCCAACATGCTTCTGTTCCCTGTGAAAAAGCAGCAGATATCATTGAAGATATTGCCTTGTCCCTGCAAGTATAGTGCATTTAATAAACCTGTCTTTGCTCTTTGACTTCTATTCCAAGATGTTGACCAGAGGAATTGCACATATTTCCCCTAAGCTCGGTTATGGACCATATTTTGTTTCTGGGGATACTGTCATTCAGCTCTCCAGTAAATGCAAAGCCTCTCAAGGGGATGAGCCCAAGCTCGTATCACCAGTTATCAGTGCACAGAACAGTGGCAGGGGCAAGAGAGAGACCTAGTGGGACAAAAAGGGGAAAAAACCTGAATACTTTCAAGCCCTGCTCAGGCATCAAGACGTGGTTCTGCTGCAAACAGTGATGGCCACTGAAGCACCACCACCCAGCAGCAACCCCAGGGTGAAAGAATTCTCTACCTTTACTCTGAAAACACCTTTCTCTTTCACTGAGAAGGCAAGGAGGGAGGAAATCTGTTTTCCTTGCTAAAATGTGAGACCAGTGCTTATTTTTAGCAGGACTTTGAGCTCAGGGCTGGAGACTCATGGGACTCTGACCAGGAGTAACTGGATTAGTTGCTGCATTATGCAACACATCCCTTTTAGGCATTGCCAAGCACTTCATTACAAACACTGAATAAAGCAGTTCTCCATCAGAGCCTTCAGAGCAATTACTGAACATCACGGGAAGAATCATAGTGCAGGGGTTACCAGAAAGTTGTGTAGGACCAAAAAGTTACAGTTAAAGTTACATAAACATTTCAGTCATCACTTACGCACCCCATCATGCAATTTTATGTGACACAGCAAAATCTGACAGACTTGGGGACATGGGACAGGGAAACTGGACCCATCCCACAGGGAA
>VZRW01014197.1:313-34341 GCA_013398125.1 Aegotheles bennettii
CCAGCACCCGATGCAGTCGGATGTCACAGAGCACGTGGTGAGCTGGTAACAAAGGGGCTGGGCCTCCTCCGGGCTGGCTCCACGTGGCGATCAGGCAGGCAAGGGAGTGTGGGAGAGAGAGAGCAAGAGAGGGTGGAATAGAGGAAGAACAGCGAGCTTCCTGTCCTCCTGGCTTTATAGAGTTTGGCAGGAAATGGGAGGGAATACTGATACCTGATACCCCAGACCCCTTTTCACAACAGGGTCCTAAACTCCACCCCTCCCTCACTGGGTCCTTGCAGCAAAAAGCCGTAAGAATTTTGCCTGTCCCCTCAAACTATACAAATTACCAAACCATGCTGCCAGCATTTTTACTCAGATTTGAGCTGGTATTCGAGGGGCAAAGGCACTGCGCTGGTGCTGAATACAGTTCACCAAAGCCCAGCTCACAGGCCTGCACATCCCACCTCCCAGACACACTATTCCCTCAAAACAGGCTAGATCAAATCAAAGAAGCCTGTCATCAGAGAAGCAATGAGCTGCAAAGACATCCTGTCAGATGGGTAAGGAGGACAAGATGATGACAAGTGTACCATCTGGCAATTTACTCTTCTCCTCAGGCTGCAGCACACAGCCCAGATTAAAAAGCTTGTAGGAAATGTTTCCGAAGGCCAGTTGCCTCTTAGCTTCTGTGTTACCCTCCTCCTTACATGACTTCAACACAAATTGGGCAACTTGTTGCTCTGGCAATGTACAGAGACCACAAAGTGGTTCACAGTGACTGGTACCACTGAAGCATCCACAAAATCACCTGGCTCCATCCCCCTTCAGTTTTATTGGGCAATGCTGTAGCTTTCCAGGCCCCAGAGCTTGAGGAAGCCAGGTGGTGTTCTTGTTGCTGCACAAAAAATAGATCACCAAGGGTCTGATACCACTGGTTTCACACTTTCCAAAACCAAATCTGTTCTACATACAATCACCTTAGAAATCAGGGGAGCCATGACTATAGGTAAGGCACACCTCAACATAAATAAAAGGAGAGAGAACCAGGCTCCATTCATGAGCTGGAGACTAGGACTATGAACATTACACCTCAGTTTAAAGCTGAAGCAGTGATTAGTAAGCAGTTGAAATCAACCTTTTGAGATTCAGCTTGGCACAATCTACATCTAGAGTCTTAATGAATTAAAGTTTCTAAGCTCTATGTACTTAAAAACTTTACTCTTATTAGAAAACCAAGGGAATTGTTTATATTTGTGAAAAGAATAGATACATATAAAAAGCATATAAAATATACATTACAAGTTAAGTTAAAGGGGAAGTGGTACTGAACATGTTAGGTTTACTTAAATGGATACAAATACAGTACCAGGTAAAAAACCCAGCAACCAAGAATGAACCAGTTAATGAATAATCTATGATAACTCTCAAAATATCTTTATTCAGCAAAATTTTCCAAGCATTTAAAAAGAAAAACTTCAGTGGTCAATAAGAGTTGATACTAACTGGCTGCAGTATTCAGTCAGAAATGTCATACAAACATAGAGAGGGCTTACTTTTTCAACAGAACCCAAACATGCTCAAAACCATCTGCAGTGAAGCTTCCTCACTCCCCTGTTTTTGTAAAAAATAATTAACTATCCCTTTCATTAAGGCATCACTGCACTGATATCAACTTCTCTTTTAAAATACTGAGAGAGAGGAGGCACACCAACCTTCTGCATTATCTAACTACAGCTCTGGTATATAAAGCTGGCTCAGCAAGGTAATCCTACATTTGGATATGCAGACTGGAAACATTAAATCTATTGTGTCTCTCCTCCCCCCTCCTGATTTATCTAGCAGGACAAATTTTGATGTATTACACAATGGTGCAAGTTGTACAGGACTCAGATGATACACACATTATTAAGCTGAATCCTATTTGTCTGGTTACATCAGATTACACAGAGACTTGACAGATTTCTGTGGAGTTTCTGCTGGTGGAACCATTAAAAAACAAGAGAGATAGTCCTGGAATGAGACTATTTATTATAACCATCTTCATTTCAAGGAAAAGTGGTTGGTGATAATAGCACTCATAAAACCTAGCTGATTGCTTAACAAAATATTTTATTTAGAGGACAAATAATGCATTCAACTAATTATCAAATAATGGTACATTTTGATGGGCTGTAAGCTGTCTTTATAAAAAACTTCATTAGACTACTAAGATCCTTCCACATTACTATTACTAGAAGAGCAGTAATAAATCAGTTCATTGTTCCTGACCCTGCTCTGACCCCTGACAACTGAAATTCTCATATATAGTCTAATTTTGTGGAAAAAAAGGTAAATACTGATTCAAATACAAGCTTTTCCAGTCATGGAATTATCTCACAGAGAATTAAGCTAATTCAGAATAAAGCCATTCTTTTAGTAAATTATTAAAGAACATGGAACAAATTCAAGCAACAGGCTAATCTGAACTCACTTCCCTGTATAGAAAATGTACAGCTCTATTTACATCCCAATTCAAATAAATCAGCATAAGGGAGACACATTTATGTCAGTTTAACAATATCATATGCTCATCTCATGACAGTACATTTTTGACAGACCTCACTAGGATGTATATGTTTCACTGAAAAGAGACAAACTTTCTGCACAACTTCCATAGAGCTTCCTTTGTATTTTGCTTTCGGGATCATCTTAGATAAATAGAGGTACATTTATCCATAGTCTTTGACTAGGTTTATTCTTTGAGAGGTACACATTGGCTCCAATAGAGAAGCCAATTAGTTCAGTACTGTTCTCTAGCTCTGTCCCTCCAGTTCTTAGCACAGTGTTAATCATATTTAGATTTGTTTTCTTTCATTCTTTCTTTCATTGATGCTTTTTGCAGCCTCATGTGCCTCTTCTAGAGTCACTGAAATGGAAGGGCACACTTCTGACTTTCTACTTCACTATTAAACCACTTGAAGAACACTAAACCTATTGGCACATTCTCCCACATAAATCATGTTAGACAGATCATATGTTCTTTTCCTGTCTGTTTTCTTTTCTTCTAGAGCCCCTAGACCATCCTCAGTAGCACTAAAACTGAGTTGGTGTCCTCCCTTACAGTATTAACACCTTCAATTTTTGAACAGTTGGATGAAGTATCTTCCCAACAAAATTATCAGCAGACCTTTCTGTCCTAGAGTTTACCTTGGTTTATTTGTTCATAGAAATATTTTCCCTGTTCTTCTCTCTAGTCTTCACTGTACGCTGCCCTAGATGTGTAAAGGGATTTTTTTCTTACTCTCATTTAAAAGAACCTTTGAGTAATATCTTTTTTTATCCAACATCCTTCTCTGCCTGTAGTAACTAGTTTCCCTGGTTTTGCTTATTGTTCTTAACAACTCCATGACTCCTCTTTTCAGCTTGCTGTCATGTATTTGATTTTCAATCTTCAGATCCTCCTTTTCTGTGACACCATTCCCTATTCCATATGGCCCAAAATATGTTAATGTGCAGTAACTTTGTTGCTTTCTCCTTTCTTTTCTTACCTTTACAAAATTTATAGCGCTGGTATCCTTGTTCAGGATGAAAAAAATGATCAGAAATACTATTCTTGCCTAATTTTCAAGGTTTTGTTAAGATTTCCTTCTACACAAAGATCATAAATCTCAGTCAAGAAAAATACAATCATTTAACTTTTCAGAGGTCTTGTTTAAAGAATGTGTCATGATCAGATTTTCCTATCTTCCTCCCCCTCTACAGAGGTTTCATTTTTGCCTCTCCTCTTTGTCATTTATAAGCCAAATATTAGCTTAAGATACAGCTTGAGAGGCTCTGCAGGAGCCACCAGGAACTACTTGCAGTATGCAAGAGGGATGCTGGAGGACATTTGAGAAGGTGACTGTGTCATAGTATTTGCTGTAATGCAAGCAGCTAGCCAGCAATTCTAAGTGTTAAAAGAAATCACTATATACACGAGTAATGAACATCTGATCTCCAATCACACCACACATCAACTGCAACCTGGAGATTTTGATATGGTAAAGGGGAATAGATCTAAACAAAGAAAGCATTATCTTCATATACTGGATGGAACCCCATGGTGGTATCTCAGTGATTAATTGCTGCACATGCTAACATGAAAACTTAAACCAGATAAAAGTAGAACTCTAAAAGTCAGACCTAGATGAGAAAAACTAAATGCTTCCATAATAAATGTGCATAAAACCTAGAGGGGCACACATAAATTGGTCTAAAAGAAGACTGCAAAAAGTGGTCCTGCAGGAGATGATGGATCTGTACTAAATCAAGAGGCAATGCCTTACCTTACTTGCTTCAGGTCTCACCATAAAGCATTGTGCAAATACCATATGTAGTCATTTGTAGCTTCTCCTATTTTTTTGCTAATTAATAATTCTGTTGCTCTTGCTCCATTTTGGAAGAACAGTTATTTGTAAAAACTGGTTATAAAGTGTATTGCCCCCAGCACCACCCTGCAGCCTGAGTCCAAGCCAGCTAGCAGCATCCCAGACAGTTCCAGCTACATGATGCAGGATAGTATGTGACAGGGACTGTACCAATGGCCAGGAGGATGGTTGGCTGCAGAAAAAGAGTTCACCTGTACAGATAAGAAATGTGCTTACTATGCCACTTTCAGGAAAAGAGGGAAAAGGCAAAATTGCTTTATCTACTAGGATAAAGTAGCCTGTAATAATACTCCTGACAGGGAAGCGATTACTTCCTCATCTTGTTCTAAAATCAGTTGCCCGACAATAGTACATGATCCACGAAAACTTGCAGTATTGACTGGAAACCATTACATGACATTTCCTCCACACAGACGAGTTATTCTTTCTTCTTTCCTTCTGCTTGCTGGTCATGTCATGCCTTATACCAAAATCACACTCACACGTGGTGTGGGCAATCTTTGAAACCCTTGTCCAACAGAAGAGATGAAGGGAGCAGGACAAATAGTGGAAAATAAACATCTTCCTGAATCCAGCCTCTCATTTTCATTCTGGCTTTTTTTGTTCCAGTTTCCACACCGATTCACATGTATCAGTTTGCATCTGCATAAACGTTGGGAATAAGGGCCCATGAAAATATTCATATGCAAACAAGGGTATTCATTCTTGTTCCAGAAGTGTTTGCCCTCTGTTTACAAGACTTCATTAGCAAAATCATACAGCAGAAAAATATCATGAATTCCAGGTGGTCAATAGTACCCCATCAATAATGCTCACCAGCCCAGAGAAAGCCAAAGCAAGCAGACAGAAACACACTGATGTTCACCATGTCTTTATACAACTAGGTACTGAGAATAAATACACACAAATCAGACTCTGCACACATCATACTTGAGAACAAATACTGCTTTTGCTGACAAGCTACCTGTTTGATAAAGAAAGTCACTTTTACCACAGTGAAGAATGCTTTAACACCTAGCTCTACTTTTGGCTGCCTCATGGGCAGGCTGGTTTCTGCTTCAGGGTCTTCTCATTTGTTTCATTCTGATGCACCGTAGCCCAAAAATAAAGGAGAAACTCCTCAAGAGATGATTGGGAGGCTCACTTGAGAATGGAAGCAGCAGCATTCAATTCACTGGTACTGACTTCTATAAAACAAGTACTCAAACTTGCTTTTCTGTATTCCTGATCAATTAAGACCATTGATCTCTTCCATGGCTGATAGCTCTCTGTCACACTCAGCTACTGAAACTGTTAAACTTCACACTGTCCTTTCTCCCCTCCATTTGGCCAACGAGTGTCTGGTGAGTTGAGTGCACTTACCCTAGATACAACAAAGTTCAGACTTGAGCTTCTCTTCCAAACTGGGCCTTCTCCTGGCTTTCCAGTGTGCATTGAGCATTGGTCTTCATTTCTTCAGAGAGCACTTACAAACACTATGGCTATGGGGTGTATAGGGTTCTCAGCCCTCCTTCCTGTCTTGCTCAGAATACTTACCCTACAGTGTTTTGGTTTGGGGATGTATCAGCATTTTCTGACAATAGTTTTGGTTGAAAAAAATCCAAACTATATCTTACCATCCTCAGTCTTCAAGAGTAAAAAACCAAATGTTAAGTATGAGATATTCATCTCCCCACAACAAAATGGGAAGTTTTGCATACAAAATACATTAGTTGTTATGGATTTTACTCAAAGACTGTGAAGGCAAAGCATTGTCCCAGTTAATCCTTTGCTAGGAATAATTCTATCAGTAATTTCAGATATGCCCTTCTTGGTTTTGCTTTCATTCTCAAGAAACGTTCTCAGAAGAGAAAAGTTAATTTTATTAGATAACAGGTAATTTTTTAATCATCTTCAATAAACTCCTTTTTAAAGAAACTAAGAAATGCTGGATGACATCTTGGCATCAGTTATGACAGTACAAACATATTAACACTGATTTTACAATCAAAATTTATCTTTTGCATCCATTCTGTAAAAAAAAAAAAAAAAAGAAAGAAAGAAAATTACAATATGATCAATATTCATTCCATATGCAGAGTGAAACCTTCCCAGATCTAAATTATGGAGTTTTTGAAAAGCTCTTGACAAGAAAGACTCTATTTCTTATGAACCAAGAGTCCACACCTCAGGCACTGACCAGGCTGATGGCTGTCAGCCAACACATCAGTGAGTGTACTGCAGAAGCCAGAACAACTCATTTATGATGCTTCATCTGGTTCACAGTGTACCTGCACCTCCCGGGAGCTCAGCACTACAGCAACATAGCTGCCTGGCAGAGTCAAGAGCCTGCTCCTCCACCCATATCAGAGTGACAGGAGCAGCTTGTAAGACAGCTGAAAATAGCCCAGGAAATGACTGCATTTTACAACAAAAATAATACTACACTGATTCTCACACATGCAAGCAGCCAGTCAATCAAACCCAGAAAGGGAAGTTCAACTAACGAGCATTTTGGTAACCATTTGTTACCATCTTGGTAATACATCTCAAAATGTACTGGGGGTTTTCTTCATAACGTTGAGTTCCTTTGATTAAATCAGTAGTTTTCAACTTTTTAAAATTATTTTTTTCTTCCTTCCCCCACAAGACTTCCTGCTCACTGGAATTATCCTTGGTTGAGGTGTACCATTTTCTCCCAGGTTGTTTTCTCATTTTTAACAGATTCGCATGGGGCTAGGCTGCAGCACTGAGCAGAAGATATACAAGTCTTCTATTCCGATATGTATTTTGATAGTGATTTATTTTGCATTCCCTTAATTTATAGTCTGTTTTTGTATTGAGTAAAAGCTGTGTGAGGAAAGCAATTGATTTGCAAAACAGACTACATGCAGTACATACAAACTGACTCCTTTTACTGAATAGGAAAGACTTTCTCAATGCAACAGCTTGGTTCAGAAGAGCATGCTGAGCTGAAAAGCAAATACAGTTATCTGATTAATTGATTCTGACCTCATAAATATTACACTCTGGGGGCTCTAATGGAACTTCCTGAGGGTAAATTGCATGGTTCACCTCATTCATTTATATCTCTGGCTTACAGATGTACATTATGAAATGTCACTGAATATGCTGGCAATAAATGAGGTATAACATTAGCATCTCAGTTCTGTTTTCCTGAAGGAACACTTTTGTTAAATGAATCCCACACCAGTAAAAATGTTGTTCTCTACAATGTATACTTCTTTCTATTTTAATCAGTCTCCCAGAAATACATACTAACCTTCCAAAAACACAGAGACCGAGTAAATTAATAAAACAAGCTGCTCTTTTGTTGTGCATGTTTCCATTGTGAAGCTATATTGTTGGAGAATATTAGGTTGTGACAAGCATTTGATAGTGTGGTAGTTGCACTAATGTTATGTTTATTATCTTTACTACCATGCAGTGAAACACAGTTAATTAAAATGCAGTGAATGCTCCCTTCCCTTTCCACACATAAACGAGATGATAGATTTGTTGTTGCAGCCAACATATAGGGTCCCCTGACCCCTCTGCATTTATTTAGCCATTATTCCATTATATTTTATTTTTTTATTTCATTGTCATTTGAGACTGATAAGAATGCATATAGAGGTCTGGGGAATAACAGCAAATAACCATGATGTGCAGTTTAATGAAATGATATACTGTGGTGCATTGCAATAAAATTTGTAACAATATATGCCACATTCTTGAAAGGTGTGCAAATTCCTATAAACCATTAATCCTTGCCATGAGTAAGCCATGACTGCAAGGTAACTTTGCTGAGCAATGGGGTGAGAGGAGAGATAAGCAGAGGGAGGGAGGCTGAGGGAAGAACAGAGCTACTGGCACGCATGGCAGTTAGAGGAAATGAACCATCCCTTTGGGATTAAACCTCCTTTTAACTATCCCCTTTCTCCCATTGTTAAAACATAATTACTATAAAGGACAGCACTGGAAAAACATGTAATTTATCTCACACTAGTCACCAACAGCTATTGAAGTCTTAGGAGTCCAAGTGAGGCTAAGAGATATTTCATCCTAAACTGTTACCTCTAAGGACAGCTTCTGAAGAGCTGCACAGTGGCTGGCTGCTGCACCTCTGCACCAAGAGCAGTATGAGGAGTAGCCTACATCTACAGCTGCTTCCCAGACGCTGGCCACAGTCACATTTCTCTCTAACAAACCTTTCTCAACAAGCTCCAACCACCTCTCTTCATTTTTCACATCTCTGCATTTACTGGTTTACTCTCAGGCACAGACTACAACTGTGCTGTAATGGGACTGCACAGACCTCTCTGCCTTTTCACAGGAGTGTGCAGGTCAGCTGTCACTGCAGTCCATACAGTTTTTTGACTGAGGTTATGCTTTCAAAAAGGCTGGAAAAGCATGTGCTAGATGCAAAGAGCACCATCTAGCAATATGAGCAGGAATACAAGGTATTGCTTTCATAGCATCACCTCTGCTGCACACTGTGAATGCTTCTGGGAGCTGCCAGGCTCTGGAATTGGGCTCAAAGTGGCTTCAAGGGGAGAGCAGTGTCCTTGGCAGACAAGGATTCCTGGACTCCAGAGACATGGATGCTACAAGAAAAGCCCTTCCCTGCTCCAGTGTCATTTATTTTTTCTTGGTCAAAATCATGGGTCAGGACCCATGAAAATAATTATTTTTTTTATTTTATTTGTTCTGGGTTTGGGTTTTGGGGTTTTTTTGTTGTTAAAAACAAACAAACAAACAAAAAACCAACAAAAACACAACAGAGTTTAAGCAAATTGTAAACTCTATGACATTACCTTCCTCTCAAGCTTTATATTTCTTGTCTTTATTCTGCTAACAATGATGTGACCCCTGGTTATAATGTCTGCATGTTAGGATGTTTGCTAGCATAACTGTCTATCAAAACAGGAGTGGAGATATGTTCAAGCCCAGTAAATAGGACTTCTATTGTGGAAAACCTTCAGAAGTTATATATGCTTAAATTTAGACAATTAAACATTTATATGTAAAAAGCAGAAAGACATATGAGATCAGCATAAGTACAGTGATATTGAGCAAGTTCCTTGTTTACACTTTTCTACCCTTTAAGAATACTTACCTCTTCTGCTTCTATCTTGCACACAACTGAGAAAAACAAAACACAGAGAGAACAGACATAAATAAAACAAATGCAAGTGCTAGACCAGTCTCTGCCTCAAAACCATCACACCCATACCTTGGCTGATAATTTGGATAAAATAGGGAGCTACCCCACACTGCTTCATAACAGGAAACATTATGTGCATGATTCTAAACCAGGGTCTATAAACCAGGGTCACAATTATACAGTACCCAGTGCCATAATCTAAACCTTCAGGAGGCTGCTCAGTACCTCCCACACACACTGGACACAGATCCAGCTTTGCCCTGCCTCAAAGCCCTGTATATATATCTAGATAGAGCACAATTTATTTTTCTTTTAAAATGTCAAGTATACTAGTTTTCAATTTTGATCACTAAATATCAACAGCTACCTTTAAGACAAGAATGTATCAGTATCTTTTCTTTTCTCCTCACAGACTATGCAGACAAGAGCAGATGTTTTTAACTCCACAGTTTTACATTTCTTACAGCTACTTCAATGCTATATTTTCAGCACAAGCCACATTTCTACAAATGGTCCAGACAAAACATCATTAATTTTCCCTCTGATGGCCCACCACGCTCTAAGGACACAACAGCCAAGGACGCATTAAGCTGCCTTAATGCCCAAGATCTGTCAGTTCCCCCTTCCTCTCCTCAGAAATCAGCTGCTGGGTCTCTCAGAAAGCAACTCAAGACCTGCAATAGCCAGTGCCTATCGTGGCACAGGAGCCCTCTCACATGTGGCATGTCTTTAGCCAGCAATGCTTAAGGAAGTGAGGGTCACCAACAGTGTCACTGAGCTCTCTGTGTTGTTGAGCAGACACAACATATAAAGGCTTCTTTTGTCACAAGTGACATTTCTACTAAAAAAATATAATCCTGGGCTTTTCTTTACCTTTAAAAGATCTGAAATGCATTTCAGCCTACAGCCTTTTAAAGCTGATATCTGTACCATTATGTTACTCATTTCTCTTTTCATCCTAATGATCAAGTAACAGGCACACTGTTGCAGGTATTTGCACCATGTTCACTCTATGGTATTTGTGATTCAATAGCTGCCCAGGTAAGGTCAGGAGCAGAATAACTTCTGGCCAGTTCAACCTGCAGATCTTTGGAGACAAGGTAAAGGAGAGCAGAAAAGAAATGAGACCAAATACCTGTCAGAGGATGAAAGGAGAAAATAAAAGGAGCTTTAGAATGGAAGTTGACAGTCTTGAAAGCTCAGCAATAATGCTAGCAATGCTCTCCACGTCAGACAGAATAGCATAACCTGGAAACCAGCAATATATGCAGAGCTTTCTTTAAAATTAGGGTAGGTATCCATGATGAAGAAGCAGAATATTTCTAAGATGGCAAAGAAGTGAGTCCTTGGCAGACGCCTATCTGTCGCATACACTTGTGATATCAGAGATTGGTTAGTCTAAGCCAATATACAGTGTAGGCCAAGACGTCTAATTTCTGTTTTACTAATATTTGTTATCTAGGCTTTATTAACACCTATTAGATCAGCATAACCTTTCAGAATGTGCAGATATGAGGCTTCTGTGGGAAGAAGGGAAATTTGAAGATAAGGACAAAGTTATAAATCAGAACAAACCAGCTCAAGACCCACACCGCTGCACAACTCCCCCTAAGAGACCTTTGTGAGCAGGCACAGGCCCTGAGATCAATCAGTGGACAAGGTGGAAGAGAACAGATCACCACTAGAGACCCCTGAAAGTCCACCAATCCATTTCACAGCACATGCACAAAGTATATTAGCATATATTAGCATATGTATGATGATCCCATGAAAGGTTATGAATATGTTAAAGATTTCTCAGAAATCTAGTGAATAACCTGAACACTATATAACCTGTGTGCTTTTTGAACAACAGGCACGCTCGTCTTTACCAAACTATTTGCATGTGCACCCAGGGCTGCAATAAAGAATGCTTGCTTTCTAAAACTCCAAAACAAGTCTTGGAGAGTTCTTTGACTGGCTTTTATGGAAACAACAGGAACACAAAAATTAATAAAATCAAACTAATATTGTTGCAAGGAAGCACAATTTATTTCCCCTCTCTGACGTTCCTATTCCCCTGGAAGAACTAAACAGTGCCATTCCTCTAAACCACCAGCCTTCCCCAAACGAAATCACATTGTCTAACACCAAATATTTTCAATGGTAGGAAGACCATGGTGGGAAGTGGGGAAAGATAAAACAAGAAAAATATAAAACAACAAGCCTTAAAACAGTATAAGAGCTTTTTCTGTAATACTGAAACAGACCATGAGCTCCAGATCTCCAAAGAGAAGCAAGAGAGCTTTGCTCAAGCATTCATGAACAAGTTAGCTTGGGTCTAAGCTAGAGAAGATCACACATTCTGAAATACTTAACCCTGATTAGCCACAGCGGTTTCCACCTCATGTGGCCAGCAGAGCTGATCTAACTGAACATTGTCTTTTTTCCCCTGATGGACTAGATCAAATTACATCTTTCCAACTACAAGAAGACGCAGAAAAAAATAATAAATCACATTTTTTTTTAAAAAAAAGAATACCTCCAAAGCACGAGTCTTTGCTAACTCCTTCTGAGGCTACTTATTTTCCCATTGTCTGGGTCAGTGTATGTCATCCCTTATTTTTTAGTTATACATACATATCTATCTATACACACACACACATCTAATCAGTTCAAATCATTAACAGACAACAGTAGGTTACCATAAATCTTCAGTGGAATATCACACCATAGAGATCATGCAATCTATTTTGCCAATCCTTTGTTAAGTTTACTAGCTTAAGCTTTCCTATTTTGTATGGTATCTTCCAACTCACAACCTGACATGGACCTTTCAGAGAAGCTAGACACAATTGGGCAGAAGCAGCGAGGTCAGCATTGGAAGGCAAGCCAGGAACAGCTGCCATGGACCACCTCCTGGGGACCCTAAGTCAGGGGTTTGCATCAGCTTTGGTAGTAGCCTGCACTGTATCCAAGGATATGCTGGAAGCAAGACATACTGGAGGTGTTTGTTCCCAAAGGGCAGAGAGAGAAAGAAGAGGGCTGGGGCTGTCTCCCAAGAGTGGGAGACAAAGTATCACATCACATCACATGTAAGTGCCTGGGCAAATTACAAAGCAAGCAAGACAGCTTGATTTCTGAAGCATAAGAACAGCTGAAAAAGTATTGGTTATAATAGTAAAGAAAGAGAATGGAGAAAATTCATGAAGACTGCTCATCTTCTCAGACACATGAGACAGTTTCCCATTTTAGAATAGATCCCCTAATCAGAAAAGCATTGCAAAAAATAAAGTCAGACCCTACCTTTGGTTTCCTCATTTCAATTTACGTATCCTGTCTGCCAGGGAATTAGAAGAAGAGAGGAAAATACTGCAAAGGAGATTTGCTTAAGTTACACTGAAGCGAAGGTGAATGCTGGTCTTCAAAGTGGCAACCTCCAACACGGTTTCTCCTTCCTTCCCCACTCACTGGTTTGGGTTTTTTTAAATTGCTTTTGCCTGAATGATCCCCTCCCCTGCCTCTCTGCAGAGTTGGATGGGAAAATGCTGCCATCAAGCGGCGCCCCCAGTGCGAGCGGGACTGGGAGCTGTGAGGGCCCTGAGAGCAGGGCCTTTTTCTGCTCAGAGTAGAGAGAGGAGGCAAAGGAGATTCAGGATCTGGAGTTTAAAGACTTGCTTGCACCCTGCCTTTCAGTGCCAGGCACGATTTTCTCAAATCAAGGATCCAGTGACTCTAAGCATCCTGTCAAGCACACCAATTACTCATTAGCTGAATCCAGATTAATCACAGGCAAACAGACCTTCTGTAACTTACACATATGAAAAGTCCTGATTTTTTTTCCTAGTACTATCTAAATAGAACAGCACTGAAATTGACTAAAAAAACCCAAATAGCTAATTTTAAAAGTGTAATCAGAAAGACGAAAGTATGAAAATATCTGTAATTCTGAATGGAAAATACTTCAAGTATTTTATCCATTTAAGTGTTCTTTCCCCAGTACCCAAAAAATTCCCAGTCTCTCAGACTGAAAGAAATGAAGTCTGCTTCCATGTTATACAGAGTCAGGTATTTTCCTAAGAGAATTTAAAATTATTCAGTAATTTATTCACAGAGAAATGTGTGCAATCTTTAAGTTAGAATTTGAAGTAATTCGTCTGAGTTTTCAGAATCCATTAAGGCTTTGGGAACCTTTCCATCACTTCGGTAAAAGCTCAACAATATCTATTCTAGGTCAAGAAATTGCAAGTAAACAAGCAGTTAGATAGCTAATGTTGCTGTCTCAGAAAAGGGAAGACAGGAAGAACTAGAGTAAAAACAATCCTCTTAAACAAGCGCACACACTTCTCACGGAAGACAGCAAAGGCCAAAATTAAGAAGAGGTTTGTTGTTTATTTACCCTATGGTAAAGGGATCTTGCATGACACCATCACTTAAAAACACGTAGGTGCAAAGCTAACCTACCAAGTTGTTTAAGAAAAAAATAACATGAGTTTGTGGACCTTTGTTTTGACTGTGCCTTTAGCAGTACCTGCTAATAAATCACATTGAGGTTATGTCTGCAGCTTGAGTTTACACTGCCTTCTTGTTCCATGAATCTTCTTGACCAGAAATGCATGGTCTGGGTTTGCCATGGACATGGCTCTGTTATTCAGCCATCAGAGTTTTAAACTCCATCATCTCTTCCACAGATGGACACACAGCTCCTTCCATACTCTCTGAACCCAGAGGGTGAATTTTGAACCCTTTCTACAGCACTTCCTCATGGGACCCAGCCGCAGAGGCCAGCACTCCCCAGTGCCCAGCACCCACAGTCTTGCCCTGGAAAAGAGGACCCTCTCTTTTCTCTCTCCTTCAGGACACAGGAATCTGACAGGAATAAAACCAGTCCTTTATTTTGGATACAATCAAATCTTTATATCAATTTTCCCCAATTTACAAAATCTACCCATGCTTTCAACTTTTCAATTACTTTACAGACAGTATATAATTACTCATTGCACAGTCCTGGTACTACAGTAAGGAGCAACAGTCTCATCAAAAGAAGGACAAGGGCTGGCGGTGATCATCCACAGGATTCTCCAGTATGAGTGGATGAAGTCAAACTGGGGGCTTGCTGGGTGTCTCTTGGACTGTTACCTGTGGGGCAAAACATCAAGTCTGTAGATTTTCAGGCCATGTCCAGATTCCACCTTCCATACTGTACCAAAGTCCAAATGCAGCAAGTAGAATGTGACAAACATCTACCTCCTCATGCACCCATGAAAGAAAGTCAATGCATCAGAAAACTCCTTGTTTCAGTGTAAATATTCAACTTGGTCTCAATTTCATGCTCTTCATTCCAAACTATTTTCAGTAATCCCACTAACGTGTCAATTTTTTTATATGTATTGAAGTAACAGCTCTTTGAAGCCATAAACTCCAGATCCGTATGAAAATTCAAGAAAGTTTATTTCTATTTCTGAAGATTAGTTGTTCAATCCATGCAAAGCCTATACAACTAGTTCAATTTAAAATCAACCAAATCATGAATTAGAAGGCTCAGAAGCACAGAAGCAAGGTCAATACATCTGGATACCAGACCTACAGAGGCATGTCCACATTATGTACATTCCACACATGACAATGCTAGTGGAAACTACAACCCGCATTAGCCCTCTTGGTTAAATCTACTCCTACCCATCCCCTATACCTGTTATTCAAACAGTTTCTCTGCTGCTTCCCCTCACAAAATGTTTTCCCTCCTTGTCAACAATTAGCTCCATTGGCTAGATATTTTGCAGAAGCCTTTATCACTCCTGTTTAGTGTGTCTAGTCTGTAACTAGACATGACTTTACACTTCCCAGAGATGTTGTTGTGGTATGTTTTAAAAGGATGAAGAATTATCAAAATATGAGAATGCTCTCCTTCAGGACTATCCAAAGCCATTAAAATCCAGCAAAGTTCAAGAAAAGACAGATTCACATTCCACAAGAAAACATTTCCCCTCTATTTTTTACACATCCCTTTACTCACGCTAGTTGTGCGAGCCAGAATCTGCTAATTTTGCAAGAGTGAAAAGACCTAGAATGTTAAACCATTCTGCTTACTTTATCTGGCCTGCAAGGGGTCATCTCTTTCAATAGTTGTCATTAAGCTCATTACTGCACAGTTTAATCGTAGATGCTTAGACAAAACACTCAAAGCAAAATCTCACAATCAACAAGTATAAGTGTATTACATAACAGATTAGTAGAATGGAAGCTTCCAGTTTCCCATCAGTAAAACTGAGTAAAATATTTTCTTGAGTAGACTATGAAATGTCTCGACCAAACCTTCTTCTCAACTCCATCTGTCAGTCATTTACTACACGCATCATTGTCAGAAGAAATATCCATTTATCTGCTCCATTTAGAATAATGACACTATCAAGTTTACAATTGTTATTTACCAAAACCCTTTATAAAAAATAATGATGGAAAATCAGCTGTTGCATCAGGGAAGTAGAAAAAGCCACTTCCACGTTGATGCATTTCAACAGCTGCAGAGTGGCTTTCAAAACCTTTGTTGTGAATATAAAAAATTAACAAGAGAGAAAAAAGAAGCTGTTTCTCTCATCCAAAAAATCAAAAACTCCTCGAGTCCTATATGCATTTTCTGTTAAGAGCAAACACATCAGCTTTAAAAGAGAGAGTAGATTCATCTTGATCTTTCTTAATCATGGCAAAAAAAGCAAGAGTGAGTGTAGGTCGAGATGTCTGATTTCTATATTACTAATATTTATTATATAGGCCTTACTAACACCTGTTAGATCAGCAACAAGAGAAAGAAAGCAAAGACAATCAAGAAAGAGGCACTAGGAACCTTATCATGTTAATCTGCTTCTTAATCTTGTTTTGGTCAAATGAGCCAGGTTTACTGAGACTGTTTCAAACTCCAGGTTTCTGCTAACCTGACTCATTTGGACTGCAGTGGGGTTAGTCAGGGCTAAGCACAGCCACTAAGACAACAAATCAGGAGGAGGGATGACATATGGAACACCAGTATGGTGCCTATCTGGCAGCAACAGCCTCCACAGTCAACATAATTGGAAGATGACATGTCCAGAGCTTTAGGTGGTAACCAATGTGTTTCACTAGACTATATGTCAAGCCAAACCACAATGCACATGTTACGCTGTTTCTAGCTGACATAAAAACCCAATGAACCACACAGTTACCATCAGTGAGAAAGTGTGCACATCCCCTCTCATAGGATAACCCATCTGTGGGATTTGCATTGCCAGCTATGGGAATTTCATATTTTGGACAAAGTCCCAAATGGATAGTTCAGCATAGTGTAGTCTTTCACTGATGGAGTTAAGAGTGTGGGCTCCTACCTCTCCAGGATGATTTTGTTGAGCTACGCAAAAATATGCACAGATAAAGCAGCATGCAACTGTTAAACTACTACTGCCATTGCTAAATCACACCATTTCACAATTAAGTAGGACTCCTGTCATATGTAGCAGTGCTCAGCATTTATACACCTTCAACAGTGCTCTTGCTTGTCTCTCACTTTTCAGTTCATAGCACTTCACTCCGCATTTATGTCAACTACCACCTCTCTGGGCAATTTGTTCCAGTGTTTCAGCACCCTCAGCATCAAAAATTTCATCCTTACATCTAATTTAAATCTACCCTCTTTTAGTTTAAACCCATTACACCTTGTCCTATCACTACAGGCCCTACAAAAAAAGTCTGTCCCCATCTTTCTTATAAGGCCCCTTTAGATATTGAAAAACTGCAATAAGGGCTCCCCGGGGTCTTCTCTTCTCCAGGCTGAACAACCCCAACTCTCTCAGCCTTTCCTCATAGCACAGGTGTTCCAGCTCTCTGATCATTTTGGTGGCCCTCCTCTGGATCTGCTCCAACAAGTCCATGTCTTTCCTGTGCTGAGGACTCCAGAGCTGGACACAGTACTCCAGTTGGAGTCTCACCAGAGCAGAGTAGAGGGGGAGAATTGCCTCCTTTGACATGCTGGACACGCTTCTTTTGATGCAGCCCAGGATACGGTTGGCTTTCTGGGCTATAGGCACACATTGTCCAGCTTTTCATCCTTGCACTTCAACTCATTGAAACTCCAGAGGTTCACATGTGCCCACTTCTCGAGCTTGTCCACGTCACTCTGGATGGCATCCTCTCCCTCAAGCATGTCAACTGCACCACTCAGCTTGGTGTCATCTGCAAATTTGCTGAGGGTGCACTCAATCCCACTGAAAGACAGCCCCTTGACCTCACATAATACAGAAGACTATATTAAAGGTGTAAACGGAGTCACACTGTTTCAGACAAAATAAGAAAAAGTGTTAGGAAGTAAAGAAAGCAGATGTACTTAAAGACAGAAATTAAAAAAAAAATCACTTCAATGGAAAAAATGATAAAGAAATATCGAACTTGAAGTCCTAATGAACTATGCCAAACTGCATTAGTGGGTTTGGAGATGTGTTTCTTCTCCAGATGTCAGAGCCAAGATAGCAGAGTACCTACGGAATAGAAATAAATCTGAAACTTGAGCCAAAATGGGGCTTGGAGAATATAGCAATGAGTTACTATTATATACTGCTTTTTCCAAGGCATCCAGCATTAATCCCTATTGGAAACAGGATACTCTGCTAGGTAGACATTTGGTCAAAGCACTACTCCTGTTTTCCTATTCTGAATTCCCTTTTCCTCATATTTACAAGTTTTTTTAAATAGTTAAAAAGGAAGAGGTTTGAGATTCCACATTACAGAGATGAAAAAGATATTAGAAGAGGCAAAACTATGTTTGAGAACTACAATATTACTTTTTCCTTGTCCTTGTATTTTACACAGTTAAACAATTTCACTGCATGCTGATAAGGTTAAAATACAGGATGCAAATCTCTGAGGAATTATTGAAAAGAGAGAGCATTCAATAAAAATGTCCATATTTTAAAAGTTGCAACTAGTGTGTCCCATGTGTGAAATCATCTTGACAAATTTGATCATTTTTGTCTCATCCCTGAGACAATGCCTAGCTAGTCTGAACACTGAACAATGTGCTTTACACTATTATCCAGCAAAACTAGCTAGAGAAAGGCTTCCAATTAAAAAGGTAGCACTCGCAGTCGATTTTTGATCCCAATGTCAAGATTAAAGATTATCAAGAACATATATTGGTATCTTTCTGGTTTCTTTGGTAGGATGACATTTTTAACAGACAAGAAATTATTTTTTTCTCTCAGATAACTACCAACACTGATGCAACTATAACACTCATGAAAATATTTTATTTCTGCGAAGGCAATGTTTTCCTATCAAAAAAAGTGATCTGGTGGAAAATATGTATGTCCTTTGTTAACAACATACCTACCCAGCAAATTCAGGAAATAATCAAAATATCCATTTCTTACATGTAAACCTCTGTGGAGCTGTTTCAGTTTTGATTTTTGATTTGTTCTCTGTTTCAAAAATTAGATTTTCCCATTATGGAGAAAAAAACCTACTTTATGGGATTATGCAAATAGGGATTAAGTTTAAATCATAAGCAGTGATCTGATACAGTAAAAAAAAGGACAAAAAATATTTTAAAAGTGATAGGCCAACCTTATACATTCTACTGTACATCTGCTTTACAATTGCTGTGCAGAAATGCTGGTAGTCTGTCTACAAACAAGTCACATGGAAAAACATTCTAATAATACTTTACTCTGTTTGTGATTTATTTCAACTGCTTTTGTTACCAAGAGTTTGGGTAACGGAATGGGATAAGTGTATAATTTGGAGAGAAATATTATTATCTGAACTTTCCTTAGAGTTTCTCCATAACTGACTATTTGAAGGAAAGACAGTAAGGAAAGACACAGAACAGGCTTTACAGTTTCCAGCCCAGTCCTGCCCTCACCTTCTGCCCCTACAAGGAGTCCTGGTCTACTCTGGCTGAAGACACCGTATCCCATTTCAGGAGTTTATGGTTTTGAAAATTAAAACATAACCTAAGCTTTTTCTAAAAGTCTCTCCATTCTCACCTCAGGTTAGCAAAACACAAAAATATGAAGGTCCTTTTTTTGCTGCAAGAACAGTGAATCTCATAGGAAGAGCAGCAGTATGGGTTCATATACTGTCCAGGCTTTCTCCATCTAAAACTTGGATTACTAACCTTCCATGTTGCTGATAACAACAACTTTGCCAAGCTCCACTGTAATGACTAATTCTGTCATGTTTAGAGCCATTAGAAATAAATAATGTTTAGCAGCTATAATTTTAAAATACATTATCTGGGACAAATAGAAACCAGATTAAAACAGAAATAAGAACACACACTAAATTGTATTCACTTCAATGCCTGACCTTTAGTTAAAGTGATGTAGAGCTTTGCTAAACTCTAAGAATGCAAGAAAGACAGAAGATCTTAGAAGTGGACAGAGGTGTATCTAGTAATTGGAAAAAAATATATACATTATTGCAATAAATTAAACAGGGATGGCCATTCATGAAAACAGTAAAATTCATACCTTAGAATCTAGATGCAAAATTCATTGGAGATACGGGAATTCCAGTTTTAACTCTAGTCAGTCATGTCTATCTTCTCTACAGCAACCACAATATTCCTGCTTAGGAAGTGGATTCATATTCTTCATGCTTTTCCTTAAGCCACCTGTATATCTGAATACTTAAACATTTGTATAAACAAAAAGGGACTATTATGGTTTTTCTTGTCTGAGACCATTTCTACATGTGTACAATGTTCCTCCTTAATTACTCACCGCCTGGAGTTTAAAACAATTCACTTTGAAGCTGGTGGAAAGCAGGCTATTGTCTCCTTTAAAAAAATTCAAAGCAACCTTTCTGAAATCTACATTGATAATTCCATTCAAGACAAGGGAAAAAAAACCCAACAAACTAAAAACAACAAAACAACTGAAACCTGTCAACTGTGGATTTGATCTGGACAGCCAGCTTCTCCAGTCAGCACGTTAATCTTTGTATTTAAGCAAAGGAACTGGTCTAAGCACAGGAAAAGCTGCCCAGGGAAAAATCTTCAGGACAGTCTGAAATTTCCAGCTGGGGAGCTGCTGCACCAAATATTTGATCAAATATTACTCCAGATATCGTCACATCTTTACTATGAGGATTGCTAGGAGTTCAGTCAATCACTGAGTTTCAAATCAGTTCAGTGTCCCAAACTATTCCATTATCTGATCTGTGCAGATGACAAGAAAGGAAGACCCTGGACCACCCAGGCTTTTAATGACTTACACACAGGTGTACACATGCACAGCCCTGATATCTAGCTACAATTATAACAACAGAACAAACCTGAATTTTTGTTTATAACTTGGATCCCTTGCCACAAAACAATCCCAGATTTTAGACAGCTACAGTTAAACCCATTTCCTACACAGCTGTCTTGAAAAATCCCTGCTTTCCAAAGAGTTCTTCCACTCCACTAGAGACCACCGGGGGGCTTGTCCAGAGATTCAGCATCTGAAACATTTGTAACACCATTTTACAGAAGAGGAAGCAGGACCTTGTGTTGCAAAGTAGACAATTTGCTCTCACAGCTTGATGGGTTAGAGGCTGCTGATGAAATTACCGCAAGAGATTCTCCATAGCTAAGTTCTCCTTCATATAAAGTTGTACTAAACAGAGCATAGGACACTGAAAAAAATCAGCATCCTGCCCTAGAAAGTAAATTGCAACATGTTCATGTTTCAGAATTTCACTTAAAATGAAGACAACAGTTCTCAGAAGGGCTATAGCTATGATTATCATCCTAGCCAGTAATGGATTTTGTAGGCAATAACAAGTTGAGAAAAAATATGCCTCATTTATGAATGGTTGCTATTTAAAGGAAAGACAATGTCTGGCAATTCTTATTTCAGGATTAGAACATTAAGACAGCTTACAGTAGCATCTACAGTGCCTGACTGCTAACATGACTCAGGACAGCCACATGACAAAGCAAGAGAACTTTGTCAGTCGTGATAGCTTTTGCAGCACTACATGTAAATATACTGAAAAGACCAATAAGAGACTATATTTGGATTTCACTTATCCTCCTATTTCAGTTTCAGCTCATGAAATAGGGTGAAGGAGATTTGTGAAACACTGGACATTTAAAGCAAGGGATAAACATGGTAAAGCACTCGGCCACTTGGATAATTTAAACTTAGTTCTGTCAAAGTTGACATATCAGCTACTGAGAGGCAAGTACCTGCATCTCATCTGCACCTGCATAAAATGAAGTGATTGTTACTTCACTGATGGTTAACTGCATCAATACTGGAGTGACTCCAAAACCCTGAGAATTCATTAAGCCTTTGGAAATCAGGTTCTACTTTACCCACTGCTGCCAAGGTACCATTCTTTTAGTACAACAGAAAATTAAATTCTTAATGTTTTCTTCAGGCAGCACTTTCAAAACCACAGAGGGTCAGCAAAAGCAAGTGCATCAAAAACAATAGGCAAACTGAGATTTGTAGGCATCAGGACAGCAAAGGATGAAGATACTCTGTTTTATCATAAACTAACAGAAAAAATAATTTCATATAATCTTCCCACAATACTTAAAATCTTTGTTTTTCTTCAGCTCTAACTACTGCATCCAATACAAAAAAACATCCTCAGGCTGCTGGTACCAAAATTGAGTTGTTCTGTCTAGAGACTGAAGTGCCTGATTACTGTACCAGAAGAAAGCTGGCAAGATTTCCCTTTGACTGGCCCATGTAAGGCACTGGGTCTAGATAACTTCCGATTCCTTTCATTCTCTACAAGCAAAGTTACACAATAATCAAACTTCCCAGACAGAGATATATTTGCCAAATATTTGAACACCTACGTAATGCTTTCAGCAACACTTGGCAATTCACACCTCCCCATTTACTCTGCTCCATTTTCCTGAAGTCATTTGATTCCTACTCTACCACCTTTGATCCTCAGCTTGGATTTGCCCTGCTGTCCATTATCAGAGCTGCTGGTATTCCCAGCAAATAAAATTATTTCATCTGACTGCACGCAGCAACTGAAGCTCATGTTCAATGCACAGATTTGGGTACTTAAAAGGAGTAGTAAACAGGAGAGACTTTTGCAGAACAATGGAATTAAACTGTCTTCCGGCTTCCTGCCAAAGGCATGCAAGACCTACTCCCAGCATTTCTGTGCTGTAGGATCTGGGGTTTTTTTGTACTGATATGAATCTGGGCAATTGTTTGTTTAAATAAAACACTAGAATTGGCCATGGTTCATTCAGTTTTGTCGGCACCCTGTCTGGGCAAAAACGTGTTTCAGGTTGAAGAATTGTTCAACTTCCCTTAAAAAGGCACTTGACCCCTTTTCTGCTCCATTAGTTTCTTCCAGCACTCTTTTTTGCAGCACCAGTTCCCAAGATTTTTCTTCTACCACAATCCACACTGCAGTGAGGAGTGGGACATCATCTTTTTCAGGCATATATGCTCATAGCAAATGACTTCTCTGTTCTGCAGGATGTTTTTGTGAGAGAATTTGCTTTTGATTAGAAACCTGTGAAAATTTTCTCTTCAAGCCAAATAATTTCCCAGATGCCTATGCTAAATGATACTTACTACAATTGTCATGATTTATGTAAACAGTACAAGCCTTACATGCTGTTTAAGATGGCCTTGTCAGAGCACAGGCATTTTGAATCAAGGCATAGCTATTTTATTTTGTTGTTATCAATAGCATGAAAAAAGCCACTTGACTTTTCTCAGGTAAGTATTGCCTTATTGCTATCCCTGTAGTAAACCCTGTGATTTAACATACACAGAGGCTGAATTACTAACCAAACATTTGCTTGTGTCTTGCTCCCCCAAATCGAACTGACTGCAAAAGATGCATGCCCTTTTCACTGCTGTAGTACTTAAAACAATCAGGATCAGCATGAATTGTAGCCAATGGTTAATCATACCTTGTGCATGTTGTACATCTCTCTTTTTGATAGTTCCAGGCATATTTATCTCAGCTTGCAATTTACTTGTGTCAGGCTGTAACCCAGTAGCAGATAGTCTGTTGCTTCAAAATGTTATTTTGCTTCCAGAGAACTGGCATTTTATCTTGTTTAGTTTGTATTCAAACCCTGTTGAGTTATCTGAAGCCTCTATATGGACCTGCTGTGTTCTTATTTGCACCATCCCTTCCTATACCTCCACTCCCACCCCTTCTTCTGCCACTGTCAGCAATGCACACACTGACATGCCCTCCCAAGTGCCCAACTCCATGCTTACAGAGATCTGTCCAACACTGAAAGTGCAGAGCAGCTGATACACAGTGATAATTTTTCCAAGCAAGCCTTTCCAAAGAACCCTTAGATTCCACTCATCATCAAGCTTTGGCTGCTGGGAATGTGTGAAGCACTCACCTTTCAAAATTAACACACACCTGACATTTTTTCCATTACTTTTTCTTCTTGAGACTCCAAATGTTTTCTCTCTCTCATTTGACATCTTTCTTTAATGGCTGAATTTAAGTACACAATCTGCTTCCTTGTTACAGAGTAAAACCCTAGCAACAAGGACAGCAAAAATCTAAATTCTGGTGGAAGAAAAAAAATGCTATGCAGACCCTGGTTTTTGACTTAACTAGAGAGAAAAATGTCACAAATAAGGTTTTATCTGGTAGTACTGCATCCCAAACAGAACAGCAGTTCAGATGGAGAAGTTTGATCTTGAATCTCTGGTTGATTATTCAAGTTTTATGGTTTGAATTCATTTAAAGGCCCTTCTCTAAAAGTCTTCCTACACAGACCTTTCCACCTTCCACCAAAGTGTTAGGGAAGTTATAAGCCACAGCTGTCAAATAAGTATGATTTAACCACTTCAGCTAGTACAGAAGACACTCAGAGAAAAGGAAAACCCTCAAGCATGACCCAAGCCACCCCTCTGCTCTGAGGGAGCATTCAGTACACACAGAAAATATCTGACCTGAATTTTTTCATCCTCCAAATATTCCCCAAGTAGTCATTTCTAGTGTTTCTCCACACGAACAGGTAGAAAGGGTTTTTTCCTACTATCAGAACTAAATAAACATGTACTATATTCTACTATAAAGATATGATTTAAGCCAATTTCTCCCTCTCACAGGTGGAGAGAAAATTGAGCATGGCAACTTGATATCCTCTATATCTTGGACAATCTGTAACAGAAATGGCTAAGGAGCGATTAAACAACAAACCCCTTTCTCTTTCCATCTTTCCTATCAGGCCATGGTTTCTAAACATCTCACTATTCTTATTTTTTTCTCAGTTACCACATTAGAATAAAACATTTTATTTTTTAATGATTTCACAAACATTTATATTCACAGCTTGTTACCACGCTGTGACTAGTCCTTGCAATAAAGCACTGGGAGCTGTTTACAATAGCAGGAATCTGGTTTCAGGCTGCGGAAGTCCCTCTTCAAGAGTTATCTCTCCCAAGTGTCCTGGTTTGGCTGGGACAGAATTCTAAAATCATTTTTCTGTTCTGAGAAACTGTAGTTTTAAGAAATTGCAGAGTCCAGTCCTGTGAGAACAAAAGAGATAAGATGCTCTGGTATGCAGGGTTCTGTAGTGACCAAGGCCAATGGTAGCTTTGAGCCATGCAGGTGCAGTGTGACAGGAGCGGCGAAGCCCAGGGTAGCTGACCCAAACTGGCCAACGCAAGCATTCCATGCCACAAGTGTCACCCTTACTATAAATTGGGAAGTTGTGAGGTTCAAGGAGGACTTCTACCATGGCTGCCTTCCTGAGAGGATCCCTCCTGACTCGCTGGTCGTCCCAAACCTGAGGCTGCTCCTCCACTTGCTGAGATCACCGCTGGAGCTGTGTGCTCAGTGTTGGCACTCAGCCCTCACTGCTAGAAGCACTCTGTTCACGATTGCTACCTGAAGCTGAGTATAACTTCGTATCTTGTATTAGCACTAGGGGTAATATTAGATCGTTACTATTATTCTATTAAATCTGTTTTCATTTCAACCTACGGGTCTCCTTTCCTTTCCTGATTCCTCTTTGCAGGTTGGGTCAGGTGATAGAGCAACTGTCTAGCCCACAACACCAGGACATCCATATTAAGAAATGATTCCATACTCAAGTGCCTCCATCTCAAGTGCTGTTCCTCAGTGAGACACATGCTAATGTGTGGATTCATAACAGAAGTATACCCAGCATCATCAGTAATTACTGCAACACCTGGTCCACAGTAGTTCTGCCATTTGTCCTTGCTTTTGTTTCTTCACTTGTGGGTGCAAATGTCCCAAGAACAAATGTCCTTTTAAGCAGACCATTTTCTCTGCCCTATCCAGGCAGCAAACCTGGGTTGCCAGTGGTCAGTAGGACACACAGCAATGCCCATGAAGGATTCTTTCCAATACGTAAGAATAAAAGGATTACTGGGGCAAGCAAGAAGAAATTTTAATCATTTAACTGTTTAAAAATATCAGATAGCAGGTAGCTCCTAGAGTAGTCAGGGGTGCACACCATTATCATATTCTCTCTGTCACAACCCAGAGTAAGACCACTCTTTGCTATAAGATTTGCCACTTTGCACACTTGACTCCAGGTAGGTTAAGACATAAGGAAGTGAGTAAATGAAGAATGTAAGGGATCCTGTAAAATGACACATTTTGCAAGGAATTTTTAATTCAGCAGTCCTAGATAGGAGTCACTGAGATTCAACCAGCCCATTTGCTCCCTTCACTCCTACTGGTTTCTTCTCACTAAATAATACTTTACTGGGAGACAAGCTCACACACGTGGGAGATGTCAGAGATTGATCAGAACCAAACCTTAGTCAGAAAAGCACAGTGCACAGCAAACTCTCCTGCACTGCCACATCAGATGGACACTGTGTGGGAACTGTGTCAAGCTGAAACAGTTTTTCATTTACTATGCTCAGAGGCTTCCTTTCTCTCATATTAAAAACTAAGACCACTAATTTTACATCTGATGTGCCAGTATGCCAAAGAGGCATCAGCCAAATCATTTTCATATTGCATTCAATGAATGTCTGTACAGACCAGAAATAAAATGTCTGTATTTTAAGGCTGCGCACAAACATCATGACCAGCCTGTCTGTCTGTCTATCCAGCCCTTTCATAGAATCATAGAATGCGTTGAGTTGGAAGGGACCCATCAGAATCATCAAGTCCAACTCCTGTTCCTGTGTAGGGCACCCCAAGAGTCACACCATGTGCCTGAGAGCATTGTCCAAATGCTTCTTGAACTCGGGCAGGCTTGGTGCTGTGACCACTGCCCTGGGGAGCCTGTGCCAGTGCTCAATCACTCCCTGGGTAAAAAACCTTTTCCTGATATCTAACCTAAACCTTCCTGATTCATCTTTCTGTTGTTTCCCTGAGTCCTGTCATTGGTCACAAGACTGAAGAGATCGGTACCTGTCCCTTCTCTTCTCCTCTTGAGGAAGCCATAGACTGCAATGAGGTCACCTTTCAGCCTCCTCTTCTCCAAACTGAACAATCCAAGTGACCTCAGCCACTCCTCATAAGACATCCACTCCAGACCCTTCATCATCCTCATGACCCCTTGTTATTGATGACCCAAGCAGGTATCTGACAGGTCATGATCAGCCAGGCAGAGGAAGCTAACTTTTTCTGAGGCAGAGAAGACATGAAGAATACGTTTCTCCAGACATGAAGAATACGTTATCTCCAGGGAATTATTTCTTAATAATACGAGTGTGAGATGGAGTTCCAAATGTCCTCTCCCTCCCCGTCTCCCCACACTTCAGGGAGAAGTCCTGCATAATTTAACAAGGAAGTAACTAATCATCCTCTACAGAAACGAAAGAGATTATCCCCATCATAACAACATAAATATGGGTAACTCCACTGAAGACAATCAAGTTTCACTGGGATAAAAGCATTAATTGAGCCTTAAAGAATTTAATGCAAAATTTATTCCTTTTACAAGATCTTTGGAGTCATTCCACTGAACAGATAAAATCCCCTGTTCAGTTAAAAGGATGGTTACAAAATAACCTTTCATAAAGGTTTCCTGGTGAATTTTTAAGAATTTTTCCATCAGTACAGAATTATAACATTGTCTCCGGAAAGCGCTTTATTCATGCAATGGTACAGCATCTACACAAAGCCTTTTCATCTGAGCTATTACAGCACACAGAAGTAGTTAGAGAGGGAATCCATTTTATAGAGGATATGCACCACTTCAAAGGAAGGAAGATAACAAATGCTTTAACTACCAGCATTTCTTCCAAATATAGCAGGATACTCACATAACTTAAAAACAGCAATTTAAAACCTATCTGCAACCATACAATTTGATGATTTTCCTAGTAGCTGACTGAGGACAGACACATGCTCATCCTGCCAAGACAGTCACCTTTGGAATTGAGGCCATAGCTGCAGAAGCCAGATAGTAGGATTTCTCAACTTCCGGGACACAGAGGTTTTTGAGCCTTTGTTTAAAGCCATTTAGGATAAAGAAGATTCATTACTGACAATGGGTTTTGAGAGAAGAATCATTTCATCAGTAGTGGTTTTGACCTCAAATATGGTTTTTGTATTGTACAGTTCAGTTGAAACACCATTTCTAGCAATGCAGTGGCTCCAACTGGTAAAATAAAGCATACTGTAGACTGAGAATTATCTGAGGAACCGACTGTCTACCATAAAAATTGAAATGAAAATTCCACTCCATTTAGTGTACTCCCACAGGAATAATGCACACAGCCAAGTTTCAACCAAATGGAAAATGCTATAGCAGCACTTAACTTCATTTTCTTCTATCTGCTCTCAATTTTACCAGGAGTGTACTTAAATATCTGTAATAATTCTACTTAAATTGTTTTTAAATTAAATGTCACAGAATATAGTTGAGAAAAAACAGCCTTCAACACAGGAATTACATATTGTTTTAAGGCAATACATAACAACAATTAAGTAACTGCAGGTCTTTAAAAGAAAGGAAAGTGGGGAAAATTCATTAGGATTATTTTTTTCCCCTTTTCCTAAAGAAGTTGCACGTGATTATTCCTCGAAGTGCAGTAAAAGATGCTCCATCTCCCCTACTCCAGCTTCTCCCAAAATCATAGAAGAAGAAATTATTTACTATTGGTAATGTTGACATATCCTTTCCATTTGACACTCTGAGTACTGTGAGGTATGCACATAGTTCTAATTCACCTGTTTGAAATTATGTTACCAAAAATGGTTTATTTTTAACAAGGAGAAATAAACTGAAATATGTTTTTAAATATATATCTACAGAGAAATTGTGAGTGAATGTGTATTTTTTATATATATATACACACACACACATACACACACACACACACAGGCTTCCTGATGCAATACAAGCACACTTTTGGGACAGGACAATCATAAACCCACCAAATTTTCCTCTTCCTATATTGAGAAGACATTCCAGGTGCTGATTTTCCCCTCTTGCCAGAAGTTCCTGAAGAGCCAGCGTGATGTGGAGTGATGTAGTGAAAGCTATATTGAAGATTTCATATTACAAAGGTGGATGCATCAAGTGAAATTAAGACCAGGTAGACTTAATCAAAGTTTCAACCAAATTCTTGTTTTTGTTTTTTTTTTACACAACTTCTAACTTGTGGTAAGATCTGACTATTTTGATTGTATGGTAGGCTCTATGAAAGAGTCATACAGCTGTTCATATTTAAGCTGGCTCACATAACAGAGTGGAGTGTTCCAAAGATGTAATTAATGGTGATGCAGAACAGGATGACTCACCATCTCTTAATAAGTCACAACTGGTAGTCATGAGCAAAACAGGCAAATCACATGAAGTAGTTGTCATCACATCCTCTCACCATGCCACGCAGGAATGCATTTGTGCCTTACAAGCTGCATAAAATCCATTTCCAATATGTTGTAGATACTTTGGTGAATAAATGTTACTGATATTATATTGTGTACACCTCTAGCTTTGAAGTATGTTCACTACAAGTACACACATGGCACTTCCAGCTCTGGAACAGTTAATCTGGGCAGTCTAGCTGACAATCAGGACATCTATAAGTAAATGGTTTTCGAACCAAGAAAATAAAGTGGTTTTTTGTTGTGGTTTTATTTATTTTTTTAAGCATAACTAAAGCTGAAGCACTATAGACAAACTGATTTGTTACACATACACAAACACAATCACTGTAGCTCCACTCATGATAAGAGGCTGCTGTCCCAAATCATTTTGGAAGCAAACCTCAAACTCTCCAGTCCTAAACATTGAGTGGACCTCCAAATCTAACACAAGTGACCACTGCTCTTGTGAAAGGATTCCCCTCCAGCATTCTTAGCATCCTTCAATTTTTCCAGTGACGTTTTTCCACCTTACCTCACCTTGATCCTTTCTATATATTGTAACATGGCACTGTTTAACAGCCTTCATACAGGTCAAAAATCTAACAAGAAGAAGTTTCTGTTGTTTTTTTTTTCCACACAGCCTGTGTAGAAGAGCTTAGTCCTCCATGAACATTAACTATGAAGCACCATTATATCGCTTTCACATTGACTTCATTTTTTTCCTTCACAGAAGGGAGCAGAGAATACATTTTAACAGAGCAAGCTGAACATCTCAAGCATTCTGTTCAATAATCCATAATAAACAAAAGCAGCCAAAACAACAGTTTCTTCACAAACAGCTCACTTTTTGTTTTTAAAAGTACTCAAGAGAAAAATCAGAATCCAAAAATTCATGTCAGATCCAAAGAAGTGCTGATAGACCCAACCCAAAGAATTTTCTATGCACTTCAAATGTTCATTTCTGTAATGCTTTTTTCTCTTTTTCTAGAATTGCCAACAAACTGAACAACAATCTGTTCTTTACAATCTATTGTGCTCTTAAGTTCTGCTACAACAGCACATTAAATTGCAGGTGACTTCTATGAATCGAAAGGATTCCTTGAGGATTATATTCCTTGAGGATAATCCTACCTATACAGAAGAAGTGGCTAAAGTCCTTTTTATATTTGATAAAGTGATTACACAAAACTTTGTTTCACTTTGCCCCTATAGTTGAATTTATTTAAAATAGGGCTGACTCCAGCTTCTGTTTTTATATGAAGTAGTATTAGGAAGAATAAATTTAATCAGGACAAAATACTGAATATTTACTACAAAACCAGTCTAGTCTTCCTGCAGCGGAACAATTCTTTTGTTTACTCCTACCACACCACCACTGTGTTTGAATGACTGAGCTTTTCTGGATATCCCCAGCTTTTTCTGGATATCACAGGTCTGTAGCTAGGAAGCCTAAAAGACTTTCCTCTTTCTACTCTCAATAATAAACTACAATAAAAACCTTCCTAGAAACTGTTTAAAAAGCAAAAGCCTACAGCATAAAGTTCTTTTCCCAGGAAGTTGCCACAGAACCCCTTTCCTTGGTCTATCAGGACTCATTCACTTTTTAGGTTTTACAAAAAAATTTGATTCTTGAGGATCAATGCCATCCTCAGCACATGGGGGTGTGCGGGATCACTCGGGACTGGAAAAGGAATCTGATTCCATTCTTTTTTTTCCTGAAAATTTCAGTGCTTTGTTGAAAGCCTAATTTTACCCTCAGCTAGTAACAGCAGTAACACTTTTCCAATGTCATAGTCTTTAGTAAAATCAAATTGTGGTCTATGAAAAAGAGAAAATTATTTTTTTTTACAGGTAGTGCTTAGCACAAATTCCAACAGGTATAAAAGACAGGTTTTTTGAACCCAATGTATTCAATATATTGGCAAAACTGCTCTTACTGCAACAGACGATGATCAGGGACATGGTAACAGAACAGGGAAAACTACTTGTTGCCTCCACCTGGAGGCAAGATGATTGGAGCAGCCTTCCAGCTTCACCATTTCCTGTGCCAGCCTAGGTGAACACGTGAGGAAACCTTGAGAAAGAGCAAAATATTAAATCGTGAACAGAAATATAGTCTTAAATTGCTGTTACAGAGACATTTGTTGTGATTATTTTAGTGCTTAAGCAGGACTTTTTGGGTAAAACAGTATCCTTCTTGTGCTTGGCTGTCACCTTCAGAGAGTAAGTAGCTCATGTTAATTTTCAAACATGGGCATATCAGCCCAGCAAGCAAAATCTTTCTCTTAGGGACAGTAAACCTGACAGGTGCAAGTTCACACCTGCCACACGCAAACTTCCTTTCCCTGATTACAATAAAGACTCACCAAAATTCATATAGATGATGGCAGCCCAGCCTAAGCAAGTCAGTTATTTACCCTCTCCAACAGGGACTTTCATTGCCCAGGTACTGCTCGGCACATGGGAGTTTCCTCATGGTGACCTTTCCGCAGGCAGTGCCCATGGGACCAGGTCTCCAACGCTAGCAGTATCACACCACTTGCACAACTGCAAACATCAGGAGGGAGCATAAGAATCAACATTTTCATTTATCCTTTATGACAACAGGCACACATGTCCTCATCAGCTGACAAGCAGAACTGCTAAGCCAAACCTACAACCCCATTCCCGGCGCCCTCACTAACCATATACCAGCTTTTGTTCACAGGTTGTGCACTCCCTGCAGCCTACTAAAGCAAAGCTGGCCAGAGTAGCTTGGAACAAGGAAAGGAGGAACAGTTCCTGACATCGTGTCTACATCTTGGCATCTACCAGTTCACAAAGCAAGGAAGTAAGGCTGAGGCAGACCTATGTATGCAGGCACAGATTCACAGGGACTCTCATCATGCCAGTTTTTTGTTTGGGGTTTTGTTTTGGTTTATTTTAATTTTTTTCCTTTGAGTGTAACAGATCAAAATTCGGCCCAAGAGGATTTTACTTTCGTTGATACTGCCAGTGGAAGGTACATTTATGTCGAGAGATCACTACATATTCCTGAAATTAACAATCCAGCCAATTATGCTCTAGGGTTTTGCAAATCCTGCATGCACATAATTAGCCATTAATTTCACCACCAGCAGCATGACAAAGTTCTGAAGATTCATACCAGGAATAGAGAAACTACATCATTGCAACAGGAGGAAAATTCCAGACTCCCCTGCTCGGAGCAGCTCTGGAGACAGGGTTTCAGGTTGCTCATTTTGCCATCATGTAGCAACACAGAGGACTATTACCTTGATAAAACAAATGCAAAAGAAGCACGGAATTTCATCCCATCAGAGAAAGAGAGCTGTCAACTGTCTTAAGGCTCATTTTACACCCCCATAAGAGTCTGAAAACTTCAATCACTAAAACATGAACAAATCTGCTATAAATTATACACTGTATATGCACTACCTCTTTTCAGGCTGCCTTGTTAAGTCAGAGTGCTCAGAGATATTTTGTCTGTCTTTTCATTGAAGACCAGGAAAATTTCCCTGATGTTTCAAAAGATAGCTTAGTCTCAGGTTAAGTTAGCAGAGTATTGGAAACAAAGCAAAAGCTGAGTTTTGCAATGGCACATTTAGAATGGAGCTAAAAAAAAAATGTGTCCTTATAAAGTTGTTATTTTTTTATTTTAAAAAACTTGACCAAGTATTTGTGATTGCTGTCCATAGACAGAAAGGGCTGAATCCTTCATCTGAATATCACTGGGGTTTTGTTATTTAAATCAGATCAATCCCAGAACCTCTGGGTTATTGAAAGGTTTCATGTAATTCTGCATTATGCATGCTCTTGATGCCTGCAAGACTCTGTCAAGTCCAGACTTACTTTGCACAAGGGGAAAGCTACAGTGCAGTACAAAGGAAATGTCAGTTCCTGTGATTTTTCACCTTTTATCCCAGTCCTACAGATTTTTTTTTCTTCTATGGACTACTAATCAGAACTAATTTCCTGTGGAACATGATGTTAGAAAGACATCAATCATGAAAAGCCTGAAATCCCAATCCAAAATTATCACTAGCAATCAAACAGGTTCAGGAAGGGTCCTGTAGAATATGCCACCACAAACATATATAGAGCAGCTGACTATGTATGATAAATGTGTGTACCAGCTATAAAAACAGGACAGGAATTACCACATTTAAATACTTAATAAAATACTGCTCTAATCCATGTCCCAACATTCGACACATGGAAGTCTTTCCTCATATCTATGGTGATGAACTTATACTATGAAACTGGAAATCTAATTACATTTGCTTGTAACTGTGACCACAGAACATAACCATAGCTATCATCAGCCAAAATAATTGGATAGCTGTTCTTAAAAAAAAACCAAACCAAAACAAAAAAACCCCAAAACACCAAAGCCTTCTTACTTCACTGGAGATACTCTGATAGGAAGAAATTTGGAAACTTAGCCAGTAGCCCAAACAGAAAGGAAGCAGGGAAGGAGAAAGAGAATTTTCTTAAAATATTGGGGAACATTTCAGAAACATGCATTGGAAAGGAGTGAAAATATAGAACTGAATTTGTTAAATTAGCATCAGCATTGGTATTGTTACTTAGAAATAACTTCAGATGGAAAGCAAAATTATATCATTTCTCAGTTGCATTATTATGTCTGGAGGAATAAAACTTAGAAGAACATGAATTTGGCTGGGGACAGTGTGAGACAGTCTAGTGCCAACAAAAACAACCAGAGGAGACATACGGGG
>VZRW01014197.1:34385-53337 GCA_013398125.1 Aegotheles bennettii
GGGGGGGAAGAAAACGAAAATAACAGAAACAACACACAAAATCAAACAGAAACAAGAGAAGGCTACTACCCTTCTTGCCTTTTAGTCAGCTCCAAAATACTGTCAGCTTTCCATCTCCAAAAATGTGTTAGACAATTTCCTAGCAAACCACATGAGTCTGCTGTACAACCAGCAGGAGCAAGGCAATAGCAACAGAGACAGTAAGGGTAGCAACAAAAGCAGGACAAGAGCTTCCAAGGCAGTAGTAGTGGCTTTAGCACCTGCCACATCTTCTTTCCTCACCAGCCACAAAGCCATAGGAAAAAATAATAAATAAAAAAATATCTTTTTTCTTCTTGGCAGATGACTCCTTTAATTCCCCACCTGCTGCCTAATTCCAATAGCAGCATGCAACATCCATGGATGCACTGCAGGACACCAGCAAGAAGTCCATGGAGTCGCTGGCACCAAGAGCTCCTGCTTAGCAAAAGGAAGCAATAAACCCTGCAGTGGTCCCTCCACGGTTTTGAAGCAGCTGCTGACAATATTTTACATGCTATTTCTGACTCAATTAAAACAACAGGTTGTGGCACTGCTGGTGACCCAGGCACAGGGATGGCACTTTCTTAGGAGGCTGGGGAGGGGAAAGCACAGATGTGCTTATGAGAGATCAAGGTGTGACCTGTTCCTCCTTTTGGTCTTCCACTGCTGGGGGTGTAGGAAGAACAGGGCCAGAATTAGCCTAGTAGGGACTGGGAAACAACAGCAGCAAGTCAGAGAATTAGGAGGGCAGAGAGGACTTGTCTTTTACCTGTCTCCTCAATCCAGGGGACTTTTAAAGCTGAATTTTAAAGGTCTGCCCTGGCAGAGTTACTCTAAACATCAATGTAACATGTGGCTTACAGCAGCTCACAAGCTGGAAACATCCACAGAATAGTGGAGATGACCAGACCCACAGGTCAGATGTGAAGCATTATCTCTGGCTGATGCTGTCACTGCCAGTAAAAGGGCTCAAAGGAGCAGGGTGGAAGGAGCCTTTAAAACAGATACCCTGCACTGTGTATTGTTTTCTGAAGGCAGACACCTAAAAGCCAAACCAAGAAAACAAAAAGAAAATAATAGCTGAAGAATAAAGCCTGAAATACACTCTAACACCGCCAAACACATTTACTGTTCTTTAAAAACTGCATGCAAACTAGAAAACAACAGCAGAGCCTTGAACTCTGACTGGCTAATTTTGAAATATTTACATATATCACTTTCATAACAAATTGCTCTTAAGGAAAATAGGAAATGTAAAATACCTATAAAAGATCTTTATCACTTGACTGTCGTCTGCTTTTAATGATTTCTAACACATGATTCATTTATCAACACAAGCAAATTATACACAAGTAAGGAGAATTAGTAACATTTTTGTGTGTGTGCACACTTGCACTGAATGTACCTTCAGTCTCTAAAAATATAACACGCATCTTTTCCAGGTAAGTTAAGCACTGGGTTTATGGTTGAGATTTCCCCAAAAGTACTGTTTATGATACATTGGAAGAAAAAAATCTCTTTTACATTTAAGCAGCAACTCTCTGCTTTCTATGAATGGTGTACAATAATACAACAAGCAGGCAGTAGAATAATGCCCTTATCCACTTTTATTTGGGAAATATGTTGATACAGGCAAGTACAGTTTTCTAGCAAACAAACTCAAATCTGGGGGGACATAACAGACTACTTGTGTTCTCAGTGACAGCTTTCTTTTCAGGATACCATCACTGTACTGGATAGTTTATCAGTACGATGGTTTTATTTCATCTTGTCTGTCTCATGTGCTGAATGGGACAGGCAGCCTCAGAATACATAATATGTGACCACAAAATCTTATCACTGCACACACACAAAGGGGGAAAAGTTTTGAAATTTAGGCTAATATCTTTAAAATACCATAACATTTGGAAAATTGGTTTCATAACCTAAATAACTTTTCTTTGATATAATACTTTGCACATACTTTCCCACTATTCTTGGCTTCCTTAAAAATTTAACCCTCTGCAGATGCCACAAGATGGGGTGAAAGGGCATTACCCATCCTCTTCCCTCTTTCCAATAAGCAAATTTTTAAATTAAAACTGACCCAGGAAGAAGAGAGAAAAGGAAGTATCTTTCTGCCCTTTCAGTGAGTTAAATTAACTCAGCAAAGGATCCAGGGAGCACCAGAGCTGATGCAGAAAGTATGAGGGTAAATTGCACATTCAGAAAAAGTTAGACTTCCTCTTTTCAGTATCCACAAGCTACTTCATGATCTTAGCCTTAAGCAAAACTATAATCTAATAAGGCAAAAAAACCAAAACCACAGTCTAATCATTAGTCATCAATATAATTGGCACACTGCACACACAGTGCTGCACAATAGTGTGCAATACAAGATTAATGCTCATTAACTAGCAGCAAAAGCAGATTGTTACTTCTCAGGAGGTAGGGAAGCAGCAGCAGATCTGAAAGAATAGGTTTTTTGGTGAAAGAGAAAGAAAAGCCTAGTGACAGTCTTTCCAGCAACAATCACAGTCTGGTGCTAGCATAGACTTCTACTTCGGTACCTGCTTGGCCTTAAGCAGTGCATCACAGACACTGCTAAGAACATAACTGCCAGAAGGGAAGCAAGGAGTACATTTCTCACTAATATCTGAGCAAAATTTTGCAGGAAAGGGAAAGTACTTCACTAGCTAAAAACAATTACATAAGAGCTGTGGCAAACACTGGTTCTATTAAAATTTCTAGAAGGGTAAAAAGATAAAAGTTCTTTCTGATGAGGGAGGTTAGAAACATAACCATAACTACAGGAACAGCAAATCGCTCTTTCTGTAACAGGTAAGAGTTTGCTCTTGTCTCCTCCTCTCAAATGGAACTTTTGCAAGTTAACAGGTAATGCAGTAGATCTCCTCCAACTTTGCTCAGAAGTTTATGCAATCGCTGAAGTGTTCTAAAAGAGTGATTTTATATGTTTCCATATTATTCCAGCAGTTTCAAATAAAACTATAGATTAAACAAATTGCTTTCACATCTCTGTTTTTATTCCATATGGGAGCAAAAGAATAATATCTGTAGGACATGTGAAACAGGAAAAGACTCATGTTATTCTTCCTTTTATTAGAGCAACACCAGCAGCATTTTTTTTTTCAAAGTTCTATTGAAGACTGGATTTCTTGAGGTACTCCAAAAGCTGTTTGCACCATGCTAAACTGAAGGACAGCTTCACAGGCTTATGAAGAATGCAGGAGCTTCAGGAAGCTGTTTCTTGCCAAGTTGAAGCTTACTGAGAAAGCATGACATAGTCCTGCCTCATCACCTACACAAATTACAAACTGCATGGAAGGATTAGCAACTCTGAAACTTTCTTCTGTGGATCTGTCAGTGACCTCATTTGACAGTCAGAAGAAATATTATCTTTACGAGGTTGTAGCAGGAGCCAGTTGAAAGCTTCCTTACCATCTGCAGATGGTACCAGAGTGATAACCCAATAAGACTCAGCCATGCTCCTCAGCTCTGGCATAGTTACCACAGTAGGACTAACAAAAATCTAGGGTTATAGTTACCCGTAGAACCCAGAAAACATCCAAATTCTGGGTGAACATCCCAACTCCTTGTTCAGACCTCTGCTTATACCACCCCCTTCACCCCCCTTTATTTTTGAAGCTAAGAAAAACCACTGTTCCTAGGCCAAGAGAGACACATTGTATATGCCATATCACCAGTCTCACTTACAAAGACAAGTGGACTCCGAGGCATCTCCCTACTACATAGTCTAGGCAAGGAAACAGCTTGATTAGAGTAACTGAGCAGTAAAAATCTTCATGAGAGCTGAAGGTCTCTGAAAGCATGTAGGACAACAGAACAGATTGAGAACAGTGTTGTATTCTGAAGCAAGAAGAAAACCAAAACAAAGGTAACTTCATTTCTGATAATAGCTGGTGTATAAAAGCCTGCTCTGTCTTGTTTTTCTTAATGGCTTTTGAAGTCAGGCAAGAGGCAAAATCATGCAACAGAACTACAAGAGTTGGAGGAGTAGTGCACGCTACCAGAAAAGAAACCAAAAGGAGAAGAGAAGAGAAGAACACAGAGAAGATAAGAACAAAACAGACACAGGCTGCTCTAGAGCCTATCTCAGAAATTCAAGAGGAAATAAGGAAAAAGGCTAAGCATGCCCAGGGGGAAACCTCGTCATGGCAGACCTGGCAGGCAGATCATTCCAAGATCCAACTGCTTGACCACGCAACTGGAATTTGAGTAGAAACCACAGAGTCCTTGTTGAAGCTGAAGGAGGAAACAGAATTGGCATCCATCCAAACCTGGGCACGCCAAGGCAAGTCAGACCAGCTCACACCATACAAGAAAGAGAAAGGAGGATAAAGCCTGAATGACTTCACTATTTCCATCAGCAGGTACATGACACGCTCAGAGAACATGCCAGATTGAAGAAACGCTACATTGCTACAGTGAAGGTGGATTGTGTAGCAAAATCTTGAAATAAAACAGAAGGGAAGGCATGGGTGGGCAAAAGCTGGGAATGGAGTGTGATGGCATAGTACCTAAAAGCAGCTCTCACATGAGGCAGTTAATGCAGTCTCTGCAGATGCATATCATTGTATGCAAGTTTGTGTGAAATGGTGTCCCTATGCTTAAATACACTCAAACATTATATAGCCTCTCTCTAATATTAAAGGATGAGATAAATGGGCTCATTAAGGAAGAGACATACAAAGCAACAGGAAGGAATAAAGGGACAATTGCAGAATAGAAGCAGCAGAATATAAGGAAAAGTGGAATTACAAAGAAGAAAGAATAGCAAGACATTTAGTGAGGCATGAGAACAAAACCATTTCTCTCAGATTTAGGCAGCAATTCAAGCAGATAGATTTTCAGCCTTGGTCTCTGGAGGAGTTGGGTCTCCAGTGTAAGAGCACAGGGATTTGGAGCACTTATCAAAAACGGGCAAATAATGATCAATTGAAACTTTAGTTCTCACCCTCACCACGCATTCCTACTGATCTGATAATGTTTGATCACAAAAGCTTGAGCGTTATAGCCTGCCTGTTTGGTTCTTGCACATCAGGGAAACAAACATGTGGAAGGCAGCCATGAGCACACAGATCCATCCCAAACAGAAACACCTGAAAAATGAGCACGCTACTTAGGAACAAAGGAAAGGCTGTGTTTTCTGTGCCATGATAGCCCTTACAATCTTCTCACCTCCTGAAGAAATGAGTTACATAGACAGCATACAGGGGAATTCCTGTTACAGGAGCTAATACTTTTTTAAAAAATTATGCATGTTCTGGGTGTCCTTAGTAAACAGAAATGTCTCAAATCACTTCCAAATAGAGATCCAAAGGACTATATGCCCTGGTGGAATAACATTTTCCAGGTATAACTGTGTGCTTTAAACAGTTTTCTGCAGTACTTCACATAGTAGAAAGCTGTTGTTTAAAAATAAAGATAATGTGGGCCCATTAGTAAATGAAGGGGGGACCCTGGTAACTGAGGACACAGAGAAGGTAGTTACTGAATGCCTTCTTTGCATTAGTCTTCACCAGTAAGACCAGCCTTCAGGGATCTCTGACCCAGGAGACCAGGGCAAATATATGTTAGGAGGAAGACTTTCCTTCAGACAAGGAGGATTGGGTCAGAGAACACCTAAACAAACTTGACATCCACAAGTCCATGGGCCCTGATGGGATGCATCCACAAGTACTGAAAGAGCTGGTGGATGTCATAGCTAGGCCTCTCACGATCATCTTTGAGAAGTCATGGAGATCAGGGGAGATGCCTGAGGACTGGAAGAAAGCAAATATCACTCCAGTCTTCAAAAAGGGCAGGAAGGAAGATCCAGGGAACTATCGGCCAGTCAGCCTCACCTCAATCCCTGGAAAGGTGATGGAACGCCTCATTCTGGAGGCCATCTCTACACACATGGAAGACAAGAAGGTGACCAGGAGTAGTCAGCATGAGTTCACTAAGGGTAAATCATGTTTGACCAACCCAATTGCCTCCTACAATGAGATAACTGCCTGCATGGATGGAGGGAGAGCAGTGGATGTTGTCTACCTTGACTTCAGCAAGGCTTTTGACACTGTCTCTCATTAAATTTCTCATGAAATCAAGTTTGCTGGGAGGAGTGGCTGACACCTCAGGGGGTTGTGCGGCTCTTCAGAGGGACCCTGATAAGTTGGAGAGATGGGCAGAAAAAAACCTTCTGAAGTTCAACAAGGGCAAATGCAGGGTCCTGCTCCCGGCTGCGGGCTGACCTGCTGGAAAGCAGCACTGCAGAGAGGGACCTAGGGGTCCTGGTGGACAGCAAACTGCCCATGAGCCAGCAGTGTGCTCTTGTGGCCAAGAAGGCCAATGGAATCCTGGGATGTATTAGGAAGAGCATTGCCAACAGGTCGAGGGAGGTGATCCTGCCTCTCTACTCAGGCCTGGTGAGGCCCCATTTGGCGTGCTGTGTGCAGTTCTGGGCTTCACAGTACAAGACAGACGTGGAGTTCCTGGAGCAGGTCCAACAACGACCCACCAAGTTGGTCAAGGTTCTGGAGAATCTCTCATAAAGAAAGGCTGAGGGAGCTGGGCCTGTTCAGCCTCAGGAAGAGGCAACCTTATTAATGTCTATAAATACCTAAAGAGTGGGTGTCAAGAACATGGAGCCAGGCTCTTTTCAGTGGTGCCAACCAATAGGGCAAGAGGCAATGAGCAGAAAGTCATGCATAGGAAGTTCCACCTGAACATGAGGAAGAACTTTATTGTGCGAGTTCCCTCACACTGGAACAGGTTGCCCAGAGAGGCTGTGGAGTGTCCCTCATTAGAGATATTCAAGAACCATCTGGATGCAATCCTGTGCCATGTGCTCTAGGATGACCTTGCTTGGGCATGGACGTTGGATCAGATGACCCACTGTGGTCTCTTCCAACCTTACCAATTCTGTGTTTTGGATTGCTCAAGGACAGAGTCCTCAATGGAAGCCATAAACAGGCTGCAGTATTTTAACAGTTTCATAAACACTGATGTCCTCTGCAGGAGGGTGGGATGAGCCAAAGCAGCCGCCCATTGAATGTCTGCAGACTTCTTATCACCTTTCCTCCTCTGTGCATTCAATAAAAACAAAGGAAAAGAACAGCAAAGGTAGATTTAAAAGAGCCCCCATGAAATTGAATTCTGTGTATTTTTTTCAGCATGTACACACGTCATGAACATAAGACACCTCTAGCAAAGTACCAACTAACTAGCTGTGCTTCTACAGAGCCACTCGCTCTGAGCTGCCACAGATTTTGGTAAATCCTGAGCTCCTACTGTCAAAGTTGCAATGACAGTCATCAAGTCATCATCTTCTATCACGTCTCTCTAGGCATTTGGCAAATGTTTGTCAGATAGATTAGTTTTTTCAAGCTCCTTTGTGAGCCAGCTTGGGTGCTATATACCAGACCATGGAACATAATTTCATTTGGAAAGGTTTTCTGCTTTCTAATTTCTATTCTGAAAGTAGATCATGTTTCTTTCTACCTTCAGTCAGACATTTCACTGTTTCACTATTTTTTTTTTTAATAAAGGCTTACTATTGCCAAGGTTACAATCAATCATTTTTCCTTTGTATATCTAAATATATATCAGGTATTGTGCAAGAATATGTATTGATGGATGCCATATTAGAGGTAGAAACCTGTTCAGACACAACTCGCCTGTTCTCTTGCCCAAAGTCTCTAAGGTTAAGAATTTTTTTTAAAGTACACAATTATTGCAACTTCTACTGTACAATTTTTATGTATACTCATGTAAGAATTGTTACAATTTATGCAGAGGTATAATTGCTGCTGCCCTGTTATGGGCATAGAAGTCAAACCTACTACTCTAAACAGATTAATGTGAATCCTCTACTGTATAGCATTTCAATAGCTCAGTCACCAGTTTTAATTAACACCAAACAGAGGTCAATTATGTGCATGTAGAATGTGTCCTTTGCCTGCTCTTTATTTGCAGTCTAGAAACAGTATACACAAAGTAAAGCTGGACAGTAAAGAAAACCGTAGCACTTATTAATGACTTGATATGAAAAAAAAAGAGAACATTCAGAAGTGAATGACACTCACTGATTAAACAACTGAAGCTCATTTGCCCTATCTCAGATCACATTTTACTTTCTGGGAACTGCATACATCTTTCTATTAAAAAAAAAAAAAAAAAAGAAAGAAAGAAAGAAAGAAGTCAAACAAAAAGAAGAGCAGTACCAGATGCAGGTGCTGCATTTATTACATTTGATTATATATATATATATGGCAAGATTTCCTAAAACTGGTTGGCAATGATACTCCTTGCCCATGGCAGGGGAGGTGGTCTAGATGACATTTAAGGTCCCTTCCAACGCAAGCTATTCTGTGATTCTGTGATACAGTGAGTGCAGTAGCTTTTTATCTTTTCAGTAAGCCATGAAGACCAAGAATACAAAATGACAAGTATGTAATCACCTGTTAAGTGCCATTGATCATAATGCACTTCTAGTCGATTTGTCCACGTTTGCAGGTCTTGCTCCCTAAGAAAAGGTTAAATTGGCTGATTTTTGTAGCTCTCCAGTAACATAACATTTTAATCTTGTCAAGCATTGCATTCAGCACCCATATAAATCCAATAAATGTTATACATATTTGGTTCATGCTTCAGTGTTGTCAGCATAGAGATAACACCCCTGCCTCTCCCCTCCAACTCAGCAGGATCAGCTGGGCAATTCAATCACCACTGAACTGAGTTTTGCCTCAATAAATTCCCAGTAGCAAGTAGAGCACCAAGCTACCATGTCTGCAATGATTCAAGTCAACACCAAATAATATTTGTGAGATTAGTGAATGGAACAACTGGAGGCAGTTGACAGGCTGCACACTTCCCCAGCCAGCAGCACATACCCACTGCATCCAGCTACAACCCTCACAACCAGGGTACTGATGAAGTGTCGACAGCTCATGAGCAAACCAAAGACTGTATTCTCATTTCAGACGCGCATGATGAGTATTTTTTGTTTGGACAGTATTCAAGCATATGAATAATGTTTAACTGCTTCTTTAACTGAGGGTGCCATTAGGAGAGTTACTCAGTGAATAATTGCCAAGAGGAGTGTTAAGCCCAGGATATGGGATTTTTTGCCCTTCACAGAACATTTTGAGTTGGGAGAGTTTGAAGGAACAGGAGGTAAAACAGTGTCAAAAGAACAAACCATATATAGAAACAGAAGAATCTGATAACACTAACTAGCTAATGATATGCAGAATATTAACTGCTTTTTAAATTGTCAATTTTATTCCAACACTTGACGTACAGCTCTGTTGAAAAGTGACTGTCACAGAATCACAGAATAGCTTGAGTTGGAAGGGACCATAAAGGTCAGCTAGTCCAACTCCCCTGCCGAGGGAAGGGACACCCCCCACTAGACCAGGTTGCTCAGGGCCCATCTAACCTGGCCTCGAACATCTCCAGGGATGGGGAATCCACCACCTCTGTGGGTAACATGTTCCAGTGTTTTACCACCCTCATGGTGAAAAACTTCTTCCTAATATCTAACTTAAATCTACCCTCCTTCAGTTTAAAACCATTATCCCTCATCCTATCACAACAGGCTCTACTGAAAAACCTGTCCTCATCTTTCTTACAGGGCCCCTTTAAGTATTGAATACCCTTTAGGTATTCTCCAGGCTGAACAACCCCAACTGTCTCAGCCTTTCCTCATAGGACAGGTGTTCCAGACCTCTGATTATTTTCTGTGGCCCTCCTTCTCTGGACTCATTTCAACAGGTCCATGTCTTTCCCGTGCTGAAGACTCCAGAACTGGACACAGGTGGGGTCTTACCAGAGCCCCTCTAGGGACAGAATCACCTCGACCTGCTGGCCACACTTGTTTTGATGTAGCCCTGGATACATTTGGCCTTCTGGGCTGCAAGTGCACATTGCTGGCTCATGTCCAGCCTTTCATCTACCAGTACCCCTAAGTCCTTCTCAGCAGGGCTGATTTCAATTCCTTGATCCTCCAGCCAGCACTGATATCAAGGGTTGCCCTGAGAATAGGACATTCAGTTTCCTATGTCATATCAGGTACCCAGCAATTGAAAGCTAGCACTAGATGTGCAAGCCAAGGTTCAGACACTTGAAGTTTTCAAGTTTTAGCTAATATCATAAACTTCTCCACAGTAAAACTCACTAGCTAGCCTAAAGCTGTTTATAAATAATTTTTTCATTACTAACATGAAGTTAATTATCCCGTTTTTAAGTTAATCTAATGTTATTGCTTAATCAGCCTGAAAAAAATGGCTGCAGTAAGAGAACATATTAATATAAGAAATCACACTTGTAAAAGACAGAACATTAGGAAAAAATCAGTAAAGCTTTTTTGTTCAGCAGTTAAATGATTAGCTGTTAGACACTGGACGTAGAAATTAAGTAAACTGCTATAGCACAAGACAATTTACTAAGTCTCCATTAGAAGAGGATATTAGCCAACATTTTTTTATCTTCTCAGGGTTTTTTTTGTTTGTTTGATGAAGGGAAGAAAAAGAAAGCTCAGAGGAGTCTTTCATTTTAGAGTAGAAAAACCAAACTAAGAGTCACAAGAAGTCATATGACATGTGAGGGAAGAGGAAAAAATTCTTATGGTCTCCCTTTAAAGATATGGTTACAGTTTCCAATAGCTCCTCCTGAGATCAGCACAGAGCAAGCTGCCTTGCAACCATCCTCGTTTGTCCCAGTAAGCAAGTACCAAACAAGTGAAGATCCACCTGCCAAAGCCTGGCATCACACAGCAGCCAGGCTGCCCCAGCTCTCAAGGGCAGAAGCCTTAGGCATGGATAGGACAGACGTGGATAGACCTAGAGAAACAAAAACCTTCCCTAGGTGGCCTGGGAGACTACTTTTAAACCAGTTTATATAATGACAAATGTATTGTTTACAAGAAGTTGAAGATTCATGTTTTCCACTCCTGTAGTATACATAAGCATCTTCACACAACCATAAAAGTAGGATGCAAGGCTCAAAATCATTCACAGCCTCAGCACCATAATTCTGTAAGAGTAATAAGATTACACAGAGAGGCAAAGATTGAGAAGCAAAGGTTAACCAGGGTTATCTTTTACTGGCCACCAGTACAGTAGCTAAATAGATTAAAGGTTTCTGGATTACATTATGAGATGGAAACCATAAAGCATCACTGGACAGGTTAGCTAGACATTTAGAGTAGGCTTGACTTTATTAAGAATCAAAACACTGAAAGTTCAGGTTAGACTTAACATCAGCAACACATAAGAACTCAACCTACCATCAGAAGAAACTCCTGAGAAAGGAGAAAGTAATGTTGACCATAGGAAGGCTTTAAAACAATCTTAAAATAATTCATATAAGAGAACAGTACATAGACTGATTTATGTAAGAAAATACTAGGGAATTAAGAAATCCAGTAATGAAAGGTAGATAGCAGCAAGTATTAAATGAATAAGGGAAAATGTTGTGTAGTTCTAGAAAAGGTGACATTAAAATCACTTAATTAAGGCTTAAAGTCCTCTCTTACAATGAGGGCAGCTTAGAAGGGTCTTTCTAGGAGCGGTTCACAATAGACCTCAAGATTGGGCACACACATGTCCTGACACAGGTTCAAGAGCTAAAAGCTATCAATGGACCTGCCAGAACTGGAAATTAAGAGTGTAAATTGCACACACACATATATAATTTTGTTTTTAAAACCATGAGGGGAAAATTCTGGTGCTCCAGCCAACAGGAAGGACTCACCAGCCCCTTAGCACTGCTGGGTCTGCAATCTTTGTAGCTCAAGTAGGTACAGAGAAACCTGAAAGCCAGGGAAAATGCAGGGAAACAAAGCCTACATGCATCTATGGAGCAGAGTAGCAAGTGCAGCACAGAGCAGGTTGGTGGCACCAAGGCCACCTGGTGTATGAAAACTTACACAGTTTTCATACAGCATGAGACAGCCTCTTTAGAGGCAGTAGTAGCATTCAAACAAGATGGCAGACATCCCACTTTGAGCAGACAACACAGAAGAAACAGTTCTACTTAAAGTAACTACCCTAAAGCTACAAGGGAAGGAGCAAAACACAAAAACAAGTTTCAAATCTAAACTATGTGCAGTCATTTGGGATGGAGTTGTGAAGAACATCAATATGCAAACAGTTCTCTTGTTTTTCAGGAACACCTGCTTATGTACCAGACTCCTCATCACTGTTCAAGGTATCTCAAGCTTGCCAGCTGCCAGGAGGAGCTGATCCCCTTCTGTCTCCTCAGGCAGGAAAGAAGAGGCATTCCTTGCCTGCCCCATCACTAAGCAACAGCACACACCTCTTTGACTTCATCAGGTGTGGAAAGCAGGTCCTCTGTGTGCCTGCTATGTGTTGACTGGTAACATCTGTAGGTTTGTATATCTCCCTTTGAACATAGGGGAGCCCCTCTACTCTGCTCTTGTAGGACCCCTCCTGGAGTACTGTGTCCAGTTCTGGAGTCCACAGCTTAGGAGAGACATGGACTTGTTGGAATGAGTCCAAAGAAAGGCCACAAAAATGATCAGAGGCCTGGAACACCTGGCCTATGAGGAAAGGCTGAGACAGTTGGGGTTGTTCAGCCTAGAGAAGAGAAGTCTCTGAGGAGACCTCATTGCTGCCTTTCAATACCTAAAGGGGCCTTTAAGAAAGATGGGGACAGGTTTTTCAGCAGAGCCTGTTGTGATAGGATGAGGGGTAATGGTTTTAAACTGAAGGAGGGTAGATTTAGGTTAGATATGAGGAAGAAGTTTTTCACCATGAGGGTGGTAAAACACTGGAACAGGTTGCCCACAGAGGGGGGGGATTCCCCATCCCTGGAGACATTCAAGGCCAGGTTAGATGGGCCCTGAGCAATCTGGTCTAGTGGGGGGTGTCCCTTCCCACGGCAGGGGAGTCAGACTAGCTGACCTTTAAGGTCCCTTCCAACTCAAGCTATTCTGTGATTCTGTGAGCTGTTCCCCTTCTAATTCAATTGTCACACTCACAATGCCACTTTCTTGAGCAAGTCTGGTATTTGAAGAGTCTGAGAGAAACTAACTACTCTCTTCCTCTTGGTAGTGAGTTAAATGCGAGCCCAAGTAATTGTTAGGTCTTTGTAAATGCATTTGGTGCTTAGTTCCCAAGTGAAAGTTTAGAAAAGAGCTACAAAATCAATAATGTCCAGAAGGTTACTTCTTGGATTTTTTGCATCTAAGACATTTTTCATAATTCATAGTTCACTTGTAATACCACCCCGACCTTACATAGTTTACAGAAGGATTGCTCATGGTCATTTGTAAAAGTAATATTGGTAAACCTTCACCTCAGAATTTCACCATTACATCTATCTGGCCACTGCAGTGCTTTCTGCAAATTATTTTGTCTATAGCAGAGACGCAGATCCCTTTCCATAGATTATAGGTATCTGCAAAGGCCATGGTTATGCCCTTAGCACTTCTGTTGTCATTCCTCATATTTCAGTGTTGTGACTCCAAACATGGAGTAGATCTAAAAGCGTAGGAAGCATTTCAGCAGCCTGCTACAGAGCACACTGCCACAGACTGCTCTTAAACCCACACAAGCCTCCATCATGATTGCAGGCTTCTATATGCATCCTCAGGACAGATCTTCCTTCATCTCCTGTGAACTAACTTGGTACAAAGGATTAATGGAATCTATTACCTGTGTAGCAGGTAAAGGTACCAATGTGCAACACAAGATATTTTTCTCTTTGATCAACTCTACCTACTCATAAATAATCTTTTCTACAGGGAACTGTCCTTTTTCAGGGAATCTTGTCCAATCTTTACTCAAATGCATATTGACATAACGGAGCACAGCTACACAGATAATGAATTTTAGAATTGTTCACAAAATGGAGAGATCAAGGTAAGAGCAACAAGGAGGATGAGTGCTAGCAGCTGAACCAGGGAGCATCCCCTTCTCACTCTTTCGCCCAGTGCCCATGCCAGCCTTACTATGCTACTGAATGACTTCAGAGACTCCTGTCTTTGACTTTGAGAGGCTTATAATTCACTGATTTAGAAAGATGTCTAAGTAAGAAATTTGATAACTTGGGAGAGGAGAAAAAAGGAGAAACAGAAAAAATACAAAAAGAGATCCAGTAAATTTAAATGAACAAGGCAGAAATCCTGTCTGTAAACCAGAGCAAGCTCACTGTATTTTATGTAGTACAAACTGAGCCTACACTTGTAATTAAGACAAAATATACAGATTTTTGGGAAAAATTTATAAGCTTACTAGTTTACTTTTTAAAAAAAGGTTGCATTACCATGAACAAAGCCAATTCTGCCTTAGTAAAGTAAGCAGTTCCTTACCCTTTACAATTGTTAACCCAATTCTGACGCCTCTCCCCATACTTGAAGCTGCACAAACCAAAAGAACCAGTGGCAGAAACCATAATGCTCCTCAATCCCATCAAATCTTGCTGTGAAATTTGAAGACACTTGGTTATGTCCCTCTGGTTCCTCGAGCAATGAGTCCCTGGAAGGAGATGTTGCTCACAGCTTTCTTTTAGAGCAATAAACCTTTCTTCACAATTCACAAAAAGATAACAGGAATTTATTGACCAAAATATTAGTCACTGAGGCACACACTCAAAAAAACCCTCAAAAACATAAAAAAAAAAAAATAAAAATGAACAGCACATGTCTGTAGAGGTTGAACAGTGCTAACTGATTGTTGGTTGGTAGGGCAGCCCCACTGATCATTGCACTCTCAGGTGATAATTGTTTTGTACTAATACGGTTGATTACTTAACAAGGCTGAGGACTTTAAAAGGCAGGGCTGGGGGGACTACAAGGCCTCAGTACCTGAGTGCTGGAGGAGAGAGCAGGATGTGCTCTGTGTAGTGGATGTTGAAGACTGTTAGACCTACAATACCAGCCAGGACATCAAGTTCTGGAAGTGCAGCCAGCTCTGTGCGCCCTGCGCTCTGGGGCGGCTTGCCACCGGCTTGGTGTCTTATCACCTGTCCTTGCCTGGATCCCCAACACATGTCAAAGAAAGGAGGATATTTAGAAGTTAGAATTATATCAAGGCATGGTATTTGAGGAAAACCAGGACAGTCCTGTATGCAAAGAACCCTTAAAGGATTATCTTGCTCTAAATCTTGTGCAACCTGGGGCAGTGGAAAAACTGCTCATTTAGCACAGGATGCCTCCCAGCTGGAGACTTTACAGAGGCAGGGACTCCTGCTCTGGTTAGCAAGATAAAAAGAAAACTTGATAACAGTTCTTTGTTCAAGGGGCCATATTGTCCAAAGGATGACCTTTTCCTCATTACCTGTGAAATGCATGTTAAAGTTGACACCCCTGCATATGCTAATGAAGCTTATAGAGTACATAATATATATGTATGACCATATCACTTGTCTCTCCACCTAAATCATACTACACGTCAACTGAGGGTGGGAACCTCATAGCTTGGGGATAAAAGACAGAAAAAGATCATTAGGTAGGAAAAGAAGAACCTTAGGGCTGTGTTCTCTTCTTCCCCCCCCCCAGGCAGGGATGCCTTTCTGAGCAAGCACTGAGCCTTTCACCCTCTGGGTGGAAGTATTCCCAGGTTGTATTACTACTATTATTGCTACCAATATTAACATCAATTAGTAGCACTTGTGCAGTAAGTGCATTTATCAATGGCAATTCCGAACTTGTTGTATCTACATATCCCTAAGGGCTTATCTGAAATTCTTCTTTTTGCTAGCCTCCTTCTGGCTCAGACCCAGCCTAATGCTCAGTTCAAGGATTTGAGATTGAGCTCCAAAGAAAAAGTAGTTCTAATGAAAACAGAACAACATTTGATAATGCCCTGAAAGTGAGATATTAAGTCAATTAGAAGATCATACCCAAGCATTTTTTGGATATGAAATTCAAAATAATAGATTAATAAAAGGATGGAGGAGAACATGTAGAAGAGAAGAGAGGAGGTAAAGAAAAAAGTCAATTTCAGCATACATTGCCCAGTTTCTAGCTGGTCCAGGGAGTGGCAGAATATTTTTGAGATACTGTTTTAGTCTGCTTCATCTCAACACCTGTCCTGCTGTCCACTGGCTTCTACCTCCATTAAAGAATAACTTCATCTGTGTTTGACTTTGTGCTTGTGTCTATACATCCAGCCTTGCTTCCCAATAGCACACTACTATTTGCCTTACAAAAGAAGCTCCATTGTGGTCACAAAAGCTGTAGTTGTTATGTCATATTTTACCACCTTTGATGCCTTTATTTGAACTACATTCAAAGCCTCAGCCAGACAGAAGGGCTCTCAGCCACAGGAATAAGAAAAGATCCATCTTCTTCTCTAATCTGTGTCCTAAATTAATTCCCTAAATTAATCACGTCTTGCCTTCACTACTTCTCTCACTTCATATCTCTCAGTAGTCAGCTATCTTGGAAGTGTTTGGGAATATTTGCTGCCATCAGATTGAAGGCACTACAGAACAGCAGAAGTGAAAGTTATGCAACGGTTGATCATTTAAAACCTGACAGATTGAGGGTGATACTTGGGATCAGAGCAGTAAAGAAACAATTTTTCAAGATATCGGGAGTAGGTTGCTGATCCTCTTCCAATAACAGCTTTTCGGTAGTTTAACACAGAAAAGAAATGATGATTTATACATTGAGCCCGTGGAAAAAATGTGGCCCACTTGATAATTAATCAAATGCTAAAAAGCACCTTGACAGAGCTGCCTGCCCTCAGAGAAGAAAACTCACAAGAGGTACAAACATTTGTGCAACAGCATTCAAAACCACGTGCAGTGAGTAACCCAAGGGGAGAGGTGGTTACCCCACTACCGAGTCAAGATTGGAAGAGACATCAGGAGGTCTCTAGCCAATTTATATCTGCCATATCATTCTTCAATGACACGCTACAGAAAAACCTGGCTCCATCCTCTTGATAAGCTCTTCAGATGTATTGGCAGGCAGTATTAGGTCCTCCTGAAGTTCTCTCTTTTCCAGGCTGTGCAGGGCCCAGTCATTCAGTGTCTCCTCACAGGGCAAGTGCTCCAGACACTGACCATCTTAAGGATCCTCTGCTAAACTTTCTCCAGTTCATCAACATCCTTCTTATTTTTAGGGTGGAGCAGCAAAATAGTACTCTAGATTTGGTTTAACAAATGTTGAGTAGATAGAGATAGTCACTTACCTCAATCTTCTGGCTGTGCTTCCTCCTGGTGCTGCTGCCTGGCTCAGGTGACTCCAGTGCTTCCTTAAATGTGGCATTCTGCCTTTCATTAGCTACTAGGGCACTGGAGCTACTCTGAAGTTGCAGATCTACAGGTGGAGAAACAGCCACTCTCCTGGTGGTGAAAGTACCAAGCTTCCAGCTTTTTCCATCATGAGAGTCTCTATTTACCCCCAAAACCAAGCAGTTTCCAGCTGCCTCTCCTCTGTGCAGTTGAGAGTTCCTTTCAACTGTGTTTGCATCTTTCCTGATGGTGCACATCAGCTGATCTTCTCCAGATTGATCTCAATGTAGTGACAGCTCTTCAAGCAGAACACAACTCCTGCAGGCAAGGTTAGAATCTTAGAAACATCGAATCATTTAGGTTGAAAAAGACTTTGAAGATCATTGAGTCCAGCTGTAAACCTTTCTCTGACCCAGCCTCAGCAAGAGGCCCTGGGCATCTCTGCATCCCCAGCCCTGTAAGGCTGTGTCCTTTCTTGGGAGCTCCCACAGGGTACATGCCTCTGCTGAGGGGTAGTGCTCCAGCAATTGCACCCTGTGACACCCCACCTCTGTAGGTCCTGACTCCCATGATGTCAAGCAGAGGCAAACCACCAGGTTTCGTCAAGCAGGTGCAAACCAGCACCAACAGTAAACAACAGGCACAACAGTGTCCAGGACACCTTGTGTTCACCCTACCCACTGCTCTGCTTGCAGCCACCCCACATGGATGTGCTCCTTAACACTTACCTAATAGTAAAAGAAGACTATCACAGGCAGCTGCTTCTCCAGCTTCACCACACAAATCCTGGCAGGTTCCTTCTTGAAAGGGTACAAACGCCTCACCTCAAGACTCCTTTTTACGTGAAAGACTCACTTAACTCATGCATGCTGCCCTCATAGAAAACTACCTACAAGAAGCTTCTACAGTTTCTAGATAATGACAGCAAATACAACCACCAGCCTCTTCCCCTGCACTGCTAAAGCCCTAGGCTTCGTCTCTAATGATTTGCTTTCCTATGTTGTTTTCCAAGTTTTTAGAACAAATAACCATCAGATAAGTGGTGAGTCCCTAATAATAGCTTGCCAATGGATTTCTTCAATTTCCCAAGCAACTGCAAAGGCCAGTTTTTGTTTAAAATGAGACAGTGCCAGACTTTAGCTCTGAACAAGCAGACATCTGCCCAGGACTACACCTGGCTGGAAGAGAGACCCATGTGATCTGGTGGAGCTAGGCTGCTGCCCAAGCAGCTGTTTTCCCACTTTGTACCTGTACAGCTCAAGTTGCTGCCAATGGAGCTGCATGGACCAGCAGTTACAGCAGAAAAAGAACCTTCCACAACCAGAAGAAATACTTCCCTCACTCAGTGGCCTTGTCCTAACACCTGCAAACCTTTTCTATCCAGTGTTCTCTCCCACCCTTTAATTGATTAAAGGTATGAAAATCATGGCAAAACTGAAGTCAAATAAACCATGACCTGCTGGAGAAAAGAAATTTATATAATTGGAAAGAAGACATTTTCCATTTTCCCAATAGAAACACAACTCTTGCTTCCATTCCCGGAACAACACGAGAACTAAAAAATACTTTCAGCTTTTAGGTAGAATTTCAGACATTCTAGATGATTTTTTTTCCTGCTTCTTTGAAGCCTCCATAATTGTAAAGGATGTTTAACTTGTCTAATAGATGCAAAGTGATATTCACAAAGAGCTGAAAACTTTCATTTTCACAGAATCACAGA
>VZRW01014199.1:0-23048 GCA_013398125.1 Aegotheles bennettii
GATTCTCTGTTGGGGCTGGAGTTTGACATCCTGCTCTTCCTCAACTGCTCCAGAACGGCGGCACCAAGCCAAAACTCCTTGCGTGACGAAACACCACGGGGGGAGCCCGGCTTCAAGGGGGGGACAACAACAACAAAAAAAAAATAAAGCGAGGGGGATAAAAATGAGGAGGATTGAGGCAGTTATTCCCCATGGATGTCACCCCGGCAGCATGGCTCCAACCCGGCCTCCGGCCCACGCCCCACCGCTGCCATGCGCCTCACCTAAGGGTGCTGCCACGGCGGAGGTCAGGCGAGCCGGGGGGTCGGCAGGAGCCATCTCTGAGCCAGCCTGGGCTTTGCTGAGATCCATCTGAGACAGCAGCTTGCCAGGAGAGGTGGCACTGGTAGCTGGGGTCCCAAAAACACCGTCTGGAGCCTGGAAGGGTTAAAGTAACGGAGAGCTACTGGAAGTGCCCCCCTCCCTGCGAGGATACACCTTCTGCTGAGGGCTTCCACTGCTCCTCACGAGCCCTCACTTCAAATAAATATATCAGAGAGTGCTTTCTCCCTGCTTTTTCCAGCCTCACCCTTGCTCCGACCAGGCATTGCCAAAGAAAACCCAGGGAAAATCCAGAGATTTGTACTTTAAAAGTACGACGGTGTCATTTGTGGCACTCAGACCAGCACCAACCCACTGCCTTTTCCTGGAGCTCCGTCCCCGTCTCTGGCTGTCGAGGAAATCAGTCCTGCTCTCGTTTCCTCGGCAGCAACAGCAAAGCAACCACCAGGTGCTCAGGACCTGTTTTCTTGCAAGAACAACCAGGGAAAGCTCAGAGAGATCGGGGACAGCACACACTGTCCCCTGCTCCAGAGGAGCTTCCCTCGTGCTTGACCAAGACGTACAAGCCCCTCCAAGAAGAACCAGCTGGTTACACAGCACCAGTGTCCACCAGACACCCAATACTGGGATACCTCGGGAGTTTGGATTTGTCTCCCGTGGCAGCACACCCTGGAGAGCACTGACAAACACCTGGAAAACCTCTTCAAACACCTCTGAGCTCTGCCCAGAGGCAGCTGCCACGCGATGCTGCAGGGAGCCGCGCTCCTGTGCTCTCCCTGGGAGCCCTCGCAGCCCAGAGCTGGCAGAATTCGTGCTCCAAAGAGGGGTTTCCAGCTCCAAAAGCAGACAGACACCCACCTCTGCACTCAGACTTCTCTGCTTTCCTCCAGCTGAAGTCAGAGCAAGCCCCACCTGATGCTCAGGCAGGTCACAGCCTGCTTTCCTGTGCCTCGTGCAGCAATTTAACAGTGCTCTGTTAGCTGTAATTAATACTTCTGCCCCTGGGAGTGGAAAGGGGCAGACCTCAGGGAAAGAAAGGTGTTTACTGCCTGCTTGCAGCACATCCACCACCAGCTCTGGGCAGAGCCTGAGCTCTCCTTGTGTCCTCTGAGCCTGAAGCTCAAACCAGGACACCTCAGCTTGCAGCTCCGCTCACCGCAGCGTCAATCTTTGTGCCCCTAAGCAGAAAACCAGAGCGTGATCCAGCATCACTCCACACTCTGTGCTACTACCAGGATACAACCACACTGCAGGAGGGAACCCAGAACGTTCAAGCCACCCAAGGAGCAGCTCCTTGGAAAGAGAAGCTGAAGCTTGCTCCTATTTCTACTTTAAAGCCACTCATTGTTGCTACTCCTTACTCTGCTACTCACAGAGAGCGTTTGCACAAAGTCCCTGGAGAGATTCCTCAGGCTCCTGCCCCACAAGGGAAGGACAAGAGTTACTCACTCAAACTGCACCTCAGCCACTCCAGCATCGCCCCAGCCCCCAGAATTTTAAAAAAAACCCCTGAATTGCAGCACAGAGCCAACGCGTGGGCTCCACGCTTCCTGCACAGGCACAGCAGAGCAGCTGGAATTACAAAGGGAACCCAACCAACATCAGCTTTGGCTCCTGCATTTAAGCCCTCATGTTATCCCTCAAAGCCTTTAGTAAATCTGCTCTGTGACAGGAAGCCCGGGGGGGGGGGGATTACGTAACCCTTGTGTGTTGAAGGTACACACGAGCTGATGTCAAGGGCTATAATTAGCTACAAAAACACACAGCTCATGCCATTTCCTGTAAAAAACAGCTTTCAGTTTGCTTTTGAAGCAGCTCCCGCAGCCGGCAGCACAACTGAGCACTCCCCTGAAGGCACAAGGAGGCAAAAGTCACAGCCTAGGATCCAATATCCAGTTCCAAGAGCTTCAAAACATTAACCCCTACGTGAACTTGCTAACCCTCATCCACACTAAGCTCCCTTACGTGGTGGAGTTACCACTCCTCTGGGTATTTAGGGTCTCCCAAAGGTAACAAGGGACATCAAGGACAAGATGCCCCAAAAGTGACTCCAACATGGATGGAGTTTCAGACCTATGGAAGTGACTCACCTGCTGCTTAGGTGGGATCTGCACTGAGTGTCACTGCTCTGGCTTTCTGAGCTCTACCTTAGCTCTAAGCTCAGCTCTGCCAACGCTCGCAGGCTCTGCCGCGCTAGCGAAGCGACTGAAAGAGACACAGGAAAGTCAAGAGAGGAAGGATGGGACAGGGATGCTCCTGGACCTGAGCTTTAACCACCACTAAACCTGCGTGGAAAGCAGTGGCAGTTGTGGGTGCGACACCAGCTCGGAAGCAGTGCAGGATAAATTCAGGATTTATGGGTGCTGCTCTCAATACTCACCCGAGTTCCACCCAAAGGTTTCCTCCTTCATTAAATAAACACACCTCGGAGCTTCAGGCAACCTCAGACCTCCACAGAGAGCAGCAAGGAGTAGAAATCACTCCCTGCCTCTGCACCTTGAGCCAGCCCAGCAACAAGGATCAGAAGTACAGAGCGCAGCTTGCTCTGCCCCTCCTACACCAGCCTACCCTCCCAGGGCCTGCCTCAGTGCTACCAGAAGTAGGAAAATCACGTGGAAGAGGGGCAAAAAACCCCAACTCTGCCAATCTGGAGTGATCCTGGCACCTTCAGCCTCCCGTGCCAGCTGAATTCCTGTTGGGAACTGGAGTCTGATCCTCACAGGATGCTCCACACTCATCCCACTGCCTGAGCTGCAGCATTTATGATTCTGGGAGCTCACTGACTTGTCCTCTGATCTGCTGGCTCCATGCAAGTGCCTGACAGGTGACTGATGGACAGGCAGTCAGTCCTAACACTCAGGATACACCCGGGCCACCAGCAGCCCTCCCCCTGCAATGCCTCCTCCCCTGAGGGAGCTGCTCGTTTTCTCCTACATCCCCACACCCAGGAAAGCATCCACAGTGTTGTACAGCTGGGACCATGGAGAAGCCACCTGAGCTCGAGTCAACCTTGCTGCTGGCACATCACAGCCACCACTGACCAACCACCCTGTGCAGGGAGTCAGAGCTGACCTCTCCAGCCTCACATTTCTGGATCCAGCTCAAAATTGACTGGTTTAGGACAAAGCCCAAGGATACGCCTGTAGGAAATTCATCCCTTTTCCTACCTCCAGGATTTGGGGTTGAGAGGTCCACGTTACAGCACCCGAGACCACAACAAAACCCCTCTCTGACTTGGCATCTTGTGCGTTCAACTTAACCACACCAAGATTCAACCTAAGATGCAGGAAGGCAGCCAGGATCCTTGAGACAGGACCTGCCACGTGCTGAGGGTCCCAACGGGAAGAGCTTTTCCTCCTGCCAGTGATCCACCTCCAAAAGGAGACCTGGATCAGTCAGACACAACCCTGGAGCACACACTCAGCGCTTCAGAAATTGGTTTCAACAGCACAACAGTGAGAAAGTGTCTTGGCAGCCTGGAAAGCCACCATGAGCAGAAGGGTGAGGGAGGGGATTCTCCCCCTCTACTCCACTCTAGTGAGACCTCCCCTCCAGTGCTGGGGTCACCAACACAAGGACATGGAGCTGTTGGAGAGAGTCCAGAAGAGGCCACAGAGATGATCATAGGCTGGAGCAGCTCTGCTCTGGGACAGGCTGAGAGAGTTGGGGGTGTTCAGCCTGGAGAAGAGAAGGCTGCAGGGGGACCTTAGAGCACCTTCCAGTGCCTGAAGGGGCTCCAGGAAAGCTGGAGAGGGACTGGTGCCAAGGGCAGGGAGTGATGGGACGAGGGGGAACAGGTTCCAAGTGTCAGAGGGGAGATGGAGATGGGATGGGAGGGAGAAATTGTTTGGTGTGAGGGTGGTGAGAGCCTGGCCCAGGGTGCCCAGAGAAGCTGTGGCTGCCCCTGCCTGGCAGTGTTGAAGGCCAGGTTGGATGGGGCTTGGAGCACCCTGGTGTGGTGGGAGGTGTCCCTGCCCATGGCAGGGGGTGGCACTGGGTGAGCTTTGGGGTCCCTGCCAACCCAAACCACTGTAGGATTCGGTGCAGGGACCTGCAGGAGAAAATGGCACAGTATCCTCAGCACCCCAGGGTGTCACATCAGGACACCTGACAGCCAGGAGCAGCGTTTCCAAGAGGAATACGGCTCCAGCCAGCACAGCTGACCCCCACAGGGGACAAACACTCTCCCAGCAGCTCTCCTCCTCCCATCCAAACCTGCTACTGCCAAGAACGTCTGAAGCTTCAGGAACAATTCTTGTGCTGATGCCTGCTTTCCAAGTCCAGCTGGACATTCCCTCTGCAGGGCACCAGTGGGATATTGAGCACAGGTAGACCCTGCCACTAACAGACACGAAGAGAACCAGGGTTCTCCTAACCATGTGGCCTCAGCAAGGCAACAAAGCCCATCACACCCCAGAGAGATGCGACTGAGGACGCTTTTCCACCTGCAACAGCCAGAACATGCTCAGAAGAGCAGAAGACAACGTTTGCTCTATGGAGATGATGTTAAAAATTACCTGGGGTGCCTGTGTCTGCATGGGCTGCTCCTCAAGCTGGGGCTGGATGGTCCCCATGGCTGCCTGGCTGAGCGTGGTCACACGACTGGGCTGCCCACGCAGCGTCACCGTGATGGTCGTTGGGGCCTTCAAGCCTAGAAGACACACGAGCAAGAGGTCCCTGAGCCATGGGGATTGGGGAGGTCATGGCAGCTGCTCAGGAGTCACGAGCGCTCGCAGTTGTCCGTAGCTATGGCTCAGAGGCAAAATGAGCTTTGGATGCACCGGTCTTGGGGCAATTGGGTGCTCCAGATGTGCCTGTCCCCCTTCTCCCTCACCTGCTGCCTGGTTGGAGATCTGAGCCAAGCCCGGGAGGGTACTGGCCAGCTTGGCCAGTCCCCCATTGGTCAGCAGCTGGTGAATGGCCGTGGGCTTCCCACTGGCTGAGGCTCCCAGAGACAAGGAGGTGGCAACCGGGATGGTGCGGACAATCGTGCCGGTGCCCGTGGTGATGGCACTCAGGTTCTGGATAGGTGTGGGCGTCTTCACAGTTGAAGTCTGGAAGAAGAAGCAGAAGCACTGAGTCCCTGGAAGGAAAGGGAAGGCCAGGATGGCACAGCCTCTCCCTCTTTAGAGGTCTTTAGAGGTCAGAGCTGAGCTTTCATGCTTCCTTCTGGTGGCCATAAACAGATCTAAAGGCAAGTGAACTTGTCCCTCCAGGTCTGCACGTCCTCATTTACACTCGAAAGCACGACTGGGAGAAACTGTGGCTCTGCTTCTAATGAATCCACCCGTTCTCAACAAGGGCACCTCAAACCAAAGAGATGGGGAATTGCCCAAGAGGTCACAGGTGTGTGTTTTCCCAGAAAAACAAGGAGAAAGATTGCTGATCCCACCCGGTCCATTCTCCAACTCATTTTCAGCATTTTCTAGAAACACCTTCCCACAGCCCTGCTCTCTAGCCCTCATGCCACTCAGAGGAACCCTTAGCCCCCGGCAGTTCACACCTAGCTCTTCTGGTCCTGGAGCAAAAGGGCCTTCTCTAGGTTCCCTCTGACACCTACCACATCTCTGGGGTGTGCAGGCTGCCTACCTGCAAGGGTGGCCCAGCAGCAGCCACGCTGGCAGGAAGAGCAGAGGACTTGGTCCCGATGTCCTGCAGGCTGAAGCTCAGCCCTTGCAGCAGGCTGCTGGCAGATGCTGCTCCTAAAATAAAAGTAAGGAATAAGAAATCAGGCTTGGAGAATTCACCATCATGGAATTCCAGGTCTGTCCCAGGGCAGGTGTCTGCAAAACGGTTGTTTGAAGAGCAGCGTGCAAAGCAGCCTGCCTTGAGGTCGGTGGGGATCAACCTGGCCATGTCCTCCTGACATTGCTGCAGCTACAGCTGGGGCCAGCTGTGAAAGCTGGGAGGCAAGGTGAGGTTGGGCTTGGTGTCTCAAGGCATCGTTATGTACAAAGAACACAATCCACAGGTCACCTACTGCACCTTCAGCCTCGCTCGGTATCACCCCACTGGACCTCAGCAGGTTCTGCTGCCTCGGCCAACCCCAAGCAACCAGGGAACACGAGTAAGAGGATCCACCACACGATCTGGGAGCTGGTTCAGCTCTTAGGTTCACGAGAGAGACGTGGAGAGAGGCAGGTACCTTGGAGGGTGCTGGCTGGCTGGGCCTGCATGCAGTGGGTGCTGCTGGCCACCAGCCTGCTCTGCAAGGCGTGGAAGGCGCTGGGCGTTGTGCTGCTGGGGATCACGGTGGGTGGAGCAGGGCTGGTGGAGGATGTTTCTGCTGCTGAACTCAGCCTGCAAGGCAAGCAGAAGAGAAGGACACCAGTTAACAATAAACTGTGAGGGGCAAGGTGAGGTGGCTTTAACAGCGAGCTGTCACTGGCCCCACGCGACCCAGCAGGACCTCTGGAAGCACAAGGCAGGGAGTTGATGAGCTAAAAGAACCCAAAGCAGGAGAAGTTTTCCTGTGTCTGCTGCAGCAGCTCGAACAAGGAGCACCCCTATGGCAAAATCAGCTTTATTTCCCAATTGGAAGTGACCCTTTCATATGTGTGTGCCTACCTAGATGCTGTGTCACCCTACACAAAAGCAGTGAAACATTTCCCATTCAAAACCTTTCTGTTTGAGAACAACTCTTCTTCCTTTCCCCTCCCAGAGCAGAGTCAGGCTCTCTCTCCAAAGCTTGGTTTCAATTAAAAGAGAAAACAGCCATGTGAGAGGTCAGCATCACATTCATTCCCCAACAGAAATCCCTACAGCCAGTTAAACAACTTCACTGAGGCTTCCTTACCCAATCTTTGGAAAAAAAACCTGCTTGACTGTCAGGGAAGGATTAAAGACAATGCTGAATCTCTGGTGAAGACTCCACAGTCATTCAAAAGATGCAGAGAAGCACACTTGGATTTGGGAAATCATAACCTTATTGCCCCCTACAGCTACCTAAAGGGAGGTTGTAGTGAGGCTGGTGTTGGTCTCTTCTCCCGAATTGCTGATGACAGGACGAGAGGAAATGGCCTCAAGTTCCATCAGGGGAAGTTTAGGTTGGAGATTAGGAAGAAGTTCTTTACTGGGAGGGTGGTTGGGCACTGGAATGGGCTGCCCAGGGAGGTGGTGGAGTCACCGTCCCTGGGGGGGTTCAAAAAACGGGTTGATGAGGCACTTGAGGCCATGGTCTGATGGTCCAATGGTCAGGAATATGATGGGATAAAGGTTGGACTTGATGACCCTGGAGGTCCCTTACAACCAGAATGATTCTATGATTCTATAAAAACATCTCCCAAGAGCCCCAATACCTTCTGCTTCTGCCCGTTTCTGCTGTCCTCACACTTGACTGCCGGTTGGCAAATAGTTTTCAGGAGCCTAAGAGCCTCCCGTGCTTCCAAAAAATCCCAATAATAAGCAAGATATCAGAAAGCTCTGCATGCAGAGATGACCCTGATGTGGTGCCTCCCATCAGCAGCCCCCCATAGAAACCCACAGCTCATAAAAACCAGCATGGCACTCACTTGGGGGTGGTGAGCAGTCCCGAGAGCTCCTTTGCGCCCGACACAGACTGGCTGATGGCCATGGGGACCGGCTTTCCAGCAACAACTGCAAAAGAAGAAGAAGAAAACCTCATTCTCTCTCCTCCACGAGTCTTCAGGGATTGCCCCGCTCTCACACCGCTACCCGCGGGCTCGTCCTGCTCACAAAAGGGTCTCCTCGAGGAGAGAGAGCCATGAACACAGGCTCCGGCCACCGTGCTATGGGAGCATCAAACAGAGCAGGGTTTGAATCAAAAGCAGGGTTTGAATCAAGAGCAGGGTTTGAATCAAAACCACACAAGACCGAAGGAATCGGCTTCAAAACCTGCAAGCAGCAACACCTCAAGCCCTCACCACCACACGCAAATCTCTCTCCTGAACAAGATCTCCACTAATCCCCTCCTTCAATCCATCATGGCACAGTTTTGCTGCTTCGACTGGTTCATCTGGACCTGGCTGGTGGCTAGAGATTGATTTTGTAAGCATTCTTTTAAAAGAGACTTTACAAAATACACATGGATGCGGCGAGTCACAATAGTTCTGTTTATTGCAGCATTTTTGGGGGGATACAACTGTGTTTTGTCTTGTGCATTCCTCCTCCTGCTCGCACACGGTAAGAGGGGGGGATTCTTGTTTTGGTTCATGTTTACTTCTGCAATTCATTTCCTTTCTGTGAAAAGAAGTAAAGTTTGGAAAATTAAAAAAAAAAAATAAATAAAAAAAAGGGATTCCAGAAACCAGAGATTTTCAAAGCTGGCAGGAGATGAAAGTGTAACCCTAAAAAAAGGTGTGGATTTATTAGTTTATTTTCACAAAGCGACTGTTAAATGAACAGAGGTGCTTCTGAAGGAGCAGAAGTGTTTCTCAAGCTTTGAAAACCTCCGATTTCCTATCGGGATGGAGACGTTGCTGCCCTGCTGCCTCGAGCCACCGCCGATAACCAGCGACTGCTTCACAGATCTGGGGCTTCTGTGGGGAAGTCCTACAAGTCAGCAACGAGGTGACATCCTTCAGGTACAAAGGATGAGTGTGGTGAAAGCTTCTGGCCTCCTGGTGAAGGCTCAAGAGGAAGAGGACAGAGAACATCACCTCTTCTTGGACTGCAGAGACCTCTGTGATGTGTTTCCCAGCCGCGGAGGCAGAAAAGGAGCTGGAATTTATTTTATTTGATATATTTTATATATTCTACGTGTTGTGCCAAGACTTCAGGCCCGAAGGGGATCAGTGGACGGGGCACAACACACAAAGATCTTCCAGAGGGAGGAACGTTGCCAGCATCCCTGCAGTAGGAGCATGTTCCGAGCGAGAGCTCCATGCAGGAGCAGGCGGCAGAGCTGGAGATGCACACGACCTACTCGGAGCAAGGGGTCCATCAGGACCACCAGCATCCTGCTCGATGCCTCAGAGGAAGACTTAAAATTCACCCTGCAGCTCACGAGGCTGGGGCAATCCAAGCAAGCCCAAGTGCTACGGAAAAGAGAGGCTCCCTCCAAGCTCCTGTGTGCTGCAGCCCCCACGCTTCCCCAAGCCACTCACACCAAGCCTCTGTCCTCTTTTCTGCAGCTAACTCCACCAAAAATAATAAAAAGCATCACGGCTCCCCCTCCCCACGCCGTGCCCCAGGGAGAGCAGCTCTGGGCACAGCCATGACCCCACTCTCTGGTTACAAAGCAGCTACACAATCACAACTCACTTTCAGCCTGGGTGCTGAGGGGTGCTCCGTTCCCCACGCCAGCAGCATCTCCGTGAGAGACAATGGTCACCTTGATTTTGGCTCGTTTGGAGGATTTGGTGCACTGGGTCGGGCTGGGGGGCTGATGCCTCTTCAGCTGCGCACGCCCATCATCTTTGTCAGCCCCTTCCGAGTGCTCCGAGGAGACTGGAACTAGGGGACACAGAAGTAGCTTTTTGAAAATGGGTGGCCGGTCCCTGGAGGTCAGCGCTGCTCCGCTGTGCACACCGAGGTGTGGAGAAGGGACACATGCCCATGCACACTTCCACAGCTCCCTCCATGCCAGCCTCGCCCATCTCCCACGCACCAGGAAGCCACACTTCTCCTTTTCACCATCTACACTTCTCCTTTCACAGAATCCCAGAATCCTAGGGGTTGGAAGGGACCTCGAAAGCTCATCCAGTCCAACCCCCCTGCCGGAGCAGGGTCACCTAGAGTCCATCACACATATATCCCCATATCCCTGTGTCCATATATCCCAGAATCCCAGAATCCTAGGGGTTGGAAGGGACCTCGAAGGATCATCCAGTCCAACCCCCCTGCCAGAGTGGGGTCACCTAGAGTCCATCACACAGGAACACATCCAGTTGGGTTTGAATGTCTCCAGCCAAGGAGACTCCACAGCCTCTCTGGGCAGCCTGGTCCACTGCTCTGGCACTCTCACAGGAAAGAAGTTCTTCCTGATATTCACATGGAACCTCCTGTGCTCCAGTTTGCATCCATTGCCCCTTGTCCTATCATTGGTCAGCACTGTAAAAAGCTTGGCTCTATCGTCCTGCCCCTCACCCTTTACATATTTGTAACCATGGATGAGGTCCCCCCTCAGCCTCCTTTTCTCCAAGCTAAAGAGCCCCAGCTCCCTTTCCACCCCCTACGCTGACTTCTGCATGCCCTAAACTGCTTAGCTCAAGCTCCTCACAGGACAGCAGATAAAGTCTGTCTCACCTCTGCAGTGAAGAAAAGCAGATGCCTACAGCAATACCACATCTCCAGAGAAACTCTTTTCCTTTCCAAGCACAGCAGGATCAATCCTGGCACCGACATCCCTAATTTCCAAGTGGGGGGATGAAGGCACAGAGCCCCGCAGAGCTGGTGCCAGTATGTTGGGATCAGAGCTCAGCCTGCCTGCTCCCATCACACACCAGCAAAGGTATCTGCACTCCTGTCACTCTGCACATCCCTTCCAGCATCCCTAACCGGCCTCTCCCAGAGCTGGGCTGGAGCAGGCAGGTTCCTGGGAGGCTCCACACGAAGCAGTTGTGAGCACAAAAGGTGCCACCGCAGAGCCAAGCCCCCACATACCCTGCATGGAGAAAAAACCACGAGCTGAGACTTCTCTGCACCAACAACTCGACCCATTGCATGTTTCACCCTGCCTAGAGCACAAGCTCACCTGAAAAAGCACAGAGGACTCACAGCAAGCACTGCAGGGCAGCCCAGGGAACAGAACAGGGTCACAAGCTGCCACGTCCTGCCCATCCACTCTCTGCTGATCACCCAGCCCCAGCCTGAAACGCTGGTGGACCAGGTTGAAATGAGATCTGGGCTCAGAATTGCAGCCACCACTACGCCCGAGCACGGCTGTGCCTCACAGTGAGGGGGAGAGATCTTCATGCCAAGCTACAAGGAGCCCTTTTCATTGAGAGCTTCTGCAGAGCCAGCTAATTCCTCCTTCACAGACAGTCCGGGTGTCTGAGCCATGTACTGAGCAGCCTAGAGGCTGAGACATACATACCTTTTTATTTATATCCCTCTGGATAGGGATAGATTGTATAAAATCAATATATGGATGTGCATGTGTATATACCACCTGCATACCTACAAACATGGGGTGATTCCAAGTGTTTTGGGGCCACTGTGGTCCCCCAGGGAAGTGCCAAGCTTGCTGTCTTGCCCTCGATGGCCAGGCACGTGGCTCAAGTGTGTGAACCCTCGTGCAACGCTCCCGTGCCTCCCACCCACCTGCAAACATGCAGCATCCATAGCACCATCCGGAGAGACCTCGTCAGGCGTGCACAGGCACCAAAGCCACCCCATCCCGAGTGCCACCAGCCAAGCAGGAGTGCAAGGGCACGTGCACAGGGGTGAGGTGCCTCTCAAAGCATCAGTGAGCAGTGCCCCAAGGTCCCTCCGTGACCCCAGCTGTGTCCCCAGGAGGGGCACCCTGCTCCTGGGACAACAGCGAACGATCCCGACACGTGTGCCCCAGCCTCCTACCTCAGCACAGCCGGGCCAGCGAGGAGCCCAGAGTCCTTAATCAGCTTTTAATTTTATCAAAAAGCAGGCAGGGCTGGTGCCTGCCTCTCCACATCTCCCCCCACCAGCGAGGTAACACCCACTCTGCCTCCTCCTCCCAGCAGATGCTGGGCGAGAGGACTCCAGGGCTCCACGTGTGCTCCCAGGCTACACTCATTGCATGGAGGGGAGCACAAAACAGGGCTCAAGGGAGGAGGACACCTTCAGAACAACCAGCTCAGGCCAACACTCACCTCAGGAGCCTGCTGTACACTTGCAGTTTGGCCCATAGCTTGTGTGTGCCCAAGGCAAGCACAGCACCTGTACCTCAGGTGTCTCACACAGGAGTCTCACACAGCCCAGCAGAACACCACCAGCTTCTCCACACCCCACGGTGCCCCCCGGAGTTACCAGCACTGGCATTCAGGGGGTTGCAGAGGCACCCTCAGCACCCCAGGGTCACCCCAAAGCAGAACTGACACCGAGCGCTCACGTAAGGACACCGCAGCTTCCCAAAGCCTTGGGATTGCAGCCTCTCACCCTCTCCTAACCCCAAACCTGCACAATCACTGCCAGTCAAGATGCTAAACACCTCTTTAGATCCACCTTGGGTCTCACCCCTCGATCCCCAGCCCCCAGAGCACCCCACACCCCGAGGTCCACCCCTCCGCGTGCTCCAGCACCAGACATGAGAGACCACAAGGTTGCAGACTGCTCACCTCCGTGTCCTGCTCCAGGCAGCATCCCTCTCCCACCACATCACCCTCTTCCCAAAGCCATCCCTCTCAGCTCTTCCCTAACTCCCTCTGGCCAAGAAACGCTGCTCCACATCTCTGCTCCTTCCAAGTCACTTGGCAGCCCCTTGTTTCTGCTCCCTACAGCCTCTTTGCTGCTCTATGCATCTGGGATGCTCCACCAACACACAGTCTCCTTCAGGCTGGTGTCCACGTCCTCCTTTTCTCAGCCCCAGCACAGGAAAGGGTTAAACTCACAATCACAAAGGAATTACTGCATCATCCACAAAGTTTCAGTCCATCAGAGCTCTAAGAGCAGTAATCACCCACGGGAGCAGGAAGGGGAGGAGCTCAGGAGAAGTTAAAGGTCTCAGCTAGCAAGTGAGCACCAGCTTCAAATACAGCAAGGAGAAAGCAAAAAGCAGGGGGACAAGGGGACACGCTGGGTCACGTCCCCAAACCAATGCAAAGGGAGAGTAAGATGGTGAAAGAAGGCAGCAGAGAGAGAGAGAAGGAGGGAGACAGAGAGAGAGAGAGCGAGAAGTGAGGAGATACTCACCAAAGAGACATGAAGAGGTGCCAGGAGGAAGAGCTTTCCTCACCAGCATGTTTTGTTTCAGAAAAGCAGCGAACTGAGCTGAAATGAATCAGAGAGAATTACAGTATCACAGCCCGGCTCTGGGGGGGGACACAGGGAACTCCAGGGACACCACTGCGACCCACAGACAAGAGACCTCGGAGCAGACAGAGCTCCAGACACGACTCCTCCAGCCACGGGGCACACTGGAGACACACCAACCTCCTCTCTGGCTGGAGAGCACATCCCAACAGCACGAGCCCTCTCCAGCTCTCAGGAAAAGGGTGCAGGCTGCAAGAGGCACAGCGAGCTTGACCGAGTGGTTGCACCGAGAAGCTGAGAGCAGCCAGGAGACATCAGCCAGCACATCCCTGAAGAGCTATGGCCACGAGAGGCAGGCCAGAAGCCATGCTGCAGCAGCACTCCGGATAAAACAAGGCAGCCACGACATGTGCCACGCCACAGGTCCCCATCCTGCATCCCACACGCTACCTAGAAACCTCCTCCCTCAACAACAGCAACAAAGGAATCGACTTCTTTCGTTTGTGGTCTGAGAAATTAAGGCAGGTCCAGGCTTCAGCTTCCCCCTGGAGCCTACCCCCGAGTTAGAGAAAGACCTGAGAGAACGTGGAGGGTCACACTGCTGCAGGAGACAACAACGAGCCTGCTCAAATCCACCCTGAGCACAGAAACAAGGAGAGAAGGGAGGATGGAGAACTACTCCCCAGAAGGGATCACCATCAACAAATCCACAGCGTCCACAACCAGGCTGAAGCTGCACCACGAGGTTTTTCACCTGTGCCTAATGGGACAAAACAACCCCTCAGCTCACGCTGGGTTGCGATCCAGAAGCGGTTTTCTGCTGCCATTTGATGCAAGATGACTCTGTAATTACCCAAGCCCCTGTTTCAGTCACAATTCAACAGCCTCAGTCGTGATTCAACAGCCTCAGCCACCTCCTGAGCACCTTTCACCTCCCTCCCTTCAAGGATACAGACACCAGGCAAGGGGCTCACACTTGAAAAAGAATTGGAGTGTGGCTACGTGGTGATTCGGTCACCAGAGCAAGTGAAAATCCTTCCAACAGCAGCAAGGCTCCACCACAAGCTGCAGAAACACCATTCCCAATCTAATTTCCACCCTCCACAGGCTCCTGCCTTCGGCTGACAGTAACAGGGGATGGAGCTGTAGAGAAAGCTGCCACGGGGAGCTCGGAATTCAAGACAGGACTTGGAAGACAAAAACCTAAACATGTCAGGACAGATAAAGACCAAGAACCTGGAGGGTGAGAGGGCAGAGGGTGGGAAAGCTGCAGGGCGTTACCTTGTGCCTGCTTGTGTGTCAGGACAGTGTCTGTCCTCTGCACCTGCCTCTTGAGCAGCTGCGCCGTGCCGATCTGACTGGGCTTCTGCAGGGAGGACACAGCAGCCATTTTAGTCTTGGGGCTTGAAGTGGGGCTGCTGGACACGCTGGATAAGTCCTGCTCGAAGAGAAGGAACACCTCTTATCCCCACGTTTCCCTAAGAGGCAGCTGTAACCCCAACAAGCAAGAACATGCACCCCTTTGCTAGAGCAGATTATTTCTGATGGTTCATTTGCCCCACAACAAGAATCACAGAATGTCAGGGGTTGGAAGGGACCTCGAAAGCTCCCCCAGTCCAACCCCCCTGCCAGAGCAGGACCACCCAGAGCAGGGCACACAGGAACGCATCCAGTGGGGTTTGAATGTCTCCAGAGAAGGAGACTCCACAGCCTCTCTGGGCAGCCTGGCCCAGGGCTCTGTCACCTTACAGTGACAAAGTTCTGCCTTATGTTCACTCGGAACCTCCTGTGTTCCACCTTGCACCCGTTCCCCCTTGTCCTGTCCCTGGCCATCCCTGAGCAGAGCCTGGCTCCATCCTCCTGACCCTCACCCTTTCCATATTGATAAACATTCATGGGCTCACCCCTCAGTCTCCTTTTCTCCAAGTTGAAGACCCCCAGCTCCCTCAGCCTTTCCTCATAAGGGAGATGTTCCACTCCCTTCATCATCTCTGTGGCTCTGTGCTGGACTCTCCCAAGCAGTCCCGTCTTTCTTGGACTGAGGGGCCCAGAACTGGACACAGGACTCCAGATGTGGCCTCACCAAGGCAGAACAGAGGGGGAGGAGAACCTCTCTTGACCTACAGACCACCCCCCTTCTAATACACCCCAGGATGCCATTGGCCTTCTTGGCCACCAGGGCACATTGCTGGCTCATGGCCACCCTTCTCTCCACCAGGACCCTGAGGTCCCTTTCCCCTTCTCTGCTCTCCAGCAGGTCAGCCCCCAGCCTACACTGATCCATGGGGTTGTTCTTTCCCAGATGCAGACTCCACACTTGCCCTTGTTGTATTTCAACAAGCCATAAGGTCCCTCTGGATCCTCTCTCCTCCCTCTTCCCACCCCAACCATTCCTGAAGTACAAAAGCATCTCTTCAGACAACCTCAGCCCCTCCCCAGCCCAAAGGACCCGAGGGAGAGCCCCCACCTCAGAGCCCGAAGGCGAGGCGGGCACTTTGGCTGCTGGTGAGGCTGGCCTGCTGGTTCTCTCTGGCAAGTCAAAGGACAGATCCCTCCTGGTGGAATCACGTGGCTTCTTCTTCTTCTCAGCATCCAGGTCACGGGGATCAGAGCCCGAGTGGCTCTCTGCTCGAGTGAGGACTCCAGTCAAGAAATCTGCTATTTCATCCTGGGAAGGAGGAAACAAGTAGTTAAAAGTGGTGGGCAGGTCTCTAAACAACCAATCATCACAGCTTGGAACAAAAAGAGAATGAAAGATTCACAATGAAAGCTCTCTGGGTTTAACATTCTGCAAAAAGGAACCCTAAAAACTTACAGCCAGCCCTCAGCTTTCTCATTGCAGCTCACACCTCACTGATTTCTGACACACCGGAGAAAAATATGCTCAGAAAACTGCTGTGTGTTTAAGGTGCACTAACAGGAAGCTCCCATCCCTCCTCCTGAGAAGCAATAGCCACGTCCAAATCTGCTCAGGAGACAGATTACCCCTCACCCAGCCAGTCCCAGCAGTGAGGTGACAACTCGTGGCCACTGAGACATTTCAGCATAGATTTTTTTATAGACGTGAGGTTTAAAAGGCTTCTGTGGTTACCTGGATGCACCTGTCCACCATGCTCTGGGTCAGGCCTTCTGACTTCTTTTTGGCTTTGCTTATCCTATGGAAGAAACCAGACAGAAGAAAACACGTTTGGTTCTCCACTTTCACACCCACCATGCCATTCTTCACCCGAGAACAAGATTCAAGTGACAGCAAGCGACCGCCCTCACCCTGTTACACACCAAGGCAAGAGCCAGCACCCTCAGCTCCCATCTCAAGAGCACACTCTGCCAGCAAGAGGAGATTTGTCCCTCAGAAGCGCTGAGACAAACATTGATGACAAGGAAAAAAGCATCCCAAAGCTTTTTGCAAGCAAATACAATGTTTCCTGTCCTTCAGAGCTCTGTCCTCAGGCCCGGTATGGCAGTTCCACCTTTCTTTTCTTCCTCTCCTTTACTGGTTTTGTCCCTGCTATAGATTTCTGGCTTAGGTGATGCTCCAGAACCTTCTCTGCTCCAGCATCAGGCCAACCCTATCCTCATCCACCACCCGCTCAGGTTTTTTGGTGCAGTAATTCCAAACACACACAAGTGTGACAAGAGAGAGAAGCTCCAAAGTTTACTGAAACCTTAAGAGCTTCTTGCATCCTGCAAGGCCCAATTCTGGGCACAACCTCCAAGGGGTGCTATGAAAAAGCAAACACTTTGCTCTAGTGTCATACCACGCTGTACCCTGGATCTTTAACAACCACTGGGAGAAACAATGTGGATTTAGAATGGAAAACCAGCCCTCTATCCAACATGGCAGGTTTTGAATAACCCAGCTGACACCGATGGAGCATTTTATGCAGTTCCCATCTAGTTCAGTACCAAACTGGGGAACTGAGCAGCATGCTCAGACCTTGCCCAGTATTCCCAGGAAGAGATCCACCTCGTAGACCATTACCTGAGATTGTCATCTGCTCCTCCCACCACCACCATGCTGTTATCAGCTCGTATTTTTTCCCGGAAATCTTCCATCGCTTCGATGTTGCACTGCAGGGAATTCTGCCCGATCACAAAGAGGACAGGGGTCTTCATCTCCAGGAGGGGGTCGTCAACGTCCTGCAAGAGCAAGGGGAGCTGTAATCCAGAAGGACTGATCCAGGACAGAGTTGTCGGAGCCAAACACCTTTTGGAATTAGATGAGGATTTCCAAAGAGGGATGGCACGTGCCACAGGGGCAGAGGATGCTTCCCATGCAACCCCAGTTCATCCCAACCGTGTCCCAAAAGGAGAGGAGCATGAACTGTGCGGTCACTTAAACATCTTGTGAGAAAGACTGACTCAAGTTGAATGAGCACATGGTGCTGTTACACATTAACAGCCAAGACTGATGCCCTCCCCATCAGAAACCGGATTTCAGCATGTTTTCCTTCCCAGTTTTTGTTTCACAATCCCAGGCTAAGGCTGAAGAAGCTTCCTGGGATTAGCCCCAATGGGATTTACACAGTGTGCAGAAGAACACTGCTCCAGTGCTACACTGTGCTCCAGCAAACAGCCCTTGTGCAGGTTCCTCACAGCAGAGCCAAGCCAACACCGGACTTCTCACACCTGCTATCGCAGCAGGAATCCCAGGCACACCCCCTCCAAATAAAAATCACACGGATATTCCTCAAAAAAAAAATCCTCCTGTTACCACTGGGCTTCTGAGCCTGGTTCTAAGAAACAATGCAGGGAGATTTTTTTAAAAGTACAGTTATTTAAATGTTCCTCACCCCTCTGGGGCCGTCGACGGTGAGCAGTGGGAATCCAAGGCACACAACTGCAGTGACATACTCCATCACTGAAACCTGGGGAGGACACAAGCAACAGTCAGCACCTTCCCAGCACAGGGAATTAAAAGAGTGGGAGAAAAAAAACCACTGAATTACTCAAATCACTCATGCCCCCGTGCCCAGGAAGGATGTCTGTCTCAAAGCCAGGCCTTGGGAAGCGAAATAGGACAAGGATTCCCCCCTCATTGCCCTCTACAACTACCTAAAAGGAGGTTGTAGTGAGGCTGGTGTTGGTCTCTTCTCCCGAATTGCTGATGACAGGACGAGAGGAAATGGCCTCAAGTTCCATCAGGGGAAGTTTAGGTTGGAGATTAGGAAGAAGTTCTTTACTGGGAGGGTGGTTGGGCACTGGAATGGGCTGCCCAGGGAGGTGGTGGAGTCATCGTCCCTGGGGGTGTTCAAAAAACGGGTTGATGAGGCACTTGAAGCCATGGTCTAATGGTCAGGAATATGATGGGATAAAGGTTGGACTTGATGGCCCTGGAGGTCCCTTCCAACCAGAATGATTCTATGATGGGATCAAGGTTGGACTTGATGACCCTGGAGGTCCCTTCCAACCAGAACGATTCTACGATGGGATAAAGGTTGGGCTTGATGACCCTGGAGGTCCCTTCCAACCAGAATGATTCTGTGATTCTATTCTATGAAATGCAGCAATAATTCAAATCTAACTCTGAATGGAAGCCATCAAGTGGCCTCTGAGAGGAATGGGGTACTTACGTGACAGGCCACCAAGGCACCCGTGTTCCACCCGATCAGGATGATGGGCTTGTGAGAGAAGTGGCTGTGAATCTACAGGGGGGAAAAAAGACATGGATGAGAAGAGGGACGATGGCAAGAGGTGGCACAACACCTCCAGGCAAGGCAACTGGCTTGAAGGGAGCACCACCCCGCTGGTGGGTCTCACTTACCTCTGCCACTTTGCCCCTCACAGCCCCGATCATGTGCTCGAGACACTGGAGCACCCCCATGCCGCTGCCGTTGTTCAGCAGGTGGGTGGCGATGGGAATCACCTGCCATTGGGAAGGAAGGAGCAATCAGTCATGGTGGCATTACTGGGGACAACAGGCACTGGCAACAATTAGCTGGGTCTGGAACCCAGCTTACAGCCAAACTTGTGCTTTCCCTCTCCCTCTTTCCCCTGGGAATCACTTATAGCTACTAAAACCATAGGAAATGGAGAATTTGCCATGAGACCTCTGCTACAACCTCCTTCTACAATTACCTAAAGGGAGGTTGTAGTGAGGCTGGTGTTGGTCTCTGCTCCTGCATTGCTGATGACAGGATGAGAGGAAATGGCCTCAAGTTCCATCAGGGGCAGTTTAGGTTGGATATCAGGAAGAAGTTCTTTACTGGGAGGGTGGTTGGGCACTGGAATGGGCTGCCCAGGGAGGTGGTGGAGTCACCGTCCCTGGGGGTGTTCAACAAACGGGTTGATGAGGCACTTGAGGCCATGGTCTGATGGTCTAATGGTTAGGAATATGATGGGATAAAGGTTGGACTTGATGACCCTGGAGGTCCCTTCCAACCAGAATGATTCTATGATTCTACTCACCTCGCTCCTACACACCCAGTGTATCTACTACATGAGTTAGGGAGTGTGTGAGCAGCTCTGTGCCCAGGCAGAGCACTAAGGTGTCCTACAGTCTCTCTCCTCCAATCTCTTCTCACTGGAAGACCTCTCAATCCTTAATAACAGTAACAATACAATCTAAATGGCTGAAGATGGGTGGCTTTGGTCAGCAACAGACCCTAAACACATCGGATTTGGGCAACTTCATCCCCTCAACAGTGTCTCTAATGGCAAACACAGCCTCCACTTTCAGCAGAACCGAGTGTTTTGGTGCACTAAAGGCTGATAAACCACGCCGAGCAGCTGCAGCCTCACTAGCCAGAACTTCCCTCCTTCCCAGACCACCCACACGAACCTTTCCCAAGCAGGAAAGCTGCGACTGCCAGAATCGGTGCCGTCGGGAAGTGGGGAACATGGAGTTGGAGGGTCCGGAGGAAGCAATCAGGATGAGGGGGGAACCAGGCAATTTGCTCTATGGAATTCAACAAAGAGATGTGTTGAGGAAAGCAACTTCCCTGCCCGAGACCTTGCAGCCCATTAATCATTAATCAATCCCTCCTAGATGATTAATCGATCCCATTTTCCCACCCAAAGCTGCCTCAGGATCACAGTAGGAGTTCCCCTTATGGAGCGAGAGCCACACAGGAGGAAAAGAGCCCAGGAAGCAAAACAGAGGTGGGAGGAAGAGGAGAGTAGAAGGATGGGAAGAATAAAGCTGATGTGGGAGCAGCAGAGAGGTGCTCACCGGTTTATTATGCGATAAGACACCCACTGCTGGGTCCCACGGTCTCTTCAGCAGCAGGGACAGAGCCTCAGCACCTGCTGCCCCTGTCTTGGTGGTAGAGGAGAGCAGCATCCTGTCGATCAGGGTGGGGATCTGAAACCAGAGGCCAGAAAGGACTGAGAAAACACATACGGGCTTTTAAACATCAAGACCCCACTCAGGTTCCTGCAGTGAGCTTTGTAAAGGGAGAACATCGTAAGGGACAGCAAAGTTTTTCCCTGCTTTTATCACCTTTCCTTTAAGTGTCTGCAGAGCGTCCAAGTAAGCGGCCAGCACGGGCAAACTGAGGGTCTCCACTAACGTCGTGTGAAGCCACTGGATCAGCTTGGTGTCCCAGTTCACGCTGGCCAGAGCCTGGCGGACCCTCCGAGCACATTTGTCCACCGCAATCCTCCTCAGGACTGGCTCGTTGCAAGCCTGGAAAGCAGGGAATTCAAAAGAAACACAGTTAGGGGGCGGAAATTAAGCGTGCCACGTGCATCCCAAACCACAGCAAAGTATGGGCAAGTCCTCTGGCAGCAAGCAAAGACCAACATCCCCTCAACGAGGACACAATCACGCCTCAAAGCAGCCCAGAGCTGCCCATTTTTTAGGGCTACGCCACCCAAAGGCCAAGATTTTCACCTGGATTCAGCTGGGATTTGCTCAGAGGACTGACACAAACCCTGCTGGGAAGAAAAGCAGGGAAAGAGAGACCTTACCCCTTCGCTAGCCAGGCGAGCCAGGCGGTCCGACTGCAGGGCTTTGTGAATCTTATTGAAGAGCTTGTTCTGGGCCAGCGTCCAACCTGTCCTGTCAGGAAAAGCAGAGAGCTAACGGCAGCTGCACAGACATCCAGGTCCTCTCTGGGCCCAGAGGTAGAGCTGTGGACCAAGGGAGTTTTGCTCCTGAGGACTGAAGTTAGAGGATGGTTCAATAAAGGGGTTTTCAATGCCGCTAGGGTGTGACAGCAAACATCCGAGCATCAGAAAGACAAGAGGAACAACAAATAAAGCAATAAATAAGACCAAAATAATCACTCCTTTTAGCATTGGCTACGGCCATGATTCTCAGACAAACTGTCCAGAAAAAGACCAAACCCTTCCCTGTAACGTCACGACCACAAACTGGTCACGACCAAACCCTTCCCCGTAACGTCACGACCACAAACTGACTCGATGACAGCTCCAGAGAGGGTTTTTAACCTCATTTTTCATTTTTCACATCAGAACGTGGCCAAGCTGAGGATCTATGTGTCATTTCACTGCCCCAGCCTGCTCCAAACAGAGCAGAGCTTCACGTGAAGCCTGTAGGAGAGGTCCAACAGTTGGGCCAGCCCCTACCACCCCATCTGAGAGCTTTCCCAGCAGGCAGAGGAGGAATTTGGCCACAAGAATTCATTCCCTTTGACTATTATTCACTCTGGGAATATCATAGTGTATGGAACCACACTAAAGAGATGTGGTTCCATACACTATGATAAACCACACTTGAGAGGAAACCTTATTGCCCTCTACAAGTACCTAAAGGGAGGTTGTAGTGAGGCTGGTGTTGGTCTCTTCTCCCCAGTTGCTGATGACAGGACGAGAGGAAATGGCCTCAAGTTCCATCAAGGGAAGTTTAGGTTGGAGATTAGGAAGAAGTTCTTTACTGGGAGGGTGGTTGGGCACTGGAATGGGCTGCCCAGGGAGGTGGTGGAGTCACCGTCCCTGGGGGTGTTCAAAAAACGGGTTGATGAGGCACTTGAGGCCATGGTCTGATGGTTAGGAATATGATGGGATAAAGGTTGGACTTGATGACCCTGGAGGTCCCTTCCAACCAGACTGATTCTATGATTCTATGGTTTGCACTTAGGATTTCCCAAAAAATCAGGAAAATTGAGCCTTTCAAGCTTCTTGATTTCTTTCCTTGCATCCATTTGCTGTGAGATGATGGCCATGGTCTGATGGTCTAATGGTTAGGAATATGATGGGATAAAGGTTGGACTTGATGACCCTGGAGGTCCCTTCCAACCAGAACGATTCTATGATGGGATCAAGGTTGGACTTGGTGACCCTGGAGGTCCCTTCCAACCAGAATGATTCTATGATGGGATAAAGGTTGGACTTGGTGACCCTGGAGGTCCCTTCCAACCAGAACGATTCTATGATTCTACTGGGGATACTGGGACACTGGGATACATGGTCTAATGGTCAGGAATATGATGGGATCAAGGTTGGACTTGATGACCCTGGAGGTCCCTTCCAACCAGAATGATTCTATGATTCCATGATTCTATAAAAAAAACCCCAGGGCTGCTGGGAACCTCCATTTCTTCTCTCTGGTGGTACCTGTTGACGTGCTCCTCCCAGTCGTCGGGCGGCGGGGGCGCATCAGCATCAGTGCGGGCGAACATGACGTGGCGCTCGCACTCGTTCATCACGCTCCGCGCCTTCTGGTTGTCGTAGAGCGGCACCGGCGTGGGCGTCACCGTCTCCACGTCGATGGGGACATCGGCTTCCCTGTGGGCAATGGGTACACGTTAGAGAGGAGGATCACTCACCTCGGGGTTTGGGTGCTTTAACATGAAGAGGCCACCAAGCTGCATAAGGAGGAACCTGATCATTCCACGGCTGAGCCCCAGAACCAAAAGCTCCTGAGCTCCGATGCTGAGTACACTCTCATCCTTCACCCCAAAATCACCCCGAGC
>VZRW01014202.1:0-10630 GCA_013398125.1 Aegotheles bennettii
GGGGGGGGTGGGGGAGTGCCCGGCCCCTTCTGGGCCACCAGCAGGGGCAGGGAGAGGGTCCCAGCCTGTCCAGAGCTGCCCGGGTGGTGCAGGGAGAGGGTCCCGGCCCCTTCGGGGCTGCCCAGGGCATCTCAGGACAAGGGCAGTGTCGGGGTCCCTCGGGGTGGCAGCCCAGGCTCCTCTCTCCTCACTGCAGCCCCCAAAAGAGGGAGAATCTTACAGGAAAAGGTCCTGTCCTTTACTGGGGAGCAGTGGTTCCTGTCTGATCTCGCTGTGAGACAGTGCTCCAGCCTCCACCGCCTCGCCTGGGACCGACCTCCTGCCTGTCCCGGCTAAAGCTGAGGCTTCCCATGGTTTGGTGCTGCTGGTGCCGGTGCCCAGAGACTTCTCCACCCTGTAACCCACATCTCCTCTGTCCCCAGGGACCGGCTGCCTGGTGAAAGCGGTGGAGACGGCGGCGGAGCGCGAGGCGTTCATCGTGGGGAAGCCCAACTCGTTCATGTTCGAGTGCGTGGCCAGCGAGTTCGACATCGACCCCGCCCGCACCATGATGGTGGGCGACCGCCTGGACACGGACATCCTGATGGGCAACCGCTGCGGGCTCACCACGCTGCTGACGCTGACCGGGGTGAGCGCGCTGGAGGAGGTGACGGGACACCAGGAGAGCTCCTGTCCCACCCGACACAGCCTGGTCCCTGACTTCTATGTCGATAGCATCGCCGACCTCCTCCCGCTGCTGGGGGATGAGTAGAGCAAAACACCCACAGCCCTGCCCCGAGGAGGGCCCCTTAGTCACCTCGTGACAGTGACCTACTCACTAGTTACCACCCGGAGTTAGCAAACCCCCCGCTTTTTAACCTGTCTGTCCTCGGTGTGATGTTGTTTACACCTCGGTCTTTACCTGCACTTTGAAATGAAGAGGGCATCACCGCCTCACCCGCCTCCCAGCACTTGTTTTTTCAGCTGTAAGCACCACGTCTGTCCAGTGTTTGTGACACTCAGTGCCACATTGTCCTTTGCATTGAGCTGAGGGAGGCAGAGCTGGCTGATCTGAGGAACCCTGCGTCCTGCAGCATGTCCCTGCCTGCATGGGCCGTGGCCCAGTGTGGTTTATTCAGGGAAATGACTCTCGGGGCATGTGGCAACGCTGTGCAATCAGCCTTTGACCTTAGGTTGATGATTTTTTTCCTGGACAGGGCCCTGCTCAGTGGCACAGCTGCCAGGGACGGGGCTGGAACCCAACTCCTTGATGTGGGGTTGGATGGTCCCCTCACAGGACACCAACGGTGTCTCCCGTGCTTGTCCATGTGCTGGGGGGGGGGAGTGTGGGGTATGTGTATGTACAAGAACTACCCTGACCCTAAATACATATCAGAATATATTTAAAATATAAATATATGATAATATATCGTTTCCCAGGAGGGAGGATGAGAGGAATGTACCCACTAATCACAGTGGGTTTGATTCTCCTGAAGCTTTTGCATTTGGTAATGCAGAAAGTCCGTAGCCACACAGGACTGTCCCTCACACTGCTGCTTCCCAGGGATAACTGGATTAGTGCTGGGGTGCTTCCCTCAGCACAGCAATTAATTGAATTAACGCTCAGCCCTGTGAGTGACGACGGCTCCTGCTTCCTCTCTGCCCAGGGGTGAGATCTTCCGGGGGGGCCTGGCACCAGCTCAGGGGGTGATTCCATGTTGTCTTCAGGTGGGTTTGGCTGGTGCATGGCTCGAGCTCCGGGATGGATTTTTGCGCTGGCTGAGCCGAAGGCCACAGCTGAAAGCTTTAGCAGAATTTTACAGAATTAAGTGAAAAATTATATATGCAAATAACGTGCTTTTATTCCATAGACTCCAGTGCCAGCAGTTAGATTTAAGCACTGGCTTCCCTCGTCTCCCACTGCTGCTGCTGCATGGCTCGGGCGGCGGTCGTGCTGCTCCCTTCCACCCGGGCACTCGGAGCCCCTCGTTCGTACAGCAATAACGGTGCCCCCGCGCTGCAAAGGGAGCTCCTTGGGAACGGGGGCGGCGTGCGGGGGCACAGACAGTCCCTGCCCTGCCCCTGTCCCCAGCGGGAGCCTGGGGCTGTGTACAGAACACAGGCAGAGCTGTGTCTGTGGCAGTGGGCAGGAGGGGGTCACTGCGGGGAGGGTCCAGCGTCGCGCTGTGTCCTGTGACTCTGTTCCTGCATCTGGTGCTCAGGATTTCAGTGTGTGTCAAGCAATGAGTGCACTGGGCCTCGGCTGTCCCTGCCCAGCTCTGTCACTGTACCAGGGAGCCATCACCTCGAATCCCTGTGCCGTGGTGTCCTGGTGAAGGTGTCAATCCTGCTTCTCAATCTCTGTATCAGCTTCCAAACGGTTTTAAGCCTCTACTTGAATTCTCATTAAACCTTACGAACCTGCCCTCCCTGGCCTTGTCTTATTCCACAGCCGCGTCTCCGGGAGCCTGGGTGCAGCTGTGCTGGGGACACTGTGTGTGCCATCCCCACTCCTGTCGGGAAGGATCCCAAGCCCTGCAGGACGTTCCTGTGGTTCGAGTGCCCGGCGTTGTGTGGGGGTCTTGGCGTGGACTCCTCACCTCTGTGCAGCAGGTCACACCTGCCTGGCAGCTCGCTGAAGCACAAAGCTCTTGGGGGCTCCAGGAAAACCAGGGCCTGGTGACCGAGGAGCCTCATGGGGGGGGTTTCCCGTTGCAGGACGTGGGTGTTTGCAGGAGGGCACAGGGTTGTGGCTGTGACTTTGGAGCAAAAGTCCTTTTCCCCGGGGTCTGGACAAAGCATGGGCTGCAGGTGGGTCACAAGCCCAGGGCAGCAGCCCGTGGGATCAACACTTGGCTGCAGCCCAGGGAGCTCCAGCAGCACAAGGTTCACGTTGAGATGCAGAACTGACCGATGACAAGGGCAGGCTGCCACCTCCCTCTGTCCATTGTGTCTCCTGATGGGACTCGCCCGGTGCTGCTGATGGTTGGGGAGGGTGCACACAAAGCCCCCGTTGTGCACCCGCCAGGTGAGCAGGAAGAGCGATTCCCTGCGCTGACAGCAGCGCTCGGCAGCCCCGTGTCCCCCCCCGCCTCTCTGCAGGTGGCAGCTCTAAGGTTTCCCCCTCCCCGGGGGTCTGAGGGGAGCAGCTCCTGGCTGAGGGAGCCCTTTGGCCCGGGGCACACGTCCTGGCGCTCGGCAGGCACACGCCAAAGTGTCCCCACACCCGGAGCTGGAGGTGATGCAGAGCCCACGTGCCCTCGGCAGGCAGAGCTGCGGCAGCGAGGTCCTGGGCTGAGGAGCAGGATGGAGGGCAGGAACAGTCCTGGATCTGCTGTGAGTACCCCTGCCCCGTTCCTCTCTCATCGGGGCTGCCCGATGGTGAAGGGGAGTAACCAGAAGGGGGGATTTGAACTCCTGCTCTCTCCCCGGGTGCCCCGGCTCCCAGGTCCGGCGGGTCACGGCACAGCTCCCGGCTCCATCCAGGACCTTCTGCATCATCCTCTCCATCACCGTGTTTTGTGCAGTCGTTGGTATCAGTGTCGTGGGGGTTCTCAGCTTCTCGCCCAGCTCTGCCCAGGTACGGGGTCCTGGTCTGGGGGAGCCTCCCCTGCCCGCAGCCGTGGGAACGCTCACCGGGAGGGGCTGAGCCAGGGCAGGGTTTGCCCAGTTACCCCATCCCAGGGCAGGAGGGTGCCAGCAGTGAGCTGGGTGGTGGCTCCCACCCCTCCACACGCCTGTCAGGATCCGTTGCTTAAATTAGAGGAACTTCAGCACATCGCTTGTGCCTGTCCCCACGAGCTGGTGCTCCGTTAGCAGGGATGTCACAGCGTGTGCCTGTGCTCTCTGCGGCCAGGGGTGAGCATGGCTGCTGCCGGGGAGCTGTGCTGGCCATGGCAGAGGCCAGTGAGCACCCAGCACCCGCAGGGTGGGTGCCCTCGGCGTGGGGGGCACTGGCTCCTCTCCCAGCCCTGGGTGATGGGGAGTGCTCTGCTCCACGGAGCTGCTCCCCTCCGTCGGGTCAGAGCTCACTCCTCTCTGCTGCTGAATTACTCAGATGAGCAGCTGGGGTGGGCATGGTGGGGTGGAGATGCTGTGCACAGCTGATGGTCGGTGCTGTCCTCCCTTCCCCTGTGCCCAGGCCGGCTCGCAGCTCATCCGGCTCACGGTCCAGGGCCAGCAGGACCCGCTGAGGAACCAGACAGCCTTGGTGGACAAGTCCAGGAGCACCGTGACCTACTACATCACCTCGCCGAGTAACCACAGCGCCGTGGTGCTCTATGACAGCAGGAACGTGAGTGTGGGGATGGCGAGCAGAGGAGCTCGGGCTGTGAGAGCAGAGCTGCTGGGGTGGGAGCAGGAGGTGTAGACCAGGAAAAACATCAGGCAGCTGCTCTTTGGTGCCTTTCTCTGCACCTTTAGTTAGAAAACACAGGACAAAAGGAGGGGGTGGCCATTTCTGGGGCTCGTGGGTGTGTGCTGCTGCAACAGGGCACGCTCTGTCCCACAGGGCTACGTCTGCTACAAGCCAGTGGAGCAGCACACGTGCTACCTGAGGAGGATGGACACCTGGGACCACCAGAGCCTCCAGACGTCCCTCAACACGTCTGAGCAGAGCGTGAGCAGCTGCTGCAGCCATCCCTGGCGAGGCTGGGCAGAGGGGGGGATGAGCTGGGCTTTGCACAGAGTCCTGGCTCGTGATGCCCTTTCCTGCCTGGGTTTGTGTTTGCAGCGGTGCCTCTGTGACAGCTCCAGCCCCTATGGCTGAACGGGGGGTCCGTGCAGTTCCCTGCTCCAGGGAGGGTTGGTTTGGTGCCCTGCAGTGCTGGGCTCAGGGTGGCAGCTCCCGGTTCCACCGATATCCTATCTGGTGGGAAAGGGCAGCACCGTGAGCTGGGAAGGGGGATGTGTCCCACCCTGGTGAACAGCAGGACCCGCTCCCACTGGATTCTGTTACCTGCTCAAAAACCTGGGAACAAAAAACAAAGGGGGTTTGTTAGCAACTCACAGGGGAAAAGCTGGAGTAACTCCTGTGCACGGCCCCTCTGAGCCCAGCATTAACGGACGCAGGGGCAGGGAGCAGATTCTGTTTCAAGAAGACAGAAGGCCCCATGTTTTTGTGCCCCTGCCACCTGCTCTGTTTCCTCAGGGGCTCCTGGGTGCTCCTTGTCCTTCTGCTGCTCCCACCCTGACGGGGAGCCGTGGGCAGAGTTGAGCCCAGAGGAGTGCAGGAACACAGCACCCATGGGAGCAGGGTACCAAAGGGGAGCGAGGAGCCTGCGTGGGCAGGGAGGTTGGACCCGAGGACAGGCTGTGGTCCCTTCCAACCTTACTGGTTGTGAGCAGAAAGCATCTGCTGGGCTCTGAGGCTCTTTAATGCACAGGAGTTGGTGCCGGGACAGAGCTGGCTCCTTGGGTACCCCAGGAGCGAGAGCTGTGGGGCTGGAGGGCAGCACCAGGAGGAGCAAAGTGTCCCGGGAGGAATTAACTGGGACATTTCTTTCAGGCTGATGAGCTGCTGCGTCAGAACAACCAAACCAAGTACTACCAGGAGTTCCTGGGCGTGCTGGCGGGCGAGCAGGTGGACCCCAAAAGCCTGGGGGAGGCTGTCCAGGCCCTTTGTGAGCAAATCCCCATCTTCTGGGTCAGGAGAGGGAAAGGTAAGTTGTGCACATCCCTTTGCAGAGAGGGAAGCACCATTGTCTCTGGTATGTGTAAGAGCAGGCTCTGCTGCACAAAAGCTGCTGCCCATCCCAGGACAGGTGCCCAGGACAGGGACAGGTGACCTCTAGCCCAAAATCAACCCATTGTTCAGCCATTGCTGAGCACTTGTTCATCCCCACACCCCACGTTGCCCCACAGTGCTGGGAAAGGCTCTGAGCCCCCTTCACCAGGCAGCACAGCATGACACCACAGCAGTCCCTGCCACACCAGCACTGTCACACTTGTCACCTTCACCTCCCCCAGCAGCAGCTGCCGAGTGCATGGTCTGCTCTGTCCTACTCCAGCTTTAATGAGAGGTCACTCCCTGAGGCTTCCCCGCGTTTGGCTCCCCAGGGACTTGTCCCTGCCTGACTGCAGAGCGTTCTCACTCTCCCTTGCTCCCCTGCCAGGTCCGGGGAAGCAGCGGCTGATCTACCTGTGCATTGACATCTGCTTTCCAAGCAACATTTGTGTCTCTATCTGCTTCTATTACCTCCCCGAGTAAGTCCTGGGGCCACAGGTGCCCCCTTGCTGCTCTACATACTTGAACTGGATTCCTGAAGTGCCTCCGAGTACAACACGGGAGGTAACAGCTACACTGTCCCCCAAAGCTTCCTGCTGATCTCATGCTGCAGTTCAGGGGAGTTTAGAGAAAGCACAGGACTCTGCTCAGTACAGACTCTTTATTGCAGCTCCAGGGCTGCGCCTTCTCCGTAGGTAGTAGGAGATGCAGGCTGGAGGAACCGTGTGGAGTAGCAGGTGTTTGATGGCTGCGTGCCCTGTTCCACACCAGGTTATGATGTTTGCTGGGGTTGGTTGGCTTTGAGCGCCGCTCTCCAAGCCTGTGAAACACACTCTGAATAAAGGGATTGCAAACCAAGAGAACAGCTGCTGCCTCGCCTCTCTTCGCTCAGGCTCCTCCACCGTGGAGAAAGGCTGATTTATTTATTTATTTTCCACTTTGGGGTACAAGGACATCACAAAGCTGTCAGCAGCTGCTGCCAGAGGGGTTCCTCCACTGATGCCACCAGCTCCCCCCAGCAGGACTGTGCCTGTCCCCCATCCCTGCAGTCCCAGCAGCCTCCCCGAGGCCACGCGTGGTTCGGTGATGCTCTGCTCGGGGCTCAGGCCTGGTCTCACCCCACACAGAAGCAGCTGCTCCTGCCCGAGACCAAACCCCTCCCTCAGAGGAAGGGATGGTTCCACGTGTGTGTCTTGGCCACTGTAAGACAAGGTAAAACAAGCAGAGGTCCTCTCCTCCCCTTGCCCGTCACCCCAGCACGCTGTCGTTGAAGGCAAGGCAGACGACTGCTTTCTGGTGGCCGCTGTACTCCCTCTTGATCTCTCCTGTCTCCACACACCAAAGCCTGGCCAGGTTATCAGAGGAGGCTGGAACAGAATGGGAAGAGAGGATGGGGAATACTGCATTACCCTTTACTCTTTTTCTTTCAGTTATTATAAGAAAGACTTTCCTCTTGCTTCATTCAACCCCCCTGTTGGGGCTGTGGATGATGGTGAGGGAGCTGTGCAGAGCAAGCTCAGTGTGCTTCTGTATCATATGAGGTTTTAGTTATTTCGGAGAGAAATTACTGTGGAAATGACAACTTCCATGTTCTGAAGGCACGATGTGCTGTGTGCTGCACACAGCATTGCTCCCAGGTGAACCAAACTGCACCCGTGGAGATGATTGCCCAGTCCTGTGCTAGTGCAGTGCCTCACCTGTGACGATGTACTGGGAGTCCCCAGAGAAGGCACAGTCCCACATCCAGCCCCGAGATGTTTCCCCTGGGTTATTGCTCTTAATGCTCAGCTCTGTCATCAGAGAGAAGTTTGAAGTCCTCCAGATCTTACACGTTTGATCTGCAGAACACGTAGCCAGGAGCCTGCAGGGAAGAGACACGCGAGGTGACCCATGAGTCACGCTGTACACCAAAGGCCTCTGGGCACCGTGGGCCTGGAGCAGGCACCAGCTGGGGACCTGGGTTCATTGCCATCAGCTCTATCTACATCTCTAGCACCCGCCTTGCAGGATTCGAGCTGAGCAGAGGCTGTGCAGGAGCACAGAGTTCACTGCTTTGCTCCCAGAGATCAGCGATCCAATCCCAAAAACATCTCATGGCTGCAAAGCTTGCCAAGATCCCGGAGCAGGAGGCTGGGATGCTGCTGCCAGCAACCCGCTCCCAGTGCGTCCCGTGCCTCCTGTCCCACTCCTCCGTGGGGGACCCACGGGGCAGCATGGAGCCAGCATCAGCCCACAGCTGGAGGCACAGCTGGCCTCTGCCTGCTGGGGAAGGCCTGGCTGCTCCCATGGCAGGTAGGCGAGGGGCTGGCAGGCACTCACGTGGAGTCAGGGCTGAACTTGCACTGGAGAGCGTAGCGGTTGTGTGCTGGGATCTTGGTCTTGGGGATGAGCTGGGTCACCTCCTCCCCGATGCCACCCGTCAGGTTCCACACGTAGCAGTTTCCCTGTGGCGAGACAGGGGGATCTGTGCCCGGGCTGGTGTCACCCCAGGAGCAGCCCAGCCCAGCCGAGTTGCTCTGCCCGTGCGAGGCACAGCCCAGCAGTTCCCGAGCACCCCAATCCCACGCCAGGCTCCAGGCCCTCGGAGCTCACCGAGCTGTTGACAGCTGCCATGTAACTGGCATCAGGGTCAATGTGAACGGAATTCACCGAGACTTCGGGCTCTGGAATCAGCTGCTCATTGTGGTCAGTCTTCAGGTCCCAGATGTGAATGGCACCACTCTGATCACCCACAATTAGCTCTGCCTGCAAGAGAACAGCAGCCTCGAGCAACGCCCAGCCTGTGCAGCACCACGTGGAGCCTTGCTCTGGTTTTCTGTCTAATTACTGCCCAGCACAGAGCTGTTCCCGAGCCCCAGTTGCCTGCTGACCAGCCCTGGGCATGGAGAGCGAGCGGGGGCCGAGCTCCCATTGTGCTCTGAAGGGCTGTCCACTCTACAGAGCACTCACTAACTTCACAGCCCCCAGAGCAGACAGCAGCTGCCCGACTCCAGAGCTGCTGCACAGCCACAGCTCCAAACCACAGCCACTGGAGCCAAGTGATTTTCAGCACATTTCAGGAGCGGGCATTAAGGTGGAAGTTGGCCAGAGAACAACTGAAGCACTCAAGAGCGTACGGATACCTGAAAAACACAAAGCCTAAATGGGTTTTTCTCTCTCTCTCTCCCCTTCTCAGGGGAAGGACAAGAGCCAGCTGAAGGGCAGGAGTTCTGGCTGGGATCCCGCGCTCAGAGCAGAGCACAATGCTGGCGGCTCTCCACTCCACCCGGGGCTGTTATCGACAGTCTTGCGCTGCCCACGACTTCAGCAGAATCCCTAGAGGAGATCAGGTCATCGGGCACAGCTAATCCTGTGCCTGGGAGCAGCAGCTTGTTTCTGGGGAAGACAACCACCGCCCGGTATTTTTAGCTGACTGCGCAGTGCGGGAGCGTCTCCTGGATGTCTCAACCCTCAGGAGCTGTGAGTGCAATCGCTGAAGCTGTCACGGCTTTACCCAGGCCCTGAGAAACCTCCCTGGGATAAACTGGATCAGCAGGGGACTGCGAAGCGACGGAGCCATCTGAGCAAACGCTGCCACCTTCGGGCTCGCTCGCTGCCATCTGCCCACAAACCAGCCCAGCACCACCTTGGTGAGTGGTTATTTCACAGGAGATGTACGTACACCAGAAATACTTGTTCTGACCTAATTCATTCTCACTACATGGTAAATTCATTGGGTAAAGCCTGGTCCAAATAATTTGTCTCAAGTCTGGTCCAAAATTCAGGACTTGCAAGATTAAACCTTTGCAAAACCAAACGCAAAGGAACATTTCTCCTGCTCAGCTCTTTAAAAGGTTTGTGCTGCTACGTCTGCAACCAAACCCCACAGTGCTGTGAGCACAAATGGGACCAGACGAGTTATGGACGCTGCAATGACACACACAGATTGTCCCCACCATTCCCTAATGCACCGTCTCACCACGGTTCCTCTGGGTATCAACAGCTTCTGAACCAACTGGTGAACCTCGAGCAAACCTGACTGGAGTCCTGAAGGTAACAGAGGCCACAGGCCCTGAGATGTTTTTTCTTGGCAGTGCTAGACCCCCAAACTTCCCAGCCCGCCCTGCACCACCAGTTCCACTCCCATCACATCCCTTTGGTCATCTCCTCGGGACAGAAATGGCCCCAGAGAAGCATCCCATTCCCTCCTACAGGGGACACCTGCCCCAGTGCAGGAAGCCACTGCTGCTTGTCCAGCAATGCCACTGAGAGCTTGTGGGTCTGTGCCACCAGGAAGGCCGCCCTCCCCTGCCAGCCCACAATTTTGTGCCACATCTGCCAGTTTAAAACTCCACAGCCCCCCAGGTTTACCCTGAGGAGCCCCAGCAAAGCGGGAGCTGGGAGCTGGCGGTGGGGCTGGTGCTCACCTGGTTGGGGTGCAGGCAGACACAGTTGATGGGAGCGTTCACCTGGAAAATGCGCTGGCACTGGAGGTTCCGAGACCTGCAGCAGACCCAGGAGGAAGGAGCTTAAGAGCTTGTGATCATCTCCAGGGCCCCTGGGGTGCTGCTGGGGACACACACTGCCCCCTCTGCCCACCTCAGGTCCCAGATGCGGGCCATGCAGTCCTCCCCGCCCGTGTACATCCACCGCCCGTCCTCGTGGAAGCCCACGGAGGTGATGTTCTTGCTGACACCGTCGTAGTTGATGACCGGGTTGGGGTTGTTGGAGTTGAGGTCGTACATGCGGATGTGCTGGTAGCCTGTGGCAACCACCGGGCAGGGGGTGACCACCGGCCCCCGCCTGCGGCCAGAGCCCGGTGCTGGGGGGCGGGGGGGGCTCACCTGCAGCAGCGATCATGCTGCGGTCCGGCGTGATCTCCAGGGCATTCACCTGCTGCCGGGGCCTGTTAAGGTCGGTGAGGAGCAGCAGCAGCCGGGACCCGGG
>VZRW01014203.1:9763-36797 GCA_013398125.1 Aegotheles bennettii
TTAAGGTCCCTTCCAATCCAAACCATTCCACAATTCTATACTAATTTTATCTGTGTGTGGGGAAGAAGTCTACACTTTTACTGTATTAATTCCTAATTCATACATAAGCAACAGAAAAATTTAATTTAGAAATAACAGGAAAATAATTTTTTTTATCTGTGCTTTCTTTCTAGTTAAAAACTGGTTTTGAACACAAACAGATGTCTACCACAAAGGCACGAAACACACTGAGAGGAACACTGTTAATTCAGCTGCAGGTGGGGCTGCTCCTACGTTATGACTAATCCTTCAGACTTCTCTCCCTTGAATGAAATACAAGAGAGGAAAAATGTCTTGTGTGTAAATAAGTACCATGTGCTTCTCTTTGTGATAAGAATACTTGATCCAGACTCAGTCAGGTTCCCAGGCAGCTATTCATTTGTCTTTTTCCTTCTATGTTTCCAATGCAAAGATTTCCTCCTCAAAAGTACTGTCAAACTTTATTTTTAGGAGACTTTTTTAGACAAGATCATTAGCCCATCTTCCTCAATCACTCCAAGTGCATTCTTGGGCTTGTGTTTTGTCCTGTACATAGGAGGTCTTTCAACCTTTGTTGAAACAAGCCGACATGTACAACAAAAACATCCTTTTCAGCCAGAAGTGAGACGCTGAAAAAAAGACACCAAACAGTAATCTACAATAATCTTCTGACATCAAACGATTCCCAGTACAGTAGTGTATTTAACTTCCCATGCTGCACTTAGCTCAGCTGATTTGAAAAACCACTAGAAGATAGTTTGGTTTCTGAGTCTTCAGACACGTGGATGTGCATGTGAAACAAGCTGCTAACGGGTGGCCTGACCACCAGTTTGCATGACTGTATTGTGGTACAGCACACCCCCAGATCTTTGTGTGTTTGCTGGAAATAGTAATCATTTCAGGTTCTTGAAAGAGATCAGAACAAAGTTTTCCAGGCCAAGTCATCCACTGCCCCACAGTAGTCAGATGTCTGCAGTGACAATATCCTATCTGCAAGAAGTCATATCATGAATTTAAAATAAAAGCAAAGAAGTGAGTTTCTACCAGCAATCCAACACACTACCAAACTCAATAAATGTCTCCTGTTGAAAAAAAAAACCCTAAAAGCTTTCAAATGCAATCACTCCTGTCTAGACTTAGCCTGATTAAATTAGAATTTAGCGTCATACCTCTGGATTGCAAACTCTTTCACCTCTCTTACATAAAATATCAAAAATTGTTTTCCCAATGAAGTGTTAACTATGAAAACTTAACCTATTAGAAGTATTTAAAAATCAACTGTTTCAGTGCATTTTTTGATTTATACTGATGATTTTACACACACACTTTTAAAAATGCTAATAAATAAAGCTTTTCACAGTTCGCATTACTTTCAAGAAACTATGCTTTGAGAAGGCTGAGAAAGTTTGAAGCAGTTCTACCAGTAAAATATTTGCCTATCACATGTAAGCAGAATTGATTTCGCTATAGCAGCAAACATTTTAAAATCTTTATTTCCACATATACTCTACTAAGGGAAGAAGCAATTTTTGATATCTCCTTTTAGACAGAAATCAGAACATAGTATTTGCCAAATAGTCGCACTGTGGTTATAAAAAGAACCTAAAAATTAAGCTAAACTTCATTACATGAGATAGAAGTGACTATACCACATGAAAAGCATGCAAAACTACAAAATTCAAATACACTTGTAAGTCTGAGATTAGGCACTATAGCTTTTCAATCTCTTTACTGTAATCATAGTGTAGTAATCATTACAGGTCTCATATTATGTAAACATATTACATATATCAAGTAAAGTGACCTAATATTTGGCAAAGTCATTACTTATCAGTTTAGCTGCAGGAAGATAAACCCACAAAAATCAAAACAGCGAGTTAAAGATACCAAATAACGTAATAAGGGTTCTGTAATTTCCTTTCTTATGGAGAAAAAAGGAACAAAACAAAAGAAAAGCTCGGCTGGAAGAGGAAGATATTTGGTTTCTACTGCAAGTCAACCCTCTTGAATAAAGTCCCATGTACCACATAAACCCTATCAAGCTCTCATGGAACATGAACAGTGCTGACATCAGATCCAGGTCCAACCCTGTAAGAGCACTCCGGAAAACAGGAACATTTTAATTTAAGGGAATTTGCTGAGAAGTATAATGTAAACTAAACCCTGACATTAATTGTTGCTTAACATCAGCATGAAACAGCTACTGAACTCATTCAGAATGAAGAAAACAGTGAGACTAACTAAAGCAAGTCAGCTCTCACTGAAATTACAAGGAGTTAGACTCAGATGTGAAATGGTCTTCAGGCACATAAATGACCTAAGTATCTGTTACTGAACTAAAAAAACTAGTGTTAAATGCTCAGGACAGTTCCCAGGTCCCTCTGGACAATACAGGGTTTTTTTCAAGGGCACATTTGGTCCTGTTCCTCAAAAGGTAATTTTGCAGTTATAGAAACATAAATTTACATCCTATTGCTATAGTTTCCTTTGTAAGGTACTGAAATGGGTACTTGTTCTTTTTGCTGAAGGGAAACCAAGAAAGGAATCTTTAACATCAATGTTGCTGAAGAAAAAAAGAGGACCAGCAGCACTTTTTAGAAAGCCTAGGGAAACACCAGTTGTCATCAACTTCACATAAAGAGCAGTCACATTCAATGTCGTTTCATACATGAAGCATTTCATACAATCATTTGAGACTAAAATATTGCCAATGTTTAAAAAAAGCCCTTGTTTTTGACTTCAGAGCCTGAAACTTCTGCTATCATCAACTGCAAGAGACGAGAAACAGTTTTGCTGCGATAACTTATCTAATTATATTTGTTATAACAGTAAGAATGACTCAGCCTTTAGCAGCAAATTGGAAAGCAAACAAATTCGCCACTCAGCCGGTGTAGCATAATGTACATCGCTGTTGCCAGTTAGCGTGACAATTCTCTCTCCCCAACTGAACTATGATAAGTCACAAAACTTACCAATTTACAGGACACGGGAAATATTTTGCTTTGTGAAACAATATGAAGTGAGCTTGTGTCAAACTGCCATGTACTGCAAGATTATCCATATGGAAAGGACAAAAGAATGACTCGGGTAAATAATGAAATCACATATTTCTGTTGTTGTTCTTTTTAACATTTTACAATATAAATAAGCCAGCAAATACATGCATGCCAAGTAGAGAGAAAATTTTGGGGTTGAGGATTGTTGTTGTTGTTTTTTAAACACAGTGAATGGCAGTCAAGAGAGCTGGCCATCTGAGACCAGAATGTCCCACGATTCCTTAACATTTTAGACTATGAACAATAAAGTTGGTAGCTCTTTGTTCTGGAGGGCTAACAATCTCATTAGTTCTCCCTTAAAAGTAACTCATGAATTACTCAAAAGTTACTCAAGGCATTACTTGCATTTTCTTAATAGACAAGGAGGTCTCCCCTTCTGTGTTTCTTGGGCATTATAATTTTTAAGCATTCAGGAATCTTAATTTATGCAAAGAATATACTTAAGTCACACATTGGATTTGTTCACCCACTGGATTCCTTTGCAAACACTTCTAATATTAACTTTCTTTAACCCAAGAGCATTCTCTTTCAGCCTGAGCCCTCCCGCCTAGCACGAGTGCTGTCCTAAGATACCCTCTGGAATTCATGAGTAATCGAGAAAGCACGAAAGCGCCCTGGCCACTGCGATCCGCTCAGCTTGTGTCTATCAAACCCAAGTACTCACACACTTAAGAAGCTGCTGATCGCTCAGTCACATATGGATGTTCTACTTGCAAATGTTTAACTCTGGAAAATTAACTTTGGACTATCAGCCCAAACATTAAATTGTTAACAGAAGAACTGAAACCACAGATTTTTTGCTAAGCATCCGCATCCTTAGTGTATCAGCCATTATTCATGCAATTAAATGCACGAAGATAACATCAGAGGGAATAATCCATAGTCCATAGTTTTGTTCACAATAATGCAAAGATCCATCAGTAAGACACTCAGCCCTGGGAGGCACAGGACACCAGTGCAGCAGAAAATGCAACTTCAGTTGGGAGCAGCCTCCACCCTCTTCACAGAGAAGCATGTCAGCCTCACCCATTTATAAGGAAGAAAAACTTGCAGGGAAACAGACTAAAGCTCTTTATCCTCTCCATTCCTCACAGCTGGATACCTGCAAGTTTGGACACTGCTTCTTAAGAAAAGGAAGCAGTAACAGCAAACTCTTAGGAAAGAGGGGAAAATACCAGTTACATGACAACACAGAATTCGCTAAGGGAGGGAAAAAAGCCCCAAACCACAAGCATAAAATGGAGACAGAACATGTGTTCTGTCATATTAATTTATTGGTGTGAAATAACTTTATTGTTTAGCTCAGATTAAAGAAAAATGCATCAGTCAAGGAGATGTCACTTTTGCTGTTTGCTGAAGGAACTGCAAATCTCAGTGAGCAAAACAAGATGTCTAAATGCAAGACCGATGACTTCCTACCAAAATTTATCAGATGCTCTCACAAAGACTTCACTGGAAATCCTTGGCATGGGTCATTTGACAGATTATTCAAAGAAGGAAAAAACAAAAACCAAAACACCAAAACTCACAAGTGGAATGAAGAAGAAAAAAAACCATCTGATCTGTCCCTGTTGGGTCCATCTGTGATGAATTCTTAGTTCAAGAATTGTTCATCCCCGACAAACAACAGTCCTGACACATTTCAGTTTAAGCACGTCACCAAGATTTTTCACCAGGTGTACAAAACAACAATAAAACTGAAGGAAAACAGACTGTGTCAACTCGTACCTTGCATAAGCATAGTCAGGATGACTGACTCAAACCTGTTTATGTGGTACAACCTGGTTTGTTGTACCACTCTCTTGTTGTACCACCAACTCTTCTGCAAATTCTCCACAATCAGAGACAGAAACTTGCAACACAAAGAAAATATGAACTGGGGAGAAACTCCTGTCAGCCTTACCCAGAACAGAGGAAGTTGAAAGGGGTAAAATAAACTCTCTGGGACACAGCTAATCCAAGTATTTCAATACTAACTTTCATCTGAGTAAATCTTCATGCAGATATCCTCCATGATCTAGTAAGCAAGGCTAGAGAACCAAGTGTTCACAGAACTCATCATTGAAACTAGAAAAGCTGGAGAGAAATACTAGCACCTTCCCTCATTAAAAAACATGCTTTTCATTCACTGTCAACTAGAGAATCTGCAAGAGGAAAGCAAACTAGTGCCTACTGGCTTCAAAACTAAATAGCACAGTACTTCACAAGTCCCCAGGAGACAACAGGAATCTGTAAATTTGAGTTTGAAGCTAACATAAAAAAGAGGTAGACACATTGCAGCAGCTTTGAGTCACTTATCTTTAAGCTCTCTCTCCTAAGTTACCACTACAGCCATCCAATTTGTCTATTAGCAAAGGAGCATTCTCTGTTGCATTTTAGCTGCAGATTAAAACAACCAAAACCCCAACTACTTCAAATACCAGCTATTTGGGTCATCTTCTGGCAAGCACAGAGTAAGCTGCTCTTCTAGGAAGAAATTACTGAAGGCAAGGACAACAAGCGGGACACCCCAGGCTGGGGTCACTGCTCTCCCGTGGCTGCTGAAGGTAGCAGCAGAAGTTCTAACGGGACAGTAGACAAAGCTGCCAGCTCTGCTGCGCTGGCAAAGGGAAGGTAAACTGAACTGAGAAAAGAGATGGAAAGTGAACTCCGATAGGAAGGGAGAGAGGAAAAACTGAGAGCTGACATAGCTTCTCACATTATAAATAGAATCAACACATACCTATGTACACAGTTTATATTTTCCATTAGTTTCTAGGCAGTCCAGAAACCAATGGTGACCCGACCTACCTCACTCTTTCCCAGGCCTTTCAAGGTCACAGCCAATACAAGATTTCTACTTGCTTTGATAGAACCGTATTTCACAAGCATACAAAACCAAGCAACATACCACACCATCAAAAGTTTGGCACAACAGATTAACGCTTTTACTGTGTTGCTTATTTCTAACTTGCCAAACAGATGTTGATTTCTCAGACCACAGTGCAAAGAAAGCTTTGCCAACCTAGCAGTTCAGCAGCAGGCTCTTCAAGTTCTCTTCAAATTAAGTCTTTCTCCTTGTCTTCAGTTTTAAGTGACGTTTACCTGCTTACAACATTCATTTCACACATCCTAATAAACTGACACAAATCAGAAGGCAGGAACTTTCATGCTGGCTCAGTGGCTGTGTTCAGCCCAGCACTCCAGGGCCAGAGGATCTACACAGGGTTTGAATTTAAGACATACACTTTTAATGTCCTACTCGGCAAACAAGCTCAGGTATTTTTTGCTGTAGCCACCTAAAGTTTGGTACTCCCCCTCTACTATTCAATTCCAGTTGCCATCAACAGCAAGATCACACAAGCTGATTTCCAAATATCATTCCTTTCATTCATGCATGCACCTAGGTTCTAAGAAACACACATAAGCTTTTGAATTGCTGAAGAAACTTGCATACAAATATGGATGATTCATCAATTTGTTTCAAATGGCACAGAAAAACCCAGAACTGCAGTTAGCTTATGGCTGATATTTGGGAAATGACTGTGAATGTGTGATGTTCTCACACTTCAGTGGATAAAGCTAATAAATAAAAGATTTACGTAGGAAAGAGACACTCCCATCAAACTATGAAACAAGACCCATCAGCGTGGGGGAGATGGTGCAGATTTTCACAGTAGGGACAGAAAGAGCTCTGAGGAAAGCAGGGCAATCAGAGAAACACATCCCAAAAGGTGAGCTGACAAGCAACTGCAACCAGTGTTATAGACAGAGGTAACACCTAAAATACACTTCCTGACTCCCAGCCGAAGTCCTGCAGCTCCCAAAGAGTCTGCTACTAAATGATAACAACATTTAAACATTAACGAGGTTCTGTCTGCTCTCCCGAACCTGAGCTTGTAAAGTTGCAAGTCTCAAATCTCCAAAGGCAAAGGGATTGCTGACTCAGCCTACAAGCTTCAGGGGGAAAAAAAATAAAGATTGTATCTTCCTTAATAGTTAACCACGGGCATTTTCCAGGCTGCCAGCCAAGTTAGGTAGGACATGACTATTCTCAAAACTGTGCCAGTTGAACTAAAAGGTGCTATTTTAAAACTGAACCAATGAAACTGATGCAAATACCCTCCCCTGAAGTCCATCAACCTTATGAAGGCCTAGCTTCCATAAAATGAATCTAACTGCTTATTAGGAAAATAAATTAGGAAAATAAAACTGGTTTCAAATCTAAAAAAGGATGGAGTAGTGCAGTGGCTTGAACAGGATATTAGAAAAAAAGAAGCAAACTTTATATGGTGCATCTCCGAATAGAAACATCTTCAAGCCCAAACCACCTGCACTGCCTTACAAACCAAAAACCAGTATGAGCACATGCAAGTTACGCAAGTGCTTCCAGGGCCTAAGGTTTAACATGACACATTTTGATAGTTTTGATATCAAAGTCTACTACAAACTTAAAAAAAAAGTCAACAACCTAGAACAAACAAACCAAAAACTCTCCCAGCTATACCTAACTGAGGCATCCCAAAGGAGGCTGAGGAAAAGCACTGTCACCAGGGGCAGAAAGTTCTCTCTTAAAAGTCTAGGAGCAAACACAACACTTGAATTTGCAGCCAAGAAGGGTTTAAAGCATACTTTGATTTGTGTCAACCTAACTCTGTCGACATTACGATTAAATAAGTTGACCAATACATCTCAGATTCAAACAGCTGTTGAATAATGTAAAATGTGTTTGTAGAACTGGCTGGCCTCCATGGATAACTCCCCCTTCCCTCCAAGAGAAGCAGACTGGTGACTCAGTGTTTTGGTGCTGTACAAAAATAATAAGTCCATCAACACAAATTTTAAGAGACTGTTTTCAATTTAACATCATTAATGCTTTGAAATGAGTAATACCATTAATTTGGTGAGACACTGGCACAGGTTGCCCAGAGGAGTTGTGGATGTCCTCTCCCTGGAGGTGTTCAAGGCCAGGTTGGATGGGGCTTTGAGCAACCTGGTCTGGTGGGAGGTGTCCCTGCCCATGGCAGGGGGGTTGGAACTAGATGATCTTCAAGGTCCCTTTCAACTCAAACCATTCTATGATTCAGAAAATAAGTACTTTGAAACTTTCTTTCCCCAAGATCGAGCAGAACATTCTGCTCTCACATGAGACTAACCAACTTACTAGTTTCATCACTAACCATTCAGAAAACACACAGAGAAGGAATATCTTTAAGAACTAGATACAACACAACACTAAAACAACTTACAACAGCACATTAAAATAGTAAGAAGTTAAATCTCATTCAGGTACATCACTTAAAATATATTCTGACAGTAGTTTGCGCACACCAGATTTTCAGAGCCAACCACATTGACACCAGCAGGCACAGTGATGGTGACACATGGAAAAGTGTGGCTACCTGTTTTAAGGTTTTTTTTTTTGATCAGTGAAGTTGTTTAGTTGTGTGAGATCTACTGGATAAACTGAACTTACATTATCTTTAAAATAAAGCATGCATATTAGCCCAAACCTCAAAGCTGGAGACTTTTTATACTTCTTAATACCAGGAAAGCCTGAGGAAAAAGAAACCCTAAGGATTGGGGACGGGGGAGGGGACGGGGTAGTTGGGTTTGTTGTTTTTTTTTAAAAAAAACCCAAAATCTCACTGTAATATCTGTGAAAGTGAATGTCTGAGAGATTTGCCATTTAAAGAATATCACTGATCATCACTATCATTCTCTCCCCAAAACTATACACACTGAGAAGCCTGGAATTTCTCCTCTAGAGAAGATAAGAAACTGTACATTATAGTTTTGCTAAATACTAGGACATACGTAAAGGACAGTTTTAAGTAAGAAATGAAATAACTAAAATCAATCATTTTCTTTCTGCTTTAAGGAGCAGAATAGCCATATAACCGAAATTTAGCTTAGAGGAAAGATATCTTTATATAACTGAATGTTGCGCAACCGCATGGCAATAGGATTCCATGTTTAGTATCGTGGTTAGCCAGACACTTGAAGGTACTTGTGTGCTGCAAGTATCTTAAGTTTACTGCATCTACATGAACATCTACTAAAATGTCCAAGTCAAGCTCTCAGCTGACACCTCTAGATTTTAACCACAGAAGGTTTTACTGCCATAAACAGTATGCTGAGGAAAATTATTTTTAAAACAGTTTTAAGTGATATTTGCAAGGGGACATACAAGATTCAACATGCCCACAGCATTCCAAACTTGACACCATACACTATAGCATTCACTCCTACTATTAGAGTCCAGACAATTCTTTGGAATTATTTATAAATTAAAAAAACAAATAACTATGCACTGAAATGCTAACAGACAAAGCGCCGCTTTCATTTATACTAACATGGCACAAAAGCCTGACGGAGGTTTAAAGCCAAAAGGCAACAAACAGCCTGTAATATACTTTCAAATCACCTACAATTTAAATTCAAGAAATGCTGACTCTGCCCATGCTGCTTCTTATGGGTACAAACTGTCTCCACCCCAGCCCTTCTTTCTAACCCCACCATCACTCTGTAATAGGGCCTCTCTCCTAGCTGGTATAAACAACACTTGGGGTTTTTTTGGTCTTAACCAGATCACCCACCATATCCAGTACAAACGTTAGCAGGCATTATACAAATCTACTGGTGTTCCAGCTGGGTTGGGTTCCCATCAGTACTCAAGGAAAGCTTTGAGGAACAGCTGTGGCCACACAGAGCTAAGGGCTGTCCTGGAGCAGGACTGCTGATGCTGGCACGCAACCCAGGCCATCCGTGTTTGTCCCAGCAGAGCCAGTCATGTTATTTCAGGTTAAGGAGACATTCTGCTACGACGGGGAGGCTGTGCCTGCTCAGTGCAACTGCTGCAGGAGGGCAGCTCAGGAATGCAATGGACTTGCTCTAGGAGTATGCACCAAGTGAGATCTGAATGTACCCAATGCTGACTCCAGGCAGTGAGAAACACCTGAGGAAACTGCCCAGCCTTGCCTAGCCAATACAAACCCCCACCCAGTCTTCTTAAATGCCAAGTCAGCTGACTCTACAGCAAATTTACGCTCATGGCAGCAGTAAGATCATCTCTAGGTTAGGACCTTCTGCAGAGAACAGAGCTCCCTGTTGCTGCTCCAGTCTTTCCCCCACTCCTTCCATCGGTGGTGATCACACACACCTCAAGAAGGAAAAACACATCGCCCTCATGCCTTGGGAAAAATAAAACGTGCTGTATTACCAACTATCAATTGATTAAAAGGGACCCATCTGGTTTGTTCCAAGTCCATTTATACTTGGCATTAGGAAATTGTCATGAAAACAACCAATCCGGGCAAAACCAAAAAGTTACCTACCTCCTTGCCATTATTTCAATAAGAAATAAATATTTATGTATTAATCAAATTATTCACCCGCCTAAAAGGCAAGTAGGCTTCTCCACAGATCAGCCCTCTTCTGTGAACAGCAACTAAAATACCTGTTCATGCTCTCTGTCAATCACTTGTTATGACTGTCTGTAACTCAAGAAGTATTGTGGTTAGAAGCAGGATGCTAACCTCAAACTCAACTCTAAAACTCAGGTGGCAGAACTCAAACTCCACACAAAGTGATGACGTAAGAAGAAAGGCTATGAAGTGTATGAAATCTGACCTTAAAGGGAACAAGAAGAAAGCCTCTCTGAAACAACTTGTCACTGAGATCTTTCTCCTCTTTCAAGGCATTCAGAAGAGCACAGAGCCAGGACCTGTCTGCCCAGAGACTCACCCAGAAAGTCAGAGATCCCAACACTGGCTGAGCTAGCATGCAGCCAGTACTTACATACTACCAAACCTTCTTAAAAATACCACATTTAGTCAAAAAAGCGAAGCACACTGTTCCACATCCCACCCAGAAATGGCAGATTTCAAGACATTCTGTCATCTTTCTGCAGAAAAGTTTTTTTGTCTGTCATTAAAAATCCAATCAACAGGAACTTTTCTGGTTAACCAAAGGACAGTCGGGGCTCTAAAATCTATTGCATTCACTGGGAAGAGACTGCAGGGATTAGCAACAGCAGCCTTGACCAGAGGTGCCACATCAGACCACGAGGACTGTTCCATAGGACATATTTATGCAACCTGCATGCAAGACCTGCAGAGCTTATGTTTTATTTTTCAAAGCCTGTTCCCAGTGATCAAATAAATAAATATGTGCAAGACTAATTGATGAAACACTGCTCACCTCGGTCTGCAAGCGCTCTGAAACAACTCAAGGATATGAACTCCTCATCGTCTTAAGCAACAGCAGTGGAAATACTGATGGGCAGATGATGTACAGTGAAATTAAAGGAAGATGAAAGAGAAGACACCAGAGGGAATAGCAGCACTGACAAAAGTCTGCATTATCACAAGGGGGAAATAATGCTGAGTACCATGACAACTAAGGAACAACAATCAAATTGGCAAAATACTAGATTCCAGATTTCTACACAAGAAAATACCTTGCCCTTCAAGTCTGCAGGCAATCACTGCCGAGTTCAGGGTTGGCAGAAGTACATTTTTCAACCACAGACAATATTTTAAAATTCAATTTCTAAATCATTGCTGAAAATAAACAGCCGATCTTCTGAAACACGTTATCTACTATCGTACACTAACAGTGGATAGTAGTTTCTGAATAGGAGACAGCATTTCAGGAAATTACCCGTGGGCAGACAACTGATTCACTAACTTTTATTATGTGTAGTAGATGGCCCTGTATCTTTGCACTAAAGATACTACAGATCCCAGAACTTTGTATCCTCTCTAAGTCTTCACCTGACCTGAAAGGTGCAACCAAAGAAGAGGTAAACCAATTCTGAAGCCAAAGAAAGGCTGAAGGGAATAAAAGGGAGGAAGAGAAGGAGGGGGTAGAAACTAATGGACAGCAGAGGCACTTGCCAAACACGCTGTGATAAGGAAGGGAGCAAGTTCCACAGCAACAGCTTTAATTGTAACTGCCCTGTCACTAACCCCATGAAATCAAGCTGCCAGCACTAACAACTGAGATACCCCATCAGGCCTCAGCTGTAATTGCTTTTCTGTGCCCTCTGGTCCCTTAATCAATCGTACTACAAAACATCTCAGACATCAGAGGTTACTCTCAGCACACAGAATTGCAACTGAAGAAAGAAGCCACCGCTCCACGCACAGCACAGTACTATCATGCTTACATCCATCCACTGCCTGCAGAAGCCTGCTCACATCTTCTGTCTCCCAGATAAAATTTTCACACTGAGTGACCTTGCAAAGAGATAACTAGAAACAAAACAAGTCAATTCAAATTGCAGGTGCTGCGACAATAGATCACTGCAGTGTTCATAACAAAATTCTTCCATTAGTTCTAAACGGAACCGACTTATTTCACGTTTTAAATATCTACCTAGTTTTTGCTGGGGGGTGGGTACACACAGAATTACTATATATAATGAAGATTTAGCTTATACTCAATTATAATTTCTTCAGGGAAAGCACTGGTTTGTATTGCTTATTCATATACACAAAATGGGTTTCAAGTCTTTAGGCAGACCCCCGAGTGCCAGTAAAAAGACTGCCATGTATTTTATTCCCAGGATCAATACAAGCAATGCTATGCAGCTATCAGGAGGACTATGGAAAGTTACTCCAGGAAACAAGAATTTTCTTCCTTTATAAAGGCAACCTCAATTAAGGGTTCCAAAGCCAAGATAACTCTTCCTTGCAAAAGGACAGCTGATGAAAAAAAACAAGTGTAAAGGTTTTTTAAAAGGCAGAAACATCAAAGGGACTCCATCTTCCTATTGTTCTCTACTGAGCCCCTGAATAATTCCTTCAGTCCTTCTGGAAAGCTGTACTTTCTAGGGGAAAAGAAAGAAAAAAAAGAGGTTTTGTTTTTTCCCCCTCATTCTAAGGCAATTTTTCTCTGGGGTTTTATTATGGAACTAATACCAGTCGAACTGTAGAAGCTGAGGCCTCAATGGTGAGGAAGGGTCATTTCTTACTAGCTTTGCCTTTCAACGGATGTACCTGCTACCTCCAAGCAGCAGGATGTGCATTTACAAAGATTAAAAGGCACAATAAAAAGTAAACATCAGAAGCAACACCTCTGCAACATCTGTGTTTCTATACGAGAAAACAAACTGAAAATAAAGGTAGCTGATAGTATCTTCATCTACATTTCTCGTCCTGTAGAGGAATATTATCTTCCATGTTTGCAAGGCTCTTTACAAAATTACAGGAATAAATAGGTAAAAATAATCCATGTTTGTCTTATTAATACCTATACAGCCTACAATATCATTCTGGCGTAGCCTTTGGCTCATGAAAGAGACCACTCCCGTTTTCTGTTTTCACTGAGGAAAATGACAAAGTCAGGACTCCAGTCTAGGAACTCCTATGTTGTTCTTGAGTCCGTGCCAAGTGTTAGGCGGCCTTCGGGAGTCACTACACATAATTTTCTCCAAGCTATAATGCAGATTTAATAAAAATTTACTCAAGGCATTAATTTTAATGCAAAAATTAGACATTTTTAAGTATAAAGCATTTTAAGCTTGGATCTTACTGCTGAGGCATTCCAAAGTACTGGAAAATGCAAAGCAAACAGCAATAAAATAGTAAATGGCAATAGGAATTTCACTACAGCAAACTAACCTCCTTTCAGTGAAAAACAAGTTACCAGCAGGATCCCCACAGGACCTGTACTTTTCATATGTGACCTGGGAAGAAGGGGTGAGCTGCAGAGTGGCAATGTTTACATGCAATACAGATATAGCTTCCGTAGTCCATCTGAGCCCTGACTACAAGAAAGATGCACAGAAGGGTAAAACAATATCAAAACAGCAAGCCAAATTCAGAAAAGAGTAAGTGCAAAGGTGAGAGAAAAGAAAAAATTAATATTGGTTTAATATTTGATTAGTATTTAGTTTAATATTTAATTAATTTTAAAATTTCTCAGGGAAAAAAGCTTCCTTATACACAGTGATGTCTTCTAAAGCTGGATAGCAACACTTTAGAAAAAACTGTAGTAAATACAGGCAGTTTTCTTACGAACATCATCTCAGCACACCAGCAGAGGCAACTAAAGTGTCATAAATCACTAAACAGAGAAAGGTGACAGAGACTACATCGCTATGCCAGCATACAAATCCATGATGTACTTATACATTAATAATGTAACTCTGCTTGCCTTAAAGAAGGATTGGCAGAACCAGAAAAGGTGCACAGAAGGGCAGCAGGAATGACCAGAAATGTGGAACAGTACCCATCTAAAGAAATACTAAAAAGACTACAATTCTTCAGGTTAGAAGGGAAAGAGTCAACTGAAAAATACATGGAAGAAAATGCCAGACTTCTAAAACCATAAAAAGTAGAACTACTGGAAAATGAGTTTTCACAATAGAGAGTCTAGGAGACACTGAAATCACCAGGCAGTAGGTTTTAAACAAAAGGAAGTTCCTTTTCCATCTAATCAAACTGCGGGACTCGCTGTTACAGGATGTGGCAGAGGCCAAAAGTACAAATGGCTTTTAAAACAAGATTACATAAATTAATGGCAAATATGTCCATCCATCTGTGCATATTACGAGCAGTGGTCCAGACACAACCTCTGCCTCAGAGAGTTCCTGAATTGCCAGAAGATAGATGGTATGTAACAGCATCAGTTTAAATACATTTCAAAGCTTCACATGCAGAGGGACCTGGACAGGCTGGATCAATGGGCAGAGGCCAACTGTATGAGGCTCAACAAGGCCAAGTGCTGGGTCCTGTATCTGGGCCACAACAACCCCATGCAATGCTACAGGCTTGGGGAAGAGTGACTGGAAAGCTGCCGGGCAGGGAAAGACCTGGGGGTGTTGGTAGGCAGCCGGAAGAATATGAGCCAGCTGTGTGCACAAGTAGCCAGGAAAGCCAACAGCATCCTGGCTTGTATCAGAAATAGTGTGGCCAGCAGGACAAGAGCAGTGATTGTCCCCCTCTACTCAGCACTGGTGAGGCTGCACCTAGAGTACTGTGTTCAGTTTTGGGCTCCTCACTACAAAAAAGACATCAAGGTGGTGGAGCGGATCCAAAGAAGATGAACAGTCTGGAGCACAGGTCTTAAGAGGAACAGCTGAGGGGACCTTATCGCTCTCTACAGCTCCCTGAAAGGAGGTTGGAGAGAAGGGGTGGCCAGTCTCTTCTCCCAAGTGAAGAGTGATAGGACAAGAGGGAATGGCCTCAAGTTGAACCAGGGGAAGTTCAGGCTGGATATTAGGAAAAATTTTTTTACTGAAAGGGTGGTCAGGCATTGGAACAGGCTGCCCAGGGAAGTGGTAGAGTCACCGTCCCTGGAGGGGGTCAAAAAACATTTGGATGTGGCCCCTGAGGATATGGTCTAGTGGTGGACTTGGCAGTCCTGGGTTGATGGTTGAACTTGATGATCTTGAAGATCTTTTTCAACCAAAGTGATTGCATGATTCTATTATATATACATCAATTATTATTTACAACAAATACATAATGGTATGAACATAGATGACATCTGATAAGGAAGAACTCCTATCTAGCAAACATGAGAAGGCAACTTGCTAGAAACTGAAGCTAATTAGCTAGAGTGCAAAAATGGTCTAAGTTTTGGGCAGAGTGGCTCAATAGCATTTGAACAGTAACAACACTGGTTTACACTCTGTTTCACTATTCTTTATTAGTAGTATTTTTTTTACAGTAAGACTAGATACTTTTCAAAACACATAAGCTTTAACCTACAATTCAGGGATGGTCTAGCATCTAGTTCATACAGGAGGCCACTTCAGATGAGCACAACTCCATCTGGCTTCAATTTGCAACTAGATATAGGGCACTAATGGTCAAACTGGCATCTCCAGAGAGGCACGCAGCTCTTATCTTTCAAATGCAGTCCTTGCAGAGGACAGCCCACAGACAGGGTGCCTGTAAATGCTGAATACCTGCTGGGGGCAGCCAACCTTTCTCAGCACCTGCTCCTTCTCCCTGTGTTCAACAGCAAAGAAGCCCTCCACTGCAGAGCAAGGTCTCCAGGGGAGCACAGGCAGAAGCAGCAAGTATGAATGGGGAATATAGATGAGAAAAAAAACCAGAAGTTAAATGGGGGGTGAAGACTGCAACTTGAGAGCTGCAGGGTTTTTTTAATTTATACAACAGCCTGACAAAATATATGAGCCTGACTCTTACCTGTTCAAAGGTTCTCTCCTCACACTTCTCTGAAACTGTTTTTAATGTTAAGTTGGTGGCATTTTTCTTAATTAAAATAAAACTAAAACATACTGAAAATAATTTTGCCCAGGTGTTTGCTATAAATTTGCTACATAAAGTAAAAATATGGGAAATATTAAAGTAAAGCACTTTTTGGTAGTTTGTGGCTTTGAAACAGCATATTTAACTTTTCTGCCTGCCTAGCAAAGAAAGGATAATGATCTCTGGTGCACTATGCACTCTTGCTAAAGAAGAGGTCCCAAAGTCCTATGTAACTAATATAATTTTGGAAAGAAAGTATGAGCTCCCTATAGATACATAATTGATTTTAATTTCTTAAACTTTTGCTTAAATCAGTCTTGCGAAGTGTACACACACTTTAAATCAGCAAGCTCTCCTGGGACAGGACTGTGTAATGGGCATATGCACATACAAACTGTAACACAAGCAACACAGGAGAAAACGGTGAAGAGGCAGCAGCGCAGACTGCAGGACAAGAGATCACCTGGATGACCAAAAGGGATCCAAGTCAGGAATATTTCACACTGTTACATTACTTGCATATCTGACCACAATGTTCCTTTGAGAAGCTGATGACCACTAGTAGGAAGACAGACCTTGGGTCACTTCACTCAGAGATGCAATAAGCAGGACTGTGCCATGGCTGGAAAAAACCCCTATTTTTAACAGACTGCAGAAATAAGCTTGTTTTGTGTCTCTTCTACTCCAAATTGCAGTATTTTTTTTCACAGGAGGGCTGAAGTTGGCAGACACCTCTGGAGATCACCTGGCTCAGCCCTCTGCTCAGAACTGCGTCACACACAGCAGGCTGGCTGACCAGCAGATGGGTTTTGAGTATCTCCAAGGGTGGAGACTCCACAACCTCTCTGACAACCTGCTTCTCCGTCTGTTCTCCTTCACAGTGGAAAAAGCTTTTCTTACGTTTAAACGGCATTTCTTGCATTTCAGTGTGCCCACTGCCTCGTCACTGGGCACCACCAAGAAGGGCCTGATGCCCCCCAGCAGGTATCTGTACAAACTGGTACAGCACCCCCGGTGCTTTGCCTTCTCCTCTCCAGCATAAACAGCCTCAGCTCTTTCAGCCTCTCCCCATATGACCTGAAAAAGCGAATCCACTATTACGAAGAGTGCCACTGACTGGCTGATGCTCTGTCATAGAGGTGCTGAAGGAGACACAAATAAGGTCAAACTAAACAGCGGTACAATTAGCCAACATCTGTTTCACTGGGCATCACACAATATGCCAGCTGAAATCGAGTCAGTTTAAGATGCCCTTATCGACTGGCCACAGTTTCCTTTCTCACAGCAGTAAGGCTGCGTGCCAGCTGCCTCAACAACAATGCAGCAACCACTGGAACTGGAAGGGCCTGATGCCTTCAGACGAGCACAGACCACACACTGCTCGAACACAGCAGAAGCTCTTGAGGGAGCTTGGTGTCCTTGGCAAGAGGGAGCTGCTTGAACAGGACAGACAGCAGCAACAAGACAGATATGTCATTAACCAACTATAAACTGCTTTGGAAACCTCTCACATGCTGCATCCCAGAACTTTTTCACAGTGCAGAGACCTTAAACACATGAGGATTTCTGCCTCAAAATTAGTACGGTCCAAGTTTTTGACCTATAGCAACTTAAATTCCAGATTATCACAACAGTAAGGTTAGTCTACTATTGTAACTTTTTGGTTTAATTTGACTAGTAACTTCAGGACTGTTCTAACTATATAGCTGCAGCCTTCTGAACTGCACAACCAGGATGGTAACAGACCCTGGCACACCAGGTCTGCAAGCCACAGCAAGAGCATGCCCAGCAGAGAAACCTACAGCCTCTGCCACTTCACCAAGAATTTTTGCTATCAACAGAACAAAGTGATGTGAATTGACAATACATGCTCCTCCCGTCCAGTAAACAGATTTAAAATATCTTTTTATATATATATTAAAAAACCCACCAAAACCCCCCCACCAGCACATACATATAAACCCCTCAAGTCTTCTGCCAGTTCATTGCATTTTAAAACTTCTTACAAAATCTGACAACCAGTGTAACAACTCCTCCACCCTGCCAGGACCACAAGGGAGAAGAGTTTCCTGAACCCCCACACAGTGTTCACCTTTGTATCACTTTCCAGACGCCTGTTTTTGCTGGAACAAGGCGAGGCAGTCTCAGGCTCCACTCTCACAGCAGCATGCTGGGGCCACACAGCAGCATCTCCTCAAAGTCATGCGTCACTCGTACAGTCCTGAATGCCTTCATGGTAAAACTATGTGCTCTGAGCTGGTCTGCCCCTAAACTGATGTGCAAAATTAATCCTTGGGTATAAAACAGCCCTTTTCGTTAGGCCCCATCAATTACACTACAGGTATGTCCTTCATCTCTTCATTCCAGCATTATGCACACAACACGTACGTAAGTGCCCTACCTCCACACACCATGTGCAAATGGACGTGCAGGCACGCACATTTCTACCAGATTCCTATTTATAACATTACACTCCAGCAAAAATGCTCGAGTAGTTTTCAGTTAAATACCAAAGAACAAGAAAGTCTTCAAGTGTAAGCAGCTGTTACGTGCATAGAAGCATTGCTCTATTTTTGACAGACGCTGCCCTGGAACAGCGAGTGAATTCGCTTTTGACCTGAAGCTTATGACTGCCACTTACCAGCTAATTCTGGCACAAGCCTGCACTGGAAACATGCTCGATCATCTATCATAAACCAACAATCTACAGAAACTGGAAGGAGTTTACAAGGATTTAATGAGCACCAAATGACTTTCTCAAAAGACCACAGAGACCAGCTTAGTCCTCCTGTTGAAGTGTCCGAGTAGTAAGTCACAAATGTAGAAGAGGAAAACGGTATCATAAATGATTACTCCATTCAGTAGTAGCTGCAAAGTCAAATAGCTTTACTGTTCTGTTTACTGAAAATACTGCTCTCGAAGTATTATTTCCTTAGTGTAGTGTAAAAAACATGCCATTGATTAAAGATCTTGTATTGATCTATTCAGCCTAAGTTTATTTCCAAAAAACACTTGCACAGTCCTTGGACTGTCCACAGCTCCTTCCTTTCTATGAAGTAACAAAATACAGCAGCACAAGAGGCAGGGCGTACCACGAGTGTCCCACTGAAGAACTAACTAACCAACCCACGCATGAGAGTCCCAGACTGCATTCAGAACAGAAAAAAGTGCTGTCTTTGTACAACAGCTCTCCAAGCAGCCTAAAGAAAACCAATTTCATTTCTGGATGGGCAGTAAGAAACTTTTTTCTACACAGAGTATCCGTTTCTCTTCCATACAACAAAGTTTTCTTTCTGCTGCAGCAGAAAGCCTAAGTGTGGCTGACTAGCTACAAATACACACCTGTAGGTGTACACATTCTTAATAGCACTCAGTGCTGTTCAAACGTGGTAGCAACCAGAAAAGCAGCATTTTGCGAAATTCCAATAGCAAGCGAGCCTGTTCAAGCCAAAAGCTGTCAGACACTAACAGGGATGGTCTAAACACTACAACTGAATTGCAATCATCATCAATGCAGGTAGTTATCACAAAAAGGAATAATATGCTGCTTATTTATTTATTTGCAGGAAATAAATGGTAACCTGTTCAGAAATTAATCATCACCTAGAAAAAGGGAAAACTTCTCTCAAACACCCAGCCAAGGTTACTGATACAACTAACCCAGAGATTTGAGAACTGCTGTTCAGACAGTCCTATGACTTGGCAGGACATCACTTCCAAGGAATTTCAGTTCAAGAGGCCACTGGCAAGGGAAGACAGCTCTTCCTCTTGAGCTGCACAGCTATGACGAGAAGCACCCCGCTTGATTTTTGGGCAGTACTGAATTGAACCCATTCTGTGCAGGAGAGACAGCATAGCACATCAAAGTGGCAGTATGGTCAGAAAACCATTGATACCACTGACAGAAAAAAATGAAAATAATTACCCACAGTGCACTGAAATAACTGATGTGCACAAACCCTAAGGCTACAGGCTCCTAATCTCTAGAGCAGCAACAACTCAAAAACCAACTGCAGTTGCACAGTCAAAAGTGACTGGGAAAAAGCAAGCAACAAACCAACCCAGAATTCCATAGAGCTATTCTAATGCTCCAGGGAACAGGACAGGAAAAGAACAAGAAAAGTGAAATAGTACTGAAATTGCCCATTTCAGACAAAGCCCATGATGCAGAACCAGTGCTGGACCTGGCACAAGGGGATGTGGCTGAGCAGGGACCTTCCTTACCAGCCGCAGCAGCAAGCTGAAACACAGTGTTCATCACAGAGGATGCTAGTCCAGCCCTGCCTTGAAACGGAGAAACCAAGAATGTCTTGGTGCTAATAAAACTCTAGAATAATGGATAGGACAGCCAACAAGCAAAAGAAATCTAGCTAGTAGATTGGTTTTGAAGCTGAGGGGTTGGAGGGTGGGACAGAGACAAGGGGAAAACAATCAGTTTTCATTTGCAGAAAACACTTTTTTCCCTGTGCATGTTACACAGGCTCACATGGTGGGTAGACCAGCAAAGCTCCTGTATAAAACTGTCACAAGGAAGACCCTTGGAGGGCAGAAGAACACATTTCTGATGGCAAGAATCGAGTCTCACACTGAACATGGAAGAACAAAAACCAGAAAGGTAAAGAAAAAAAAAATACATGGCTAGCAAAGATTTCTCGAACTGCATTCAAATCTTCACAGGCGAGTTTTGGGATAATCACTTCCTAAGTGTTAAACTAAGGCTGTAGTTTGGCAAACACTTTAAGCCGGCATAAATTTGCATTGCTGCTGAAAGAAAGTCTCACCATCTGCCAGCCCCCTGTGCCAGCACAAACATCCGAACACTGAACCAGGAGCACTTCTTTTGCCAGTTTATTTTTCAGATGGATCAGTTCCCCAAACCAGTTCACAGGATGGCCATGTAAATACTTGTGCTGGCACAGAAGAGCGACTACTTCTCCAGCAGCACCAGCCCAAAGTGTTCATTGAACTACAGCCTAACACACAGGGGTACGGAGAAGATCCTAGCACTCACCGGCGGTGCTCCCCACCCTCAGCCATGTTATATTCATCTCACTCTTCGAAGTCACAATCACCACACAGCTGCCCCTCAGAAACTACTATATCTTTGTAATTTTCTCTGGTAGGAGAACCTGCCAGAATCTCAGCAGCATTCACATTTTCATTTTCAGTGGCCGTAAATGTGTTTTTTCTGGATGCTGTGCTTCCTGATCAAAAGATCCATTTACACTTGAGAAAACAGGCAGCCTTTTGATCATCTGTTCCATTTGGGACCCAAAATGCTTGTATATGAGGAACAACAAATGAAACTGTATTCATTGCATGTCAGGGCTGTACCCCAACAGGGGTATAAGAATTGTGGGCTGCTGAGTACCCATGAATCACCATATGATCCTTTGCTGACCAGCACACTCATCTGGAAGGAAACACCACCACTAATAGAAACATGGCTGTGAGGAAAAGAATTGATATGGATGAGCATCGATCATATCAAGGTCAAGCAACTCAAGTGAGTATTGGACTGAGAGACCTAGCCACACTTTCCCATAACTCAGTGACAAACTCAAACCCATGTAGTCAGGAACCAATTATACCAGTAAGTTTTCTACCAAGAAATAAATTCGAGGCGTGACAGTGAAATAAATTCCCCAGAATCATACATCAGGATCTCTGTAACCAAGCATGCCACAAGCAAATTGAGTGCAAGCTAGTCCCGCACTTTACAGATGTTTCTCAGCCTGGACCCCCCACCACAGCTCTTGGGTCCTCAGGTCAGAGCAGGACTCGCGTGAGCTCAGCAAAGCCTCACACCCACTTCTGTGCTCACTTTCCTTCTACCAGCATTCTGTCACTGTTATTGCTTTCCAGTACCTGCTTGGTTGTCGAGCTGTTATCCTCTACCTCTTTATTTTCATCCATCTTCTAATGGCCACTCATGCGCAGAGTTACATTTTGCAGAGTAAGATATTGTGGGAAGAACAGCCAGAAATCTTGCTTGGTTCTCCTGTATGTTATTTTAAACAGCATCTGCAAAAACTCAGACTCAACGTATCCTCCTCCCACATTCCCTCTGCAGTGCTACACGGCTGAGGACAGCTTCAGCTTTATCAGCTGACTACTGCTCCTCAGTTACTCTTCTCCTTCCTCGGTAACGTTAATCCAACGTGTTTTTAGGAAAGCTGCAACGTTAATAAATGGACAAAGCAGAGAGCCTCTTCTTTCCAGTTTATAGAAAAGCAAGAGCAGAGTATGAGGAATCCACACGCTCTTAGAGGATTAGTTTCTAAAGGAGCATTACTAACTTTGAAAGAAGCTAATTTAATAGGGCACAGTGGACTAGTCCGAATCCAGAGCCCTCTAGGTCTTCAGACAACTCCAGGATACTCTAGCGTGCAGCATCACGCTGAAAACTGATGGGCATTCAGGGTATTACAAGCAGCAGTTAAAGTACTCACAATCAGGTCAGTTTATTTTGAGATCGGATGTGGAGAGACAGTAAGAGATGAGCAACTGTGTAATTCAAAAATTACTAGAAAAAGCAGAAAAGCAGGCTTGCACAATCTGTAGCTAATACAGCAATTTTTAAAGCCACTGGTGGCTGAGAAGCAGCGCGTGCCAGTAGCCTACTGGTAGAGACAGGAGAGCATTTAACGCAGCAATTTGAACTGTAGGTCTTCTGACAGGTGACAAGGGGTGAGAACAAAGCAAAAACTAAAGGGACAGAACAGGGACTGTCAAACTGTCTATTCAGTCTCTCACCAATAAAAGGCCTGGGGTAGGGTTAGGAGATGGGTGGTGCTGGTGTGATACGAGCAGAAGCAGGAACAGCTAACAGATCAGCTATCCATTTATATGGTGACTATTAAGAACCTAGTCCACAACTGGGATATCCCAATATTATTGCAATACCAGAAAAGGATGCAAACTTCAGGTTTATATGCACTTTTACATGATCAGCAGAGTCCATAACAAGGGAAAGAGAAACCTGGCAAAATAAATAAATAAATAAATAAAATCATTAAGCTGCTCTCTCCCTTAACCCCTTCTCAGCCTCCGTGTGGGGAAGGAGGAAAAACCACCTCACCTGGGTGAGATTCAGGAGGATTTAATTCCCTGACTGTGATGAGCAGGTTTATACCTCCACCAACTTTCTAAGACAGGACAGGCAAAAAAAGAAATATGAGCATGTACAAGTGTGGTAACCGATACAAGAAAGGGAAAAAAAAAGAATATTTTGGGAAGAGGTAGAAGAAAAAAAACCTAGAAAATAACAGGAAGTAGGAGAAAGACACTACAGCTCATGCATGCAAGTATGTGCCACCATCTGCTAGAGAAAAGAAGGAAGCAGAGTCTGGAAAGAAAGAAAGAGAACAAAAGCAAGGAATGCAGCAAGTCAGGACTTCCGAGATGAGTAATTAGTTAGCCATTCTCTTATACCTGCTGCCATGCTGTCCACATACCTCAAAGGTAGCTGGCTACTTTATACCGACAGCTGTACAGGTAACTTTCAGGCTGGAGAGTAATCTACTGATGGTCAGGCCTAAGCAGAACTGCATCAGTAAGCAGATCAGTTCTAGGTAACCCAGTTAGTCTAGAGAAAACCCTCAACAAAGACTTTCAAATGTAAAATCTCATGTTTCTCACACTTAACATTTTACCTTATTTCATGTCCTTTCCTTTAAGAGATAGGTTCTGGTGAATGTGAATCAGTTTAAAATAGATTTCATTTTTAAAATGCAGCTTTTTCCCTGATAAATAGTTTCACAGGCTGAGAGATGCAGGGTAGACATCTCAAGACCCATTTCTTTTCCCCTTTCCATGTACTGCTTCTAGACACTTTGTAGAAGGGATGGCAAGTTCAATGCCACCACCACCAATAGGTACACCGGTTAAGCCTTAAATAAATTTGAAGTGATAAAATAGAAGAGATGATACCTAGGTTATCTACAGCTGTTTTTCCCCAACCTCAAAAACAATCAGCCTTAATCAACAGTGTTACTAAAACCTTTTACCAATAACCCATTCATTTCTGTAGAAGTACCCAGCTGTTAGTTAAAGCACAGAGCATAAAACTCTAAGATTTTGTAGATATATATAACTAACAAAATATTTTGAAGACTCAGTAACAGAAAGCAGCTAGGAATTTCAGCACACTGTGGAGCAGATTTATTTTATGATTTATTCCCTCTAATAGGATATGCTTGTTTACAGAGCTTGAACTAGATCTGGTAAAGGTTAAAGATTCAATAAAAGCTCCTGTGGTGACATAATGCCAACCCTTGCACAACATTCAAAAACAAAGCCAGTTTCTAAGAAGACACTGCAGCGAACCCAACAACAATACTTTAAATATAAACAGCAAGTCGTCTGGGGTTTTTGCTTGTTTTTCATTTAAAAGTCTAATAAAAAAAAATGTTTAAAAAAACCACATGAAAACAACACACCTTTAGAACTGTTAATACAAAATCACCTTCTCCTCAAAGCTGCAACACTGCACATCTGATCTCTCAGTAAGTAACTTTTTGAGGAAACACAAACTCCTAGACTTCACCCCCCCAGACCTCCTCTGCACAGCTACACCCCTGACGTTTACGAGCACAGCCCAGTTCTAGCAGGTCCCCTGTTGCATGAGGTGCTGTACCAAACTGCAATCATTTAATACGGCACCAACCCATCACCCTGTGCATACCTTAGCACTGGTAGTGTTAAAGAGAAGGTGGGGGATCCCCAAGGGCTGGAATTCTTGTGCTGGTTCCGATGCTGGGGAATTACAAACCTCAGCAGCAGCACTGCAAATTGGTTTATTTAGCACCTTCAGAAAAATGGTGTGCTAAGCTCTCCACACACCAACTATGCAAACCACAGTATTGCAACATACGCACACAGGAGTAGTAAAATTATTTTGTGAGAGCTCAGTCTGTCAACGTGTGCTACGTTTCCATGCATTTTGGCCCTATTGAAATGATACCTGCAAATAGGTATTACACGTGGATTGTTCCTTTTAAAAAGTCTGTGCTGTGAATGCAAATTCAACATACCCACCAAAGCTTGAAAATAGGTAATATTTGACTAAATGAACTAAGCCGCTGTCACCACGGAAAGCACACTGACAGACAGGCTCCAGAGCAACCTGTTGCAGCCCCACTGCACCTCCATCTGTACTGTCAAGAGCAAAAGTTACACCAGGACTCTGGCAGCAATGCAATCAAACCTCAATTCAGAAAAAGCAGGGACAAAAAGTGAAGAAAAAATTACTTCAGATAACCAAGAGATGTCTTAGTGTTTGTTTTAGATTTTCCCTTTCCCCCTCACAACAGCCAGCAGCCCCGAAGGGATGCACAGAAGTGGCTTCCATTGCCTGACTGCTCCCCTTGACTGCAGCCCTTCAACTCGACTTGCTGTAGCATTAACAGCAGAGCAAAGGTGCCATTCTCCATGGGCACAAAAGAGAGGAGGTGAAAGTCACATCAGTCCTATCCCTGCTGGCTTTACGGATAAGCATTCCCAAACACCGACAAACCCCACATTTCAACAGATCACTTCTCCCCACTTGTCTCATCTCTTCTCACCAACCGCTTCTGTTTGCTCAGCTCAGGGGTGAAGCTGTGACAGTGACTGGCAGTTTTCATTCTGCTCTTGCTGAAACTTCAGGGAACCGAGCTTTCCCACAGCACTACAAGCACTGATTTTTGTGGGGAGACAAGCAAGGGAAGGGGTGAAGACAAAGTAATGCATTTCTGTACCACCATGGAGTAAAGCATCACACCTTTACTGATCTGATCCCTGATCCCCTAAACACAGAGGAACCTCAGCAAACAAAAACTAAGTGGGGCTGAACAATCCTCAGTGCTTTGCTGTTGCTTCACAAAAGTGTGCAGCACGAGGAGATTTTTCTCTATCTTTCACAATTAGCAGAAGTTAGAAACGTAAGATACAGCAGTCCAGGAACAACACGCGTGATTCGGGATTACAATTCCCAAAGCCCTTTTCTAAAGCCCTGGCACTTACTATTCAGCAGCACACAACAACACAAGCGGCATTCCTCTTGGCTGCATAAAACTGAAGCCCAGCAAAGCCACTGACGTTTTCAGAGTGCAAGTTTGCAGCACTGAGGCCTTGAACGGATTCAGGACTGTCCGAAAGATAAGTTGGGTTAAAAAAGCCCAAGGCTAGGAGGAATCTAGACCATGCTCCGGCTAAAATGTCTTACCATAGTGCTGGTTCAACAGCAGACACGCAAGGACTGCATTTAAAAAAAAAAACAACAAACAAACTGAAAATTCCTACCCACTTTCTTTTATCACGGGAGTTTCCCATGGCCCAAACAAATCCCAGGCTGTTTCTGTCTTTCAGTTCCTCCCCTGGCAGCTTCCCCCCAGCGGAGGCCGTGCAGCTGCAGAACAAGAGCCCCCTGTGCGGGACGGCTCCTGCCGCTCCCCCGGCCCCCTCGCGGGCTGACAGGGGTACCGAGCTGTCAGGGGCTTCCTTCCCTTTCAGATTGAAAAGACACTGATGAATATTCATTACTACCCCTTTTCCAGGGGCGTGGGTGTTATTTAAAGGGCTGGAAGGGAATTGCAGATCAGGGCAATACAAGGGGTGCTCTGGTCTCAGCATACAGAGGAAGGTTTTTGCAGAGGAGAGACTTGATAGTAAACATAAAAGGATAAAAAGCCCCCCGAGCCCCTGCTCCTCACGGCTGTGAGCGCTGCCGGGTCGGGCAGGGCCCGCCCGGGGCTTTTCCGGCCTCCCCGG
>VZRW01014204.1:665-51986 GCA_013398125.1 Aegotheles bennettii
GAAGCTTTTCTTATTGTCCTTGATGTCCCTGGCCAGATTTAATTCTACCAGGGCTTTAACTTTCCTAACCTGATCTCTGGCTGCTTGAACAATTTCTCTGTATTCCTCCCAGGCTACCTGTCCTTGCTTCCATCTTTCGTAGGCTTTCTTTTTGTGCTTGAGTTTGTCCAGGAGCTCCTTGTTCATCCATGCAGACCTCCTGGTGTTTTTTCCTGACTTTCACTTTGTTGGAATGCAACACTCCTGAGCTTGGAGGAGGTGATCCTTGAATGTTAACCAGCTTTCTTGGACTCCTCTTCCCTCCAGGGCTTTATCCCATGATATTCTACTGAGCAGGTCCCTGAAGAGGCCCATATCAGTTCTCCTGAAGCCCAGGGTACTGATCTTGCTGTGTGCACTCCTCACTGCCCTGAGGGTCTTGAACTCCACAAGTTCAAGACAAGTTACAGGACAGTCCCACTGTCCTATAAGCTGGTTCAGAGTCTTAAGTCCCAAACTGACTCATGGGGGCCCCAAGGCATAGAACTGGGTTATATGATTGTTGCAAGGTCATAGTAGTTTATCAGCTCCCATTTGCTGGCTTAAAACTTTAAAGGTTTTACAAAGCTTCAGAGCTGAAATGTCTTGTCTGTTCTTTGGCTCTGTGATTTTTGCCTTTACATTTTTTATGTAAACCAATTAAATCTCTTAGGGCAGGCTTCTCTGTTTGTAGAAGATCACATAATCTAATCCATAGTGGGAAGAGACTTCCAAGGCTGTACATGCTAGACAAAAATCCTGCTGAATCTCGTGTAGTTTATTTAACGTCTGCAGAACCCAATATATGCAAAAACTGTTTGCCCTATATCTGAAAAGGACAATGTGTTTGTGTATCACATGAGGATCCATAGGTCTTTCTAGTCCATTAGTTACTACAAGGGAGTTAAACAACATCCAAAATGAGAAAACCCTTTTACCTGAGCAAGTCAAGAGTCTTAGAAATTCTCTGAATTACTGATACTAGCTTTTGTTCCATTTGGGGATTTCTTCCCTATTTCAAGAATTGTGTGGTCATCTGGAGAAGATTCACCCTGGATATGCACTAGAGGGCAGCTAGGAGGGTTTTATTTCCTATTAGTACTGTTCGGTGGTGCCTTTGGGAATGACTACATCACTACACAACTCCTCTTCTGCATTTCTCCCATTCCCAACCATGCTGTGACTGCATCCTGCCTTGCGTTTGTATCCCAGAAGTCAAAAAAGAACAAGGGAGTAATGGAAAATCTGATATGGAAGTCAGTTGCTAAAGAATAGGGATATAATTAATGCTAGTCGACACAGCTCTATGGAACCTAGGTCTTGTCAAACAAACTTGACCTCCAGAATATAATCTCAAAGAACGGATTGTTAAAGGCAATTGTGTAGGTTTGATATACTTTCGTAAAGCATTTGACTTAGTACTGCATGATAATCTGGCTAAAATTCTAGTATTGCATGGTATCAGTAAAGTTTCTGTTAAAGGGATTAAAAACTGGTTAGCTAAGAGAGCTCAAAGGCATCATTTGTGGGAAGTATCACTGAATGAGAGAGTGTCCAGGGAATTTGGCAAGAACTGATATCAAGTTCAATGCTATTCAACAGGTTTGTCCATGATTTGGAAGTAACTATCAACCACAGCTGCATTTTAAGTTTTGCAATGTCACAAGATAGGGTAATACATAATGAGAAAAACTATGTAAAGCTATTAGCATCATGAGGAAAGCTAATTCTAACAAAACTTATATTAGCAGTCATACACTTGGGAGAAAGGACTGTATCTTACAATCCTCCATTCTGTAGCTATATATTGAAAATACTTCTTAGAGTTGACCACAGGAGCAGGAATTGGGAGTGGTTTTTAACCGATGTGTGGCATTAACAGACTGCTAGTAGAATATAGCATATAGTTCCAGTATAGAGCTTTCAAAGGAAGGTATAAAAACTGAAGAGAGCACATTGGAGGAACCAAGATGACTTGGAATGAACAAATAGAGTTCATTTTGTTTTGTTTCAAAAACATTGAGAAGTGACTTAGTGTAGGAGTACCTTCATGGAAAAAGCAATTTTTGCCACCGTGACCAGAGGAAACTTTCACAACAGGAATCAACATCTGGAAGCTAGAGCAGTTTCTGTTAAAACTGGAGTATGGTTTATATTAAAAATAAGGTACATTTCTTTCAATAGAAGAATGATTGAATATTGGAAAGATTAACGAGGATGTTTTTCATTTTGCATATCTTCAGCATCTATCCAGTGCCTTAATGAAAGGGTCATTTTAACTCGTTGCCATTGTGCTCAAAGTGTAACCCTGTGGCCTGAAATATAAAGGAGGGCATCCACATGCTCTTTCTGCCCTTAAGTGACTCCGTGAAGTGAACAACATGCTGAAGAAATTCCTGTTGACTAATCATCATCTTTGTCCTCATGTCATACTGAAGTCATATGCAACTTTGCTGTGTCTCTCTGTGCCAGTGTTCAAAAAGAACCAAACAGATGCCCAGATCATGTATTGTGTATATGCATACACTCTCTCTCTTCATATATATATAACTTGCAAGAACCCATCATTCTTCCATCTTGTGCTCCCAAGCTATGAGTGTTTCTGGCTATGAGAAGGCAGCTTCTGTTAACAGCTTTGGCTGTATTTCCAACTTGCCACCTTCAGTCAGTTTGCCAAGTCAGACCAACTTGCTGTATCTCGATTTCATCTTCTGGCCCCTCAACCTACACTCAGAGCTCCTGACTTTTGAAGACTTTGCTTGGTCCATGCTGCTCTAGATCCTCTTTCCTCAATCCAGAATGCAGGTAGGCTATTTCTGGCCTTCCCTAGTAGTAGAAGTCAATATGGGAGAATGTGGGAAATTAAAAGGGTGCTAAGAAAGTCTTCACAGGTCCAAATAGGAATAAGCTCTACTGTGTCCCCCTTCTTTGCACCTATGGGTTTGCAGATCCAAGAGAAGGAAAATACTGAAAATACTCAGAGCTTTGAATGAAAATTAATAGGCAAAGATGAGGAATAGACAAAGAGGCACAAGAAGATATGAGATACAAGGAGGTGAAAGAACAGCATGAGGAGGCTGAGGGGAGGTCTTTATAGTAAGATTTCTCATTAGAAGATTTCAGGAGGCTAAACAAAACCCTTTGCAGCCAAAGCTGCTGTTTTGAACACCTAGATAGAAGCACATGTGTCCCCATCACAAAAGAACTTCAGTACCATTCTGGTTTTTTGTCATAATGGACATGGGCTTGTGTCCTCTCCTCCTTTTTTGTGTTTCCAATGGAGTTGGATTCAGTGACCTGAGGCAACAGCTGACCCTATTGTAAATACTAGTGCTGCTTTCCTGGCAGTAGCCCTGCATTCCCACAGTAGTCACGGGCAGGGTCAGTGACCCTTGCAACCACTTTGTGCCCTTTACCCTTGCCTTCTTTCTCTGTAATGGCACCACCACTGATTTAACAGCATTAGTGTCTTGAGCCCTTCTCAGATCATTCTACTCCCATTGGCTACATCTACTCCCATACATACTCTTTCATCTTAATTTGGCTGGAACAAATGGCAGCTCTTTCTTGCTGTTTGCTAATGAACCTGGAGCAAGCAGGAAGAACAGCCTCATAGAGGCTTCTATAAGCTTAGTTCAGAGCAGTACCTGAGTAGAGCAACCTCACAGTTGAAAGAAAAGAAAGCAAAGCCTACCAGGGTATCTGTGGAACAAGACCTTCTCTCAGATATGTTTCAATTTCCTAAATCCAATGGATTATTTTCTGATTCAAATTTTTTTCTGTTCCACATGTGATTAAACCAGGACTCTATGAAGATTTGTCAGAGAGAAAGAAAAATCCCTGGCTTGTAGGATAGACAATATCCAAGTGGTCAAGATTCCTATGTGGGATACAGCAAATACTTACTGGAGCAGATTTGATCTGGGCTTTTCCACAGGCTAGTTCTCTGGCAGTTGTAGGACTGAGCCCTTGCCAAAGAAGCACTTATTAATTCACACAGAATGAAAGAGTTCCAACAGGAGAGACTGTTCCCAGAAGAAGAAATTACACCATTCAAGGCATTTAACTATGCTGGGGAGAGCCAAATTCAAGTCTTAGGTCCAGAAAAGTAGATCTGGAACTTGAGACCAAATGTCTCATATCCCATGTTGATCTCCTTCTATATGCAGGCTTTTGTGTTGTCCAATGCAAATTAGGGAGCCTTTTCTAGCAAGGGTTTCCTCAGGACAGTGAGTAGATTTCACAAATGGAGTGTTTCCCAACAAAACTGGCTATGCCAAAGACAGAAGGAAAACAATCCCATAAGCAGTTCTATGGATAAGATGCTGACAAGTAGAGAGGGAGATGTTAGGGAGGTAATTAGATAGCTGCCCAAGCATGGGCAGACTTGTGTCAGCTGCTTAAGCCACATCTCTCTTTTGAGCTCTTGCAAGTGTGTTCCTTACTTGGGCTGCAGCATGTGTCACATGAAGGAATTTTACTTGGAATCATGGGGAGGATTGGCAGGTTTGCATCATTCCCTCCTGAACACAGTGTGTTCCTGCAAAAGGCCACACATCCTTTCCTTTGCCTGTTTCTTTTCTGTGTCACAGGTTTGGCTAATAACCAGGTGACAGATGCTCTCTGTTATCCCCCCCTCACTGGTGAAGATCACAGTGGAATAAGAGAGAGACTTTGAGGTTGAGAAAAAAACTGAAACCGTTTTAATGAAACAGAAAATAATAACAATAATAATAAAGATGGTGAATTGCATACAAAGATGTAAATATATTCATATATATAAATGAATATGCAAACATGGAGCCTAAGCTTCCCAGACTGGAAAAGTCCCAGACTGGACTTGGCAGCAGGTGGGGATACCTGGGCCCAGTGTCCCAGTGGCAGTCCAAAAAAAAAACCTTGGAGCAGCTGCACCAATCCTACTCAGGGAGGCAGGGGAAGGTGACCTGTGTCTGTGTACAATGTTTTTCTCCAGCAATAAAACAAACTTCAGGAACACCAGCAACACAGGGAGAGAAGATAAGAGACAAACTCAGTCCTGCTAGCACAGGAGTGGGCTCTCTGAGCAGCTGTTCTATACTAAGCACCATGGGCAGGAGTGCTGTGATTGGCCCATTGGGGTCATCTCATCCACCCTCCCCTCCCCACAGGCACAGCCCCACCCCACTGCCATTGCCCCAGCACGGGTGGCAGTGGCTGGGGGGCCTGGGCCCTCTCAGGGTAGTACAGAAAATTTTTGTCCTGGTGCTCTCAAATCAGGACAAGGGGGAATGGAGCTGTTGATTGAGGTGTGGTGCATTCATCTGAAGACTTGATCTTCAGGGTTTGGGCCTGTATGGAAGCAAGTTCTGCCATTACATGTGCTCTACTTTTCCTGTTTTCAGCGCCATTATTTTGGAGTGGCTCCTAGGACTGTCTGTCATGGCCACTTCCCCTCCCTGCTCACTCAGACCAGGGCTGCTCATCAGTGCTATCAAAAGAGATCTGAGTAGATCTTTGATTCACCACCTTCTACTTCCTAGAGTTATTGTTATGCTTGATTGTACCTGGAAGGATTTGTTCCTTTCAGGCACTTGGTATTGCTTCATGTAAGTGCAAGGTCACTCCCACAGCGCTGGTTTTCATCCAACTCCACTGCTGCATGGAAGGCGTTCTCAAATAGCTGTTTGGCCTTTGGAGTGAGTTTGTCCCAGTCTATTGCCAGTGGACATCTGGATCAGAATCATGTCTGGCATTGACTGGGCCCCTTGACAGTAGTCTTGGCAAAGGAGCCAGGGCTTGAACAGACCAGTAGATAATGAGAAGCTACTGTAGTGACTTGCCGTCAAAGAACCTAGAGAAATTGATGCAGAGGGTCCTCTTGCACTCCTAGAAGTAATAACTCCAAAGGAGTAAAACTGGCTCAGAAAATTATTCTTTTTCTTTGAGAAGCACCCCTGGGTGTATTGAAAGATTTTGCTGAGTTTCCAGACAAACTGTTTTGTACTCCTGGTGGGGCTTGAAAAGTCAGGAGGCCTATATGAGACAGACCCGGATCTTTCTGTGGCTTGTTCACCATCTATATAATGGTTAAATGTTTCCACTGCACAGTCTTCTATTGCTAATTGAGGAAACAGAGGGAATGTAGCTGGACTCTCAAGAGTCTAGACAAGATGGCAGGACTGGCAGCTATACAAAGCTTCTCTTTCTCCACATTGATCTTCATGGCTTTTGGATAACATGTTAGCCAGTGCCAGCTATATGGTGCAGTTTTTACAAAGAACCTGCTTAATTTTTGGAACATTTTTGAGCATATCAGGAAGGGAAATGTAATCATGCTTCCTGACTCCAGCTTTAGTTCATATAACTCTAAAGTTTAAGCTGAAATTTAAGATCTCCCATCTCTGTTCTCTAGGTTGAGCACAAAAGAGTGGAAGGTTTTATAAATCTGAAAATCAGGCATTGAAGTTGTTCTTCTTCTAAGGAAAGGGGTGGCAATTGATCACAGCATCTGTATTCAACATTTTCAATTTTGTCATTTTTTTTTGGTGAGCAACAGCAACCTTTTCCATTCCCTCTTCTCTATTGCTCTCCTGTGAAAGTGAACAATATTCACAGCTGTGCCTCTACACGTACAGTGTTTTGAAACTAACAGTGTAAATTGAAGTTGGATTTTCTTTAAATATTTTCTCTTAGTGAAGACTTTCCTAAACCAGAGGTGTTTGTGTCCTTTGCTTGATGCTCTTCTGATAAACTGTGGTGAAAAATGAAGTCACTAATCAGTAACAGCTTGCATCTGAATGTCCCTGAATGTGGCTTTGGGGTGGAGTGTTTTAAGCCTTCCTCTTGAAATCAGACCACTTTTGCCTATGCTCTGTTAGCACCATTTCACAGCTCAGAATTAGTTTCAACAAACTAAGCAGCTTATTACTGTTTCAGTAACATGCAGAAATCCTAATCCAGAGGGAGACCTGACTAACAGGTGCAAAATTTATTGGGAATTGAATGTCAGGACACTTGTGTGAATTATGAATTGGTAAAAGAATGATAAATGTTAAGAACAAGAGTCCTTCTGCATCAGGGTGGTTCAGATGAGGCTGCCTGGTGACTGCCCTCTGAGGAGATTCTTGTACAAGCAGCAGGTGCTGACAGTGTAGGAGAGGACGGGACTGGGAGCAGGAACATGGCTATTCATCAGCTTGATAGTACACAGGCTGCCTGAGGACAAGTTTCTTGTCTCAAGTGCTTCCTTTGGGTGAGGAGGGAGGACAGGCTGTGGGATTCAAATCCTTGCTGGCATGTGTATGTAGAGATGGAATTAAATCTCTCTTGAATACAAAATGTACTTTAAGAACTTGATTCAACCCTCCACCAAAGAGGGACAATAAGACACTAGTACATTTTCTGCCCAGAGACATTAGAATTAGTTTTCTGCTTTTGTTCCTTTCCTCGTGCTACCTCTGTCATCCAGAAGTAGGCATCAACTTTGTCCTAGCCCATGTCCTGGCCACCAGATGCCATCTGTATTGTTTCAATCCTTCTGTCTAGAAAGTTGTCCTTGCTAGTTACTATTGTAACCTGTGTATGTTTGGTGTAAAAGAAATTTATTTAAAAGTGTGAGAAATGGTACTGGGCCAAGTATGGCTTTAGGACACTTGTTCAGAAAAGCAGGATGTGGCAATGAAAAACATTTTTTCCTAATATGAATTAGAGTGTCTGCAGTCTTTAGCTATGTGTCTGTTCAGCTAGGCATTGGCTATAGAAATGTAATAGCACCTTGTCACTGCAGTTGTGCTGCTTTTCAAGGGGGTTGAGAAGAAGATAGGAACTATCTGGTGATACATGAGCATCAGATCAATTATGTGGAAGTGGGTGTTTCAACGTATTACTTATTTGTTCACTTCATCAATTGAAAAACACTTTATGTTTGGCTGACACTAGTTGTACTATACACTTTGATAGCTCCCGATGATTCCTTCAAGCATGGAGTATATGTGATAATCTTTTTATTTCATCCTTTTGCCTTTCAGCTCCTCAGCCTCCAAATACTTGTGCCTTTCCACATGGTGTGCTAGAAATGCTCTTTCTAAACTTCTTCACCAAGCTGCTTTGAATGTTTGTGATCACTCTCAACACTCATCTCTTCTTATGAAACCATTAATGCAGCTAGGTAGCTGGGCAAAGTAAATGAAGCATAATGCCCAATATGAGATTATAATTAATAATGAAGTTCCTCCTTAGCTTCTTCAGTACTCTTTTCCTCGGGTTTCAACAGCATCTTCTGAGATGCCAAAGGTCAGGCACCAGTGCTCACAAAATAATTCTGCCAGCCATTATCTCACCAACCCTTTTTAAAATTCAGTTTAAAACCAGTTAAGAAAGGGTATTTTGGGGCTACAAGTACAAGTTTCTTGTGCCACCTTCTCCTGATACTCTCCTGGCTAACCAGCTTTAAACAGCCATCTCTGAGCTTATTCTTCCCTTGCTGAGTTCCTGCTCACTCTTTCTTTTTCTTCTGTTTTTATCCCACTGTACTTGTGCTGCCATGTCAGTGCAGTGCCATGGAAAGAAGGGTTTCTTTTGCTATTTGGAGCACTTCCTGGCCAGTTGCAGCCTTTTTAAGGCAGTTAAAGTGGCCTATATATCATATATTGCAAGGTTTCTTCATCAATTATATGTTTTATTAACCCCACTGCCTCTAGTGTGCTCTCAACTTTATATAGATATCACAAATGATATACTAAAGGTACAAAGGATGGGGTTGGTCTTGAAATGTTCTATCTACATGGATGTTTTATTCCCATTTCTTTTTAGTTTTAGGGGTTCCTTGTGCCTGAAAAATATTTATTAACACCGTCACATCTTCCTGTTTGATGTCTAACTGTTTTGGCAACAGTTTGTAGTGCAGATTTCTGTCTGATTCCATTCTGTGCTACATTTATTTCCTTTGCTGTTAGTTTTGACTGAAATAGAAACTGCTAATGGATTTCTCCAAAGGGAGGACTTCACACTCAATATAATAGCCTCCCAAAATGAATATTACTTTTGTTGTTACAGTGACCTATGACAGAGACATTATTTTTACTTAAATTTGTGGTCTATAGGAAGGGAGTTAAACAGATTTCAGTACTGTAGTTCAACCAGTTCATTTGAGTGGTGGAAATCCAATGAGAAACTCTGACCAACAGTGAGCTTTTGGGGAAAGGTCACTGTTGGCATAACTTCCCTTCAGCACTCAGAGTACCACAGTGACAGAGCTGGCCAGATTTCAAATTTAGACAAAATATGAAGCTATGTTTAGGAATGGTGTATCTAAATCAGCCAAGCAAGACAGAAGAGTTCATGGCGCTCACCCGAGGTCGCAAAGAAAGTCAGTATCAGAGATGGAGTGTTGTGACTGAAGGCTTTTGCTCAGGCTGTGTGCTTCCAGTGTAGAAATTTATAACCTGTCCAATCTTGTCTCAATGGGACAGTGTGAATATGACTAATGAATACTTCAGGGTTCCCAGCAAACTGCCAGTGAGGACTCCTAACTGGGCAAAATCTGTACCTTCCAACTCTATGGAAGCTAACTGCAAGCCAAAAGATTTGAAGATCATATTGTTATGTATATTATATTCCGCCATGAAAGGTGTAAAATATTATCTTAACACACCTGATCCTCTGAAATGCTACCAGGCATTTGAACATCATTCTTTGTGCATGCAGAATATTTTTCGCACATGGATCTTGCTGATTCCCCCTCATTCTCAATTCAGTCTGCTGATTGTCACATATCATTTCAAGAGCTAACCCCATCTCTGACTGCAGCTATTCGTTATCAGCCCCTTTGCCTTTACCACTTCCATTTGTAATTTAAACACCCTAATTTAATAGGTTTGTCTCATTATTTTGATTAATCATATTAACTCATATTAATTAAGAGATGGATTTAGGTAATGACAGAGGTTAATGGAGTCAGTTTTCACTTTCCCCTGGTTTTTCAGGGAAGGGGGGACACAGAGGTAGGAGGGGAAAATAAAAAGAGAGACTAGAAAGAGTGAAAAAGAGAAACTGTTGGGGGGGAAATCTCAGTTAGCAATCAGAAATTCCCCACTAATTGAATGTCTGATTTTATTAATGATGAAATTTATAAAGGTTCTTAAGAAAAGAAAAGAATTTAGCCAGTTCAGCAGTTAAGTGTGAATATTAACGAACTCTGAGATAAAAGTTAAAATATCCATTTTCTTTTCTTTTCTCTAGTTCTTTAAATAAAAAGCTCTTTTTGACACTTCATCCCATTAGAGCTTTAGCTTCCTTTGCCATCTATTGCTAAATGGCTGGAGACTGTGCAGAGAATGTAATGTCCTGGACGGTTTAAGAAATGCTGACCTTGGAGGTCAGGAAGTTAATACATGGATCATCACAGTGCTTATTTTCCTTGATGCTTTCTCTCTGATGATGCTTTGGTAAGTGGAAGAAGGATTCCAGCTCTGCCCTATGCTCTGTCTCTACTCTATCATGCTTGTTTCCCTGAGGCTCGGGAAAAAAGGAACTGCAGACAGTGTCAGATTCAGACTGAACTTTGTGTTGGTGCTGTGGGCTGCATTTCCATCTCAACAAAGGCATGGCAAAGCCTTTGCTCATCGGAATCCCTCCATGACAAGGCCTCATGGTTATTACTCCTGGGAATGTCCGACAGCAGACTGCTCCTAACTTGCCTCTTTCTTTTTCCTTATTTGTGCCAATGCTATATAGGCATAAAATCCCATTTGTAGAGGGAAACTCTTTATAGCCCTGCTGCCCTCGTGCAAATGACAGCAGGAGGGCACGTCAGTGGAAAGCTCTTTCATCCTGTGCTCCATGACATTTGAACTGACTGGCTTCAATGAACATTTGAACAGAAAACCATTTTGGAGCAGAAGTTGGTTGGTAGTGAATTGTGGGGTAACCGTGCAAGAGCCCAGAGTAAGCAGCTAACCTTTCTCCTTACCAGAAAAGATTTTTGTGACAATGGAAACGTGGCATACAAATTAGAGGTAACCATAGAGAAAGAAAAACTGTTATTCAAACCCAAATATGAGAAAAGAGTTTGTATAAATTGTCACAAATCTAAATCAAAAAGAATTAGAACCGGAGAGTTGTCTTGTGAACGAAGTGTTACAAAAAAATATTTAATTGTGAGGGAACTTGACGTCTTTGTACATCCTCTTCCAGTAAATGTTGCTGTTGAAATGTAGTACTCACAGGCAACGTGTGAAAGATGGCCAATCAGGTTTGTAAGACCATGTTCTAGTTTGAAGTGTAGTGCACTATCAGCCCAAAGATTATCTGGCAATAAATTACAAAGCAAAGCACCAAGAACATGATGAACATTTCCTGTGAGGTATTTGGGGAAATATTCTTTAAGTGTGACCAACTGTAGTCATTGTATTTATGTTAAGTCTGTAGAATACAATGTCTGTGGAAAGACACACAGGACCTCTTGACTACCCAGATTTTGTGACTGTGGTACAATCCCTTGCTCTCAGCTACTTAAATCTGAAGTTTGCAACATAGTCTTGTGTGAGTTTTGAATTTCATCCAACTGGAGTCCTTATATCTAACCTGACTGCCACTCAGAAGAAATTTCAATATAAATTCCAGAAGTTGATTACTTTTTGGTGATCTGTGATTAAAATAGTATAAGTCTAAAGTGGAATTTTTCCATAACTGGTATTTCCAAGTGGGTGAATGAAACAAATTTCAGTTCAAAAGGCACCAGAGCAGTTAAAATCTGATAAAACTTACTCACCTTTTTGTGACTTTGATGAGAACATTACAAAATTATTTTGCTTTTGCAACAATGTTTCATAACAGGTAAAAATATACCACATTTCAAGATTAAGAATTTCAAGATTAAGGCAATTTAAGAATGTTGGCATTCTGTTTCTATGATGTTAGAGAACACGATAACATTAACATGCTTTTTTGTTGTTGCTTTATCTTTGCTTAACATAAGCATAAGTCAAGTAGGGAATGGTTTCTGTGCAAAATGACAGTTGACCTGAAGAGTGGAGAACCATGAGTTTGGAAGATCCAGTTTGTGTCCCCAGTCTAATATCTTTCAGCTTGCATATTGAATTATAAGCATGTAGGACTTGCATTTGAAAAGTACAAGGCTCAGAAGAGAGAGAATTCTAGGTGTGTAACATTAAGGGACTTCAGAAATAGATGACTGAAAGCACCTAAATACAGCCTGACATTATGAAATGACCCAATGAAATGTCACTAAATTGGGAATTAGAACAATATGACTGGCATCGTGTTTTTGTTCAGAGAGCTAAGGTCTTGTTCAAGCAGTAAAAGCCTCTCAGGCAGACTTTGTCTCTGTGGAGTCTCCCTGCACAATTCCCAACCCATTTACTCCTCTACGTGGGAGTATTCCTATTTTATCTCTGCAGAAAAGCTTGAAACCATAGAACGTTAAAAGCTCAGAAAATGTAAAACCCTGGTAGGAAAATGTGTATGCATATATATAAATGTGTATGTAAAAGGCAACAGTACTTCATGATGGTTTAAGTCGGTTTGGAGATTATTTTGGAACTTGATTCAAATTTGAAGTCTTTAATTCTGCAAAACTGTCAATGATTTCAGTGAGGGTTCAGATGGATAGAGGACACCAGACACAACATTTTCATTGTGGGATTGGGAGGACTGTACTGCTGCTTTTCAGAGACTTTTAGTGGATACTGCTTGAATTAGTATGTGTCTAAGGGGCAAATTTGAATAAAAGAGCTTGACTTTAATGTTTATGATTTATTTTTATACACCTTCACTTAAGTTTGAGGTACAGATTTTTTTAACATACAACCAGAGATTTGCATACTGCACAGAAGTACTAAATCAGCAGAAGCAGATTGTAATACTATCCTCTGACTAAAAATAAAGTTTTCTAAAAATAACATCACAGAAAAACTGTGCAGATATTATATTTTTCTCAAAAAAACCCAAAGTAGTTTAATTCTGATTTCACTTGTGTAGAATTGACACCAGACAAAAGTCAATGGTGTTGCTTTACAGTATACAGTAGCATGAGGTTAGAACTGAGTCTTGCATCTTAAAATGTTACACTTAAGTGTATACACACATCTTTATGGGTCCACTGTATCTCTTTGTCTATGCATATTCAAGTGTATGTATTTCACAGCTGCTGTCTGCATCATTCACTTCCAAAACCAGCATGCATTCATTTTCATAACTTTTTGTTCTATTACAATATTAATGGGACTATCAATGGGAAAGGACAAGAGAAGCATTTTTAATGTTTATCTGACAGTTGCAAATTTCACTTGAGGTTGTTTACTGGGATCTGATTGTTGGCAAAGAGGAGTAGGAAAGGCAGCAAGATGAATGGGATCACAGGAAAAAGAGATGTATTTATGGGTTCTCTTAACACCATCTAAGAGTAATAAAAAGTCCTGTCTTACCCCTCCTTTACCAAGTCTTAAGTTTTAAACAGCAAAAAAATGAGGGATTGCTTTAATTGACTTCTGTTTAATCCAGGTGGCCTGTTAAAAGTGAAACACATTGCATTTAGATATGTGAAAATCAGATGAAGGTCTCAGTGTATATGTTTATTATCATCTAACATATTTTCCCTAGTGGGGAAAGTGCCTGGAAATAAGACAGAGTGTGTGGACTTGTGGATGAACCTGCAATGTGATGTCAAACTGTTTACCAAATTGCTGTTGGAGCTTGACTTTTTTGACCTTCAGTTCTAGGACTATCTTAAGTGCGGCTTACTTGTTATGCAAAGAGCCGAACCTTTTTCCAGTTTTGCTCTGCAGTTTTACAGACTCTTAAGTTTTACACATCTGGGCATTGCACGTCTAAATTTTCTGTGCTGTAAACATGACCCCAGATTAAAAAAAGCCCCAAAGACCAGCAAACAATCTTGGAATTCTGCTTGTTTTTTTAGTTCATTATTTAAATTGTTTATCTTTAAGGATCAGTTTTTCAACTAGAAATACAGACTGCCTAAATTTTCACCAGCCTAAGAATAAAAAAAATATAGACTATAGTTAACACAAAATGGTAGAATGTCTGCCCAGAAATCCAGCTGCTTTGAAAACTGTCTTGTGGGAGCAAGGGTGGAGGTGAGAAAATGCTTCATTGCTGTTTGTGCCAGGGATTCCAGAGTGACACAGAAATCAGTGGAGTCCACACATCACTGCCTGGTAACTCCATTCACTGTTTATCAGTTATCAGGACTAATTCAGTGTTAGGTTTGGGTTAATTACACTTAGGTTCCTTTCAGTAGTTAGGTTAATTATAGTTGGGTAGTCCCTGTTGTCACAGCCCCCAAAACACAGGTCTGATCCTGGCCCTGTTTCCTGCCTGCAAAATCTGAATTCAAACTAGGACTCAAGCAGTCTGAACCAGTGCTTTATTAAAAAGCCAGTGGAGCAGCAACCATGTTGCACATGCCTTCAGTGCCCAAGGCTTCCCCAGCACTTTTAAAGAAATCTACATTTGGTGTGTTCCTGCTCAGAGATACTCCCTGCACTTCATGCCAACAGGCTTCACTTACCTCTGGGCTCTATATGCAACTCTTGCCTGCAGTGCCACCGCTGGCTGGCTGCCTTTAAAGCTGGACCCTCCTTATTTGGAAGGCCTTTGCAGGAAAAGATGAGTCACTTTAATAGTGAAATTATTGGTGCACTATCTGTACATCTGTTATCTGACTGCTGGGGCCAAGACCACTGTAATTTCTCCCAAGTTCGTTGCAAATTGGCCTTTGGGTTCCAGTTGCCCATAGTGTAACAGCCTCAGCAAGCTACCACCATAAAAGTAACATCAGCAGAGTCTTTATCTCTGGCATGCAACTGTCTACATCCTCAGTTCCAAGTCATTGCATCTTTCTAAGCTGATTCCTCTGGGAATTAAGTGTGTCCTTTGGGCATGAACAGAGCCATGTGCACAGGGGACAACCTCATTGATCGAGCTAAGCATTAGACTGAAAGCCCAGGACCTGTGTCTTTAGATACCCCTTTTAGTGCAGTCAAGTCACTTCACTGTCCCAGCTTCTTTCTCCAGGGAAAGGAATTCAGCACCCTCTTGCAAGGCAAGGGCTGATGTGTGCAGCTGATCGACTGGCAGAGTGAGGGGAGACCAGGAGGTCCCTCCTGGTCCCTCCTTGCTCCCTCCTGGCTGCACCTGATTCTCTTTAGGGCACCTGTGGTAAAAAGTGCTGTTTTGGGGAAGGGATCTCTTACAGAGAAGGTGGCTAATTTTTGATAGGCTCTGAAAAAAGCTCTGTGGAAGCATTTTCAAAAGGTGTCTTTATGGAAGAAGATAACAGATAAGGAAAATGGAGAACTGTTACTTGCTGAATTCTACTGTACTAGAACAAGGCAGAGCTCTGCAGAGCTGATAGGAGGTTGGTGTAAAGCAGATAAGGGAGAGTGAGCTTCTGTGCCTGGCTGCTAGAGACCATGGAACCTGAGAGCATTACCATGTTCAAAGAGGCAGTAAGCAAATTTGTGGACAACAGACTCATTAAATGGGTGCTAAAGAGAGCATGAGGAGGTACACTGCATGTCACAGCTCTGAAGGAAGAGAAGTGCTGCCGGAGGAGGATTTAGGAGAGATTTAGGAGAGATGGTACGTGACTGCCTAGCTTGCTTTGTTTTGGAGCATTGTGTGTGACAGGAAACTGGTAGTGGTGGGACTAAATGTGAGGTGACCTGAGGACAAAATTACCAGAGGAGTTTGTGATCCCATTGGCCTGCACGGGTTTGAAGTGAAAGCAAATACTGCTGTGCCCCATGAGGGGGTTGTAGCACTCAGTGAGTTGTTTCCCCAGGGTGATACTGACTGACTTACTATTTATGTGCTGAAATTCTCCTTGGCATATCCCAGGTTGGCTGGTGGATGAAACGAGACAGACACCAATAACATACCTCTGTGGAAAAGTACCTTCAGCAGTGCTATGCATGTACCAAGCCTAGAGCTTGTTCTGTGGCTCAGGAGGTTGGGGGCAGTCTGCGTGCTTTCTGCCTCTACTGCTTTTTAAAAAGTCCCTTTAATGACAAGCATTGATGTGCAATAGGTTCTGCTGAGCGTGCAGGCAGCCATGATTCCCAACTGAGTGACATGATCACAGATGGCACCTACTCATGCTTCATGCTTATCCTGGAAGCTTGTTTCACAGAATCATCCCAAGATGCTGATAACAACTATGTTGTAACAAGCAGTAATATTATTACAGTGCCTTCATAGGTGTCTATGATACTGAAAGTCACATGCCATCTGCTTGTGTGAAGCTCTGCTCCAAGCTGACTTGATTCCATCTCCAAGTCATATGCTGAAGTGGTAAAGGTGTTTGCTGTATTTCTTCTCTCTTTCCAAACTAATGTTGTTCAGTTGTACCCATCTTTTACCAGAATGACTTTTGGTAGGACACAGGGTGGAAATTTGGAGAGTTATGTTTAGTATATTTATGGTTACCTTTATTCATGTTGATAAAATGTTTTGCAGGCATTTATAGTGTAACTTTGGATCATGTTCCTAAAGTAAGAAAGTGTTACATCTGTCTTGCATGTAGGGAAGTAAAGGTAAAAAGGGATAAAGGGATTTGCCCAGGTCTGTGGATAGAGCCACTGGTCATTGACATCTGAAGTCTGGTGCCTGCCTTTATGCCCTAAAATGTGACTACATTGCTGATAGACGGGGAATCACTGAATAATAACTTTGCTATGGTGGGCAGTAATAAAGGAACTCTCATCTGTACCGATTGAGAGGACAGCACTGGAGAGATATATGTGTGTGATGGGAAATGGGTGGTCAGCTGTGATTGAGACCTATAAAGTTGTACAAACTAGTAAATAAGCTTCTAGGTTTCATTGAATGCTATGTGAAGACCAGGAAATACACTCAATTATCAAGTTGAATTTAGCAGTAGAATTTATTCTCAATGGATGCTGTGGGTGCCCAGGAGTATAAATGAGATTAGATATACAAGTCCATTGTTGGCTAATAAATGGAATGGTTTAAAACAGCCTTTGGCCTTATGAACTCCTTAAAGTACTGAGTGCCAGAAGAATATACCTGGAGAAGGTGGACTCTTTCCCAAGCATCTGGTGCTAGCTGTTGGTAAGACAGGATATTTGGTTCTGATGGACCTTTGGTCTGTCTGTTCTTACGAACTTGATAATGCACATTTTGATATGACAATCAATGTAATCTCACAAGATCCTACAGCAGCTCTTCCACTTCAGCCTTCCTTGCTCTGTCCTTGCAGCACTGTGCAAAAATCCAGTTTCCTACGTTCTAACAAGTAAACAAGTACCAGGGCCTACATGGAGAGCCCACGTCCTGCTCTCAGAATTGCTGGTAGGGATTGTTATTATGCAAGTTTGTTCTGAACTAGTTATAGAATCACAGAATGGTTTGGGTTGGAAGGGACCTCAAAGATCACCTAGTTCCAACCCCCCTGCCCTGGGCAGGGATACCTCCCAATAGACCAGGTTGCTCAAAGCCCCATCCAACCTGGCCTTGGACACTTCCAGGGAGAGGCAGCCACAGATTCCCTGGGCAACCTGTTCCAATATCCTGCACTGACCTCCAATCATGCTGTGCTTGTGAAATTGCAGTATTTCGGAGGCAGTTTAAGGCTGAGGTCCTTTTGCATTGATGCAAGAGCTGATGTTAACATCTTTGTTCTAGGAATTTGACAAATGTGTTAATTGTATTCCATGTTCTGTGAGTGCTGTTACTGAAATACTGTTCACCTTCTGTCCTGACAGTTGCCAACTGAGTTGTGAAGTAACCTGATGTATATACCTGTTTCAGAGGTGACAGTGTTTTAAAGGACGGTGCAATGATTTCTCTATATGAATTTCCAGGTCTTTTTGAAATGAAACACTATATGTGCCTAGCAGTAGTATATAATAAACCTTCTTTCAAATACCATTCGAGCAGCAAAGCTGCTGCCATCTCAGTGTTTTGCCTGTGTCAAAACTGTAAGACATAAAATGAAGCAACTGGGGGCAAAGCTTCCCTAGACCCCCTCCTTATTTTCCGAAAGTCTAGATAGGTTTAAATTTGAAATCTGATGTTCGTTGATGGGCTAGGCCGGTAATATTCAAACTTGTTCCTGTTACTTGGCTGGGAAATGAAGAAATTTTGGAATGTAGTGAAGTTTTTCCAGAAATCACATGCCTGTTTTGCCTGTCTGCTTGGGAAGAATGTAAATGTGAGTGTGTTTCCTGATGATTGTCCAGGTGATAGCCTCTTTGGCATTCCACCGAACGGCCACCTGTCTGCCTGTAATAAATGATGGCTATAAAGGGAAGTGATTGCAGCCATGATACAGCCAGAGGCATTTGTTTATATTCTTATAATATGTATCAGATTGAATAGAAATTATCACAATTGACAAATGGAGAGAGGAGATAGTTGGTGGGTACGAGGAAGCTCAGCCAGAGCTGAGCCAGCTGCAAACTTTCTTCAGTGAAGGCTGTCTGCAGAATGCAAGTGTCAAGCCAGCCAGTGATTAATGGTGAAGCCAGAAGCTTGCTTGTGTTAATGATCCACATATTGTTGTATAGCATCACACAGTCAGTAAAGCCTCTTGTTGCTTCTCAGACAGGATCCTAATGAGTAGTGGCTTCCATTTGGGGGTAGAGTGTGTAATTAAGTAAATAGGGGCCAAAGCAGAGGAGTATTCTTGGGCAGAATACTACTGACATGTAGTGTTGCCCCTCGCAGTTTAAGTGGTGTACAAGACCAGGACTGCTGAATCTAAGCAGAGCACACCTAGCTGGATGCAGAAATTCTGTTGTATGTTGCTGTAACAATAATACTGTTGTGTGAACAGGGGAAAGGATGTCTTTGTAGGATCTCTTTCAGACCAAGAGTCTGCTTTATATGACTGCTTTCCTGAATGGCTGCTACTATTTCTCCCTCGTTTCTGTGTAGACACAGCACTTCCTCTTCTGTATCAAGAAGTCGAGTATGCCCAAGTGAGAAGCCTAAGACCTAATAAGTTGGTTGGAGAGGGAGCCAAGTGCATTCAATCTGCAAACAAACTGAATGTTTTAAGCTCTCACTAGCATTTGATCCTTTTTGGCAAGTCTTGGGAGGGATATTGGAACTAAATTTAGAACTAGACTGGATGCATCTCTAGAAAATATGCAGCTGGTAGAAGTGATGAACTGTGTGCCCTCTATGAACTATTTGTCAGGAGACCTTTTTGGATTCTACATGTGAAGACCTACTCCTGAAGATATCAGTAGTGATCTGCTGTGATCTTATAAGATGTCTGAAGCTATTTGGAGGTGGAGTTATTGAAAGAAACAAAGTAGGAGTCGCTAAGGAAGTGAAGTGTGGAGGCAAGAGTGCTGCAGTGTAGGTCAGTTCCCTCCATTGTGCTTGCCTCCCTTTGTGCATATCTTTTTGTATGAAGGAATAAATACAGCATAATCATCTATAGGTGTTTTGTAGAAGCAAAAAATATGGAACACACAGTGAGCTCTAGCACAGTTTAATGTCCTCTCACCCACCTGTTCTCCTCTGAAAAATGTTCTATATAGGCCCAGCCACAAAGGGTGTCTGTCTATGAGTCTACAAATACAGACCTGATGTGAGTGAAAGCTCCATATGAGAGAGGCCCATCACTAAGCTACTGTCAGGACCAGGAATAGACTTGTTTATAGGCTGCCTTTGTGCTCTTCTTTCGGTTTACTAAAGTGCTGCCTTGTGCCTGGTAAGGGAGGTTACCCTCTAATTCTTGGAGTCTTGCCCTAAATCTGTCTTTTCAGTCTGGGAGAAAGCATATGTCCCAGATCTCTGAGAACTCATAGCTCCTGCTGGATGATAAATTCAGGGAGTGCTGCCAGTCAACCCTGTGTAAGGACTTTCAACTTGGAAAGGAATGCTCTCTCTCTTAATTCTCTGCCCAGATACTGAATACTACTAGGGGCAGGGTTGTACATGAGGTGGGTAATTCAAAACAACATTACAAAGAAGTGAAACATTTGAAAGAAGCATCAGTTTCTTCCCAATGTGTTAGCTCTACTGATGGCTGTCACTTTAGGTCTCCCCACCAGCAGAGGAAGCTATTGAATACAAATGAACTCATTTTTCTTATGCTGCTACTTCTAAGAGGCAAATGGTGCTTTGTCTGGCTTCCATGGGACAGCAAACTGTTCTGATTGCAGACTCACTGGTTTTGGCTTGCTTCCCTGTCTTAAATTTCATTTTGCACCTCATGTTTGTGCAGTGTGAAAACTTCTCTCCAGAGATCTGGCTGAGATAGAGCATACAGTTCTACTCGCTGCTGCCTGGTCTTGCTAGGACAGAGAGTTCCTTGAGTGAGTTCATAAATCACATAATGCATGATGTGATCAATACATCCATCCCATATTGAAATTCCAATAATCAGCTTGCCCAAGCAAGTAGGAGACCAAACCTGGTGCATATATACTTCAAATCCTGTTATGTTTATCAACATATTGCTTTTAGGGATTTTGTCACAGATGCTGGCACTGTAAATTCTCTAGAGCAGTAATTTTGATGTGTTTCTGCTTGTGAAGCATCATTCAACAGTAGGACATAATTTTTATCCCCGTGCTCAGAATTATGTGCTTGTCTTAGCTTTGATGTCACACCTGTGGGCTGAAATTCCTAGTTCTGACACTGACTCCTGTGCCCTGTAGAACTCACTATTGGTCTCTGTGTTGTACTTTTTGATGGGACAGCAATACCTTCTTCTGAAATCAAAGTCTTCAGGTAAGAAGAATCAGCTAAGCAATGGTTTGTGAGTAAAACCACTAGGCTGAATGATAAAGGAGAAACTAAAAATCCCTTTGCTGGTTTTTTAATGTATTTTTTTTTAAAAAATTAAACTGACCTTCTTGTAAACCTTACAAAAGCATAACTTTGGCACTTGTTCTAAACCTGAAAGTTCTTACAGTAAGATAAGAAATGTTTATTGCCTTAGTTTTACCACATTTTCTTTGGGAGTTACATTGACCAATTCTTGTCCTATTTTAATCCAGAGAAGCACAGAATGATGTTTTGTTCTTACTTTGTGCTTTTCTTGTAAATGAAGTTGAAAGCATCTAATGCCATGTTCATTTGGGAACACTGACTTTCATTCAAAGATACATTTGAGCTGCAGAAGGATTAAATAGAAAGAGATAATAGGCAGTAAAAGCATATCTCAACAGTATATACTGCTAAATTCATTAAACACTGGGAAGTCATATTAGTAAAGTTGTAGGAGATACAGGAGACCATGATATATATTGACTTTGTAGCTGCAACATGGATATTTTCATAGCTGCAAAGTCTTTTCCCCTAGCACAAAGTGCTCTATTGGGTGTGGATTTTCTTTTTCCAGCCAGGTCTTCTGTATATAAAATCCTGTCCTTTACTCCAGTCTGGAAAGTCTATTTCATCAGCATAGATGTATGAAAATAAACTGTGGAGAATGAGAGGAACTCAAAAGGATCAAGTTAATGTGTAGAGGATACAGTCAGCGAAGGTAAAGCAAGCGTAAGTTGATATAAGCTGTTGCAGTGCTAGTGAGATGCAAGGGGCTGAGCATGATTCTTCAGCGTGCTTCCTATTGGAGAGTATCTTAACTCTGCTTTTGGTTGGGAAACTTTCCATCTTTGTCCTCTCTGTCCTCACTGACAAAAGCTGTAGCTACAATGGCAGTATGAAGCAGCTGAGTGATTATTTGTTATGGAGAGCAAATGTAGCTTTGTTTATATGGTTGCAACGAGCCCTGCCAGCATCTTAATCAAAAGTTTGGATTTAAATATACCAGGGACCCTCCAAATTCTACAGCTTTCTCAGAGCCTACGGCACTCATAGTTCCTTTATGAAACGGAATGGCTTGTAGCTACCTGCCTTCCCTGCTCAGTCCAGGGCAATGAGGCTTGGAGTGTGAAGGAGCATTTATGTGTGAGTGACAGTGCTGAAGATGTACGGTGGAGAAGGGATAATGCCTTAGATGTGTACAGGAGCCTGCAGACTGTCCTTTGTTGCATATGTTATAAGCCCAAAAAGGCACAGGCTCAGCCCAACTCTCAACAGACACAGCCACAGGTTCCTGGCAAGCTGATGCTGTTTAGAAAGAACACTGGCATCTATTTTGAAGAAAAAATAGATCAGCCATTACTAGTTAGACAAAGTGATAAAAGCCCTAACATAGTGTATGGGATTTCCTCTTTTTTACAGTTTTACTGCTTGCTCTCTCTCTCTCCTCTGCCTTTTAAGGACAATCAGGGACTTCAGTTGTTTGTTGGATTTTGCATGTGCACCCTTCTTGCCTTTTCCCCACCTGTGGGTTTCTATTCTCTGTATCTGGGCCTTCCAGACTGAAGCATACTTGCAGCAAGAATTGGACTGTGTGCAGCTCTGGCACAAGGCCACCCTCTTCCGCCTCTTTACCCCCATAGGAAATGCCAAAGAAGTTAAGAATCAGTCAGCTACAAAAATAATAATATATCACTGGCATTATCTCTGCTCATGACACTAGGCAATGCTTCCTGTTCGCCTTGCCTCTTTCCTTTTCACTTTGGTTCTTCCTTCTGCCCACCTGAACCAATTCCAAGAGGAGAGAGCTAATAACACAATAACTCGGGGTGGCAATCTTTCTACTGCACCCTCTCCCCACCCCCGCTCCTGTCCATAAAAGATTGATAATGAAACCGATACCTTTCACCGGCGTAATTTTCATATTTAATGAGCGTGACTCAGAAACTATTACATTAATTAGTCAAATCCCACAAACCGTTAATGGTGCACGCAGTAATTAATATTGTATTCAATTAAAAACTGACCTGTTTCAGGTGCCTTCCCCTGGTTTGGGGGGGGGCTCTTTGCAGACAGCGTATGTTCCAGTGCCTGAGGCCAAGCCTTTTATTTTGATCCAGTGATGAGCAAGGGAGGTATTCTTTTTTCCTGTTTTGCTTCTATGGGTTTTTTCGCCATGAACATATGCTGGTTTCTCCCCCCACTCCATCTCCAAACGTGGCTGCTCTCACTATACAGACAACCTGCTTGCTGTGATTTATGGGTTAGCACAGTGCGGGGCTCACAGACTGGAAAAATTCCAGTTTACACAAGAATTCCCTGAAAAATGAGCTTGGTTAATTTATTTCTTTCATTAACGAGTTTGAACTGTGAGATAATCTTTCTGAAACCCGCTACCCTTGCCTTCACAAACCCTGAGAAGCAAAAAGGGACTCTGTTCTGCTTCCACAGAGCTCAAATTCACATCTGAACTAGCAGAGAACAAAAATGTATGGTCAAAACTTACTTCTGAAACTTCTTTAAAGACCTGCTCGCCTGAGTTAGCTCACTGCTGTATCCTGTTAAAGGCTGCGGGTTTGCTGCTCATTGGTTCTGCGGGAGCAGGGTGCAGTCTTTAAGCTGAGCCTCTGTGTCATAGCAGCCCCTTCCTGTTCAGCTGCGGTTCACTGGTCGCCTAGGATCCATAGACCATATCCAGCAGTTTCCTGTGCTGTTTCCTTCTGTTCAGTAGGAGGTGATGAGTTGTACATAGGTCCAGTCCTGATGCTCCTGTCTGCTGATGTGATCTGAGGATACAGTTGATACAGTGACCTTGCAGTTGGGATTTGTTGCTTCAAATCAGTTTGGGCTTTTTGTGGTGTTTTTTTGTTGTTGTTGTTTTTGAGGTTTGGGGTTTTTGGTGTGGTGTGAGGTTTTTTGTTTGTTTGTTTTTCCCCTTCTTCTCTTTTCCCCTGTTGCCCTGGTCACAGATGTAGTCTGTTTCCAGGTGCCCACCAATGCCTTTATTCCATGCTGAATGGCTTGGAATATGCTAGCTAATCCCTTCAGCAGATTCAGTGGCCTTGTTCGGACTCTCTCTGATTTTCCTGTTCTGACATGCAAGGGGACAATACTGAATACAGCCCTAAACCTTCTCACTAAAGTTGACTAATGAGGAATTATTGTCACCTGTCTCACAAAAGTTCTGTCTGTAGATAAATATTAAAACAGCATTTGTAATTAAATTGCCCTGCTTGCTTCTGAACAATTTGGTGTCTGTTCTGACCAAAGGCTTTTGCACTGAATCACTGCTCTCTAACCAGATCTCTTGGTTTATGTTTCCATATTGCATTATTTTCCCTGACAGATAAATATGTTGCTATTCATACTAAGTTTCTTCAGAACAGAGGTCTTGAAAATATGCGATTGTTACAAAAGCTCTGAATAAGAAATACATTCAATCTCAATTTATTCCTAAATAAGTTTAGCAATGTTTTAGGAAAATAGTAAATGTTTGGAAAGAAAATAACACAGATGCTTTGAAAAGATCTTTTAAATTTTTAAATCAGTAGAATTTACTGAGAAGGAGTTTCACTATTAATGAGAAGGGGTTTCATCATTNTCCTTCACTGGAGACATTCAAAACCCGCCTGGATGCGTTCCTGTGTGATGTACTGTAGGTGACCCTGCTCTGGCAGGGGGGGTGGACTAGATGATCTTTCGAGGTCCCTTCCAACCCCTTAGATTCTGTGATTCTGTGATCATTAGATTTTCACAGCAAATCTAGTAATGGTGTTCACATACTGATGCTGTTCATTAGTCCAGATTAAATGTTTCTGTAGTATTTGCCACGATAATGATGTTTTTCAGCCTTTCTTTAAAATTTGTAGATGTCTAAAACACATTTCTGTGGATGTGTGGGCTCCTGTATAGTGACACCGAGCATCCTGACAATGGAATTGCTTCTTCTAAATGTTTCTTGTGGATCTCTTGAGGAATCCTGGTGGCCTGCAGACTGTAAGCTGAACTATTGGTGTGAGTGATGCAGGCATGCAGTATTAATGTTGTGTAGGGCAGGGACAATGCTGCTTTTTGTTTCTTGTCAGGTATTATTATATACTGTGTTAAATACCTCAAAAGTACCAGCTGAGTAAAGTATGGCTGATGCTTTTAACCTGCCTATGCTTCCTTTGGAAGGGCAGGTATCAAGTGAGGATGACTTTGAAAAAAACGAATGACTGACTGAAAGTGCTGATATGAATACTTATGTACACTGAGCCACTACCACCCAGTTTTCACTGGGGGTCTGGAAATTTTAATGAGGCCCACTCAACAAGAGCCAGTGGGCTGTTCACTGTTCTGCCCAGTCGGCTACACGCTGCATGTCAGTGGAGCTGAGTGAGTGCTGAAAACCATGGGATCTCCCACAGGACCATGGTAAACAACCCGTGATTTTGAGATTGCAAGGGTCAGGCAAAACTTATTTGCAGACTACTTCCCTCCCCCCTGCCATCATTGCTTTGAGTTATGCAAACTGGGGATGGACTGTTCAAAATGGCTGAAGAGAAGCTGGCTTGGGAATTATTATCTAACCTAAATAAGCCTCTGCAACTCTCAGTGTAATGGCTGTGGAAAGCTGATGGGACTTGCTGGACTATTTAAAAAGGTATAGGCTATATTCTTGTACCATTGTTGACAAGTACCTTAACAAGCATGTTGCCAGGTACAAAAACAAGCTCTCTGAGAAGCTGCATATTTAAGTGCTGCATGCATTCATACAGCAGGCAAAGGAAGAGCATACTTGTTAATTCCTGAATACATATTAAGTGTGTCATAGGTATTTCTTGGACAACTGGCTGGGTTCCTAGCTGGCAAATTGGCCCTCTGTATTCTTTTCCTTCAAGAACAGTTTGCTGGAAAAACAAGCAAGACCTTTGTACATGTTTACATTCTGTAATATAGTGACCATCTTGTTCGTATAATCCGCAATGCTTTGTGTTGAACAGAGAGACAGATCTTTGACTTGGAAGGTTAGCTTACCTTACTGCCTTGCGCCACTATGCTGGACCATGTGGTTAGAGGAAACCAAGTGAATTCTCTGTTATTTTCAGGAGCTGGAGTTTTCACCTAAGGAACTGGTGGTGGTCACTGTGAAAAGTCAGGGCAGAGCCAAGCTGAGGAGCATATTGAAGCAGAGCTCCTGTCCTTTTTCTAGAGACTGAAGTTAATGAAGCGGCATGTTGAATCCTCCTGGTGCACAGCTACATGGTCATTGAATATCTGGCAGTTGTTTTTCTCCCATCATTAGAAAGTTTATTGTGCCTAAATGAAGGAAAGTCTGATTTTTTCTGGGGAGGAATGTGAAAATGTGCATACTTCTTAACAGGAAAAACAAAAGAATTTTCTAAGTTTTGGTTGTGCTTAAGTAGTCTCAGTCTAAGTGTAAGCTCTAAGATAGGTGGGCAAAGAAGCCTTTGATCATGTTGTGCTAAAGTGTGGAAGATAAGGCAGCTAAACTGGGAGGAGAAACTGTGGCATGAGTATTGCTTGATAAACTTATGATGAAAGAAGAGAGCGAGCCTTTTGTATATGAGCTTCTTAAACTTCCCATTTAGAAGGAAACCAGAATTCAAGTAGGAAAATGTTTCTTCTGCCTGTTTCCTAGTACAGTCCCACTGCTTTAACATAATTTGCAATAGAGAACAAATTCAAGTAAAACTACTTGACCATCTCTAGGGAGATTCAGAGAAATAAAATGTGATTCAGCTCTTGTCCTGCCTGAGAAAAAAACACTTCTAGAGCAAATGACATCTAGACAGTAGATGTCTGCATTTTTTTTCTTTCTTTATAGAAACACCTTAATTTAGTTTGCAAAAATATTGCCATGAATAGCTGAGAATATTACTTTGCTGAGTAAATAATTTAGAGGCTAGATGAAAACAAATAATGTGGATACCTCCAAATTTTAAAGTCTTTATCAGTTAGTCAAACACAAGTAATTTGGGTTGACAGATTTCTAAAACCAGGAAGGGCCAGAAAGCCTCATGCTAGGATATGGTACCACACCAAAGCAATTGTCCTCTATATCTGTTTGCAAATGTGATGCTATTTTCTAGCAGCTCTATCACAGGTACTTCCTAGAGGATCCTACTGGCTAAGGCCCACGTTCAGTTCTTATCCTTCTGCACTCATCCTTTGGAAAGGCAACAGGGTTTTAAAAATTATTGAGATCTAAGTTTTTCCCTTTTGGCCTTCGCCTTAGATCTATCTGCCTTGACATCTCTTTTTTTTCTTCATATTAATTTTCTCTTGTAAGTTCTTGCTGTTCTTGCTCCTACATCCATTGAGGTCTAGCTGGCCTGGGGCTGCTAATTTGTGCCCCTTTCAGTCAAGAAGTTCTTCAGAGACCTGTGTTCCCTCACTGAGTCTGTCTGTAGGGAAAAGGGCAGTTTTCTCTGCTGCTAAAACATCATGCTGAGCCCATTGTAGTTGAGCTTCTGGGGGAGTTTCACTGGCATAATCAGTTCTGTAAACCTGCCTATAATATGTGGATACTTGCAGACATGTAAATACAGACATGAGTGCCAAAATCTGGTTGTATGCAACCATGAGGACACTCTGTCTGAGACCATAATGTTTCTGTTGCTAGTTCACAGCAAACCTACAGGTAAAGAACTTAATAGTAACAGTCCTTTGCCTTATCTTTTCTGTGCCAGCTCCAGCCATATGTTCCCTGGCTTCTTATAAAGCATAGTTCATTTTATCAGTGGATTCTTCATCACTTCCATGGCTCACAGCCCTTTGCCTGATATCTGCTAAATCTTCTAGCCCTGAGCCCAGAGACTTCTCACTCACTTTTTTTTTTTCCCTACCCCCTGCCCCAGGGACTGGATGACTAACTCCTTGGCTTATGCCCAATTTGTAGCTGCCTGGAAGCCTCCTGGTTTGAGAGTACCTGCTTTATTACATATTTACATATCTTATTGCTTATCTGCTGTGGACAGGGGCATTGTTTTGGCTTTTACCAAGACTTCTGTAGGCCAGGTTCTGGCCTGATGAAAGATTCCTGAATGCACCCTACCCGTGAACATTCATGTACAGCCTCGTAATGTGCTTCACTTGTTAGGAAGGTTACCCTTTCCTTCTGTTCCAGTTGAAGCTCCTCGCTCTTCATCATATCTGTTGCTACACTTCCATCATGCCCTAAAGCAGCTGCTCTTGTTTCACTATGCACTCGTCTGGGACACTGCCTGTCCATTCTGCTTGGAATGGAAGTCACCAAACTCTTGTCCCTGTTTGGGACTGAGACAGGATTGTCAAGAAAAGAGTAGTAGCTGTGGTCCAAAGCACATGTGGTTCTCTTCGCTCAAAGAAAAAATGTCTGGGGAAGTGCTATATTTTGATTATTCTTTTTCTCCTGCTTGTTTACAATCACAGAATCACAGAATCTAAGGGGTTGGAAGGGACCTCGAAAGATCATCTAGTCCAACGCCCCTGCCAGAGCAGGGTCACCTACAGTACATCACACAGGAACGCATCCAGGCGGGTTTTGAATGTCTCCAGTGAAGGAGACTCCACAACCTCTCTGGGCAGCCTGTTCCAGTGCTCTGTCACTCTCACAGTGAAAAAGTTTTTCCTGATATACACATGGAACCTCCTATGCTCCAGTTTGCATCCATTGCCCCTTGTCCTATCATTGGTCGTCACTGTAAAAAGCTTGGCTCCATCGTCCTGAAGGTACATAAAGCCTTATTTCTTGAATATAGCAAGACCAAACAAAAAGTAGGTTTTTTTGTCCTGATAGGACTGGCTAAATCCCAGCCCAGGTCAAAGCTGTCTCTCACCTTCCTCCTGGGGCCCTCTCTCTTTGCTTTCATGGTTACCTTCAGATGTTGCTATATACATCTCCATAAATACAGATTGTTACTGATGCATTTCATTTCTTTCAGAGACCTAAGCAAGAAGTAACTCTGATTCAAGAAACTTTCCTTTGTAGCGCATCACCTTGGATGGAACATCTAATGATGGCAGATGTAGTGTCAGTCTGGATTAGGCTTGGAAACTGATGTTTGCCAGCAGCCTCAAGCACAGTGTAGTACATCATGATCTTAAACTTTCAAAGAACTGTTTTGATACCCTAAAGATGAGAATCCTCACATTACCCCTGTTTAGTCAATGGTGGATGAGTCAAAGAGCACAAGATTGTGCTTGCTGGACTTGGACACCTTTCAGAAAGCAGGAGAGAACTGCACTTTTCTGTTCACAATGCTGAAGAACTGTTTGTGAGGGTGGGTAGTACCCATGCATAAGGAAAGCAGCTGTGAACTCTGTGCATCTGTGTCTCTGTGTATATACGTGTATGTGTCTCCATTTCTAGCACAGGAGAGAATCCAACAATATTTCACCCAAATGAGAAATGTTATTCTGCAGATTAAAGCCACGCAGTGCCTGGTTTTGTCTTTATTTATGCCTTTCTATTTCCTTCTCTGCTGACATGGGTGCACATGCCGGGAAGCACTGAAGGACATAATTGGCGTTGTGAAAAATTATTGGGAAGCCAGGACGTTCCCTTGCAGTGATTCCCCCCTTCTCTTTCCCATCTGTCACCATCTAACGTGACAAAGTTTTTATCGGGCATTGAGGCAGAGGAGATTAAAAGTAAATACTGCAATCAGGAAGCAGCTGGGGGGAAAATGTAACACATTTCACACTAAGCTGAACAGCTCATCAACTTAGCCTTGTATATCTACGGCAGATGAGAGGGAGGGAGGGCTGCAGGGGGATGGTGTGGTTCAACATGCTCCTCCACACTGAGAGTCTGAAGAGGATCATGTGTTTTCTTATACAAATAGGATTCTTGCTTTCTGGCACTTGCTTGCTTTGGGAAAGTAAAAACCCCAGGAGTTCAGTAGTCTTCTACTTGTTTTTGTAATAAGCTCCTGTAAAACACTGTTTCCCGAGGCCCTGATTCACATATATTTTTGGACTCTCTTCCTGCTTTAGTGATGATCCTGGGGACTGTCACGTCCTATTCAGCTGGGGGGGCTTTACCAGACATTTAGCTCTGGCTGCTGTGGGCTCTTGTTGCACCACCTCTGGGGAGCTGCTGGATGGAAAGTTTGTTGGCTAAGTGGGAGGCACTAGGTACAGGCTCCATGATGGTTTAGCCTCGTGGAGCTGGACATTGAGATTTTTGGTACGTGCTGTGCTGAGCACTGTTATATTCTGTCCAAACTGCTCTGCCTTGCAAAGACCGACAAACTTGAAGGTTTTATGTCACATTGCTTTATTCTTGTTTCTGTGTATAGAAATTAAGGTTTTTGAGCACTACCAATCACATTTTATTCTTGCAAAGATTTAAAAAGCTTTTGCTTTCATTTCTAGAACTGCTGTCTGTGGCTTCTTCCTTTTTGACTCTGCTGACATGTGAGGTCAGTGCTGGTGAACAAGGGTAAACAGATGCGTGTGTTGGGCCAACAGAATCTTCTCTTTATCCTTCAGATAAATAAATTTTGGAAAGTGATGCAGGCTTCCCTGGCATTCCTGCCCCAGTGAATGTGTCTCCTGCTATGGAGGAGAAGGATCCTTCTAGATCAGGAGAATCTCAGCCTCCAGCATTTTTTTGGTCCTTGACTTTGCAGTTGAATGCTGGTAAAAATCCAATTTATGTCACTTATGTTGGCATTTCTTGTGAGGTGGAAAGCTATTTTGCTGGGAAATGGACTCTGCACTGTTGCTTTAACTAATTTGATGGGATTTCCTTAATTTACAATTAATTTCTTTCTTGTTACCTGTTCTTCAATGTTCATCAGGTGTCCTGTTATTGTTAGCAAGTTTGCTAAGGATAAAAAAATCATAAAATCTTTCCAAGTACTTGCTGAACAGTTAGATCGGACAGTGTCTCCTCACATGAGATGAAGCCCTTTTCCTGTGCTTGGTAATCTTTCAGGGTTTCTGAAAGTACAGAATTTGTTTCCCTTCTAGTTTAGTAGGGGGCAGTCTGGGTTGGCATCATGTTGCCTTTTGGTGCCCTGTGCTGGTGATATTGGCCTTGGGCCATCCAGCTAGAAGAGCTTGGTCAGGTTGTGGAACCCATGACTGGGAGAAACCACATCCCAGCCTTAAACAATAACTATGGGAGTCTTCTGTGTCTTCTCTAAAGCTTACAAATAGCAGTTTGTAAGAATATCTTACTATTCTACCAGCATGCCTGTTCCTCCTTATAAATATTAATGTGGGCTTTGGTCTCATGAGTTAGTCATTCTTTGTTGGTTATAATATCCACCATAAAGACAGTTATGGAAGTGCATAATTTCTACACATTTGTTTGGTAACAAAAGTGGAACATGTAACACCTTCCAGTGTTAACTTAAGAAAGACCCCTGCCACTGGACTGTCAGCAATGTGTATTTTGTCTGTATAACAGCATTTACACTATTAGCTAGGGAGCTCTGATTATCTCCATAGCATGAAGGAAATAGAGCAAGGATTTAAAATAAGGCAAAGGGTCATTATTATACTTTTCCCAGTATCCCTGCAGTATGAAAAATAAGTAAGTTATTGAGATTTTTTTTTCAGTAGCTCACATGAGCTCAATAGCTGCTTGCTCATGTTTGGCAACTATACTCCTGTAACACTGTCTGCAACAAGCAAGTACCATCCTAGTTGTGAAACTACTCATTTGCTCTCCTGTTGATGCAGTTACCTGCTTTTCTCCAAACATCTGAAGGCCACTGTTATCTTACAGAGCAGAACTCAGAGTCTTGCTCTTATTTTCACTCCCCTCCTATTGACATCAAAGCTAGAAGGAGAAGGAGCCACACTGGTACACAGAACATAAGACACAAGAGGAATTAAAAAGTGAGGTAGGGGCCTGGGTAAAGTGCTAGATGGGCAGAGAAGTGTGTGTAGGAAGGACCACGCTAGACCTAGAACACCTCCAAGGATGGAGATTCCACAGTCTCTCTGGGTAACAAGTTCCTCTGCTTATTTATGGTGAAAATGTTTTTCCTTAAATTCAGTCAGAATATCTCTTCTTGCAATTAATTCCCACAGTCACCCATTGCTGCCATGTGCCACCTTGAAGATCCTGTCTGTATCTTAATTACCTCCTTTTAGGTGTTGGAAGGTTGCTTAGGATTGCTTTCTTGCTAAGCAGGCCATTTGTATCAAAATGTTCTTCATTTATAGCTTTGTGGGTGCAAATGCTAAACACCTAATGTAAAGTTGAAGATGAAATTGAAGAATTCGAATTGAAGTGAAAATTAACTGAAATTTAGCCATACAAAAGTTGTGGAAGCTCGGCTGATAAAACAGACCTTCATCACACCATGGCGGTTCCCTAAAATGAAAGAATATGATGTAGACTTTAGGCTGTATTCCTCATCTTGCAGTTCTTTAACACCATGAGCTCCCAAGCAGATATTTTGAAGATGAATTTCTTATGGTTAGTGACATATTTGGGTATTAGAGGGAAGAGGTCCAAGAAAAAAATGATACTCCACTTAAACCCTGTGCTAAATGCAGCTGTGCATTAAATATGACTGAGGTCCACACTTAAAATATAGATGCTACCCTGTTCGCTGAAGTGGGAGAGCAGTCTTCAGAGCAGTTAGTGGGGTCTCATGCCCTAGGTGAGCAGCTGGGGCAGGTGCCCTGCATCTGATGGGCCTTAATATCTACTGTTGGGCAATGCTTTTGTCATATTCTCTCCACCTATACCACAGGAAATTTCTAAGGCTTCCCTGTGCTTCAGCATCCCATTTGCCATGACATTCACTGTAACCACCTTCCACTTAGATCAAACGGGTGGGATATTCACAGCAGGACAAAACAGGAGGGCATCTCTACCTACAGCTTCCTTAAAACCTCACTCACTTGTTGTGCAAAAGATTTTACTGGTATTGGGCAATCTGCTAGAGCTGACCAAAACAGAGGTGGAACATGCATGACTGAGGGACAGAATGCAGCTATATTGGCCTGAACATATTATGAAACTGCTGGATAAATACTTCTGTCTTTCCTGTGTGATTACCCCAGGAGTGCATGTTACATGGGGCCTTTCAGGCTGATGCTGTCAGTCCTGCTGTTAGATTTATTTTTCACAATACTCTTGTCTTCAAAAAGGGATTTTTTTCCTGTCTTAACCATTTGTCATCTTCCTTTTTTGATCTGACATTAATAAAGAATTTGGCAAACAGTCCATAATATAATAAAGGAGGGAAGGTTTTGTTCTCTCTTTTTATTTTTTTTTTTAACTGTACTTCTTGCTGTAGTATGTCAGCATAATTCTGATAGGCTAAGAAAGAAAAGACAACCGTCAAAACCTGAAAGTCCTAAGTAATTCTAGCACTAGATTGATACCTTTTACCTTAAAATATCTGTGACCTATTTCTTTTTGGCTTCCCAGAGAACATATTTAGATTAAAATCCCTTGGGAGGTTGGTCTTTCACACAAGCATTGCATAACTTGACATGACTTTGTCTTTGATCAGATTAGAACCAGCACTGGTATTGCAGCCATTTTGGAAGTGATACAGCGGGGAAAATGTACTCAGGAGCTTGTTCAGCTTACACACGGTAAGAGCCACTGTTGACATCTCATTTTCACAGGCATGTTATTTATTTGAGAATTTCTGCATTTGTTTTTATGCATCTCAACTCTCTGTCAAAGGCATAAAGATAGAGGTGACCTTGCTCTTTTAAAGCTTTTAGACTGAGTGGAGAATGTGGAAAAAATACTTGAGGTGACTACCTTTCATCTCAGTCAAGAGTTCTCTGCTTCACTCTGTATCCCTCAGGCTTGGAACATGTGAGAGCTAGATTCTAGATTTGAGACTCCCTTTTACTAGTTATCAAGGTGGGGAACAGCAGCAGCTGCTGAAGCAAGGCATGTACCTGTTGCATTTCCTTCCCTACCCCACGTTAAACAGAGGAGAAGGCAACTGGGTAATTTGCTTCAATACATTAGTGCAGAGCATCAACCTGTGGCTAAATACTTGCTGAAAGTTACTGCCAGGAAGGTTGCTTGAGCCTTCCTCCTGTTTCATTCTTCTGCAACCCAGAAGAAACCCATGCAGCCTATGTGGATGGCTCCTGATGTTCAACTGCTAGTAACTTTCTGTTTAATAGTGTTTTTTTAAAAAAGGGAAGGAACTGATTATTTTTAACAGCTACTGCCTCGGGTTGCAGTCATGTGAGCAGGCAGGCTCAGCCCTTGGTGGCGTTCTCTCCAAGGAACCCTTTGCTCTTGGAAGCCCTGTTGGTAATGCAGAAAGTAGCACTTTCCCAGGGTTAGGTGGATGCTTTGCTGCTAAAGATTCTGCCTTTTGGATAAGACATAAAACTGAGGTTCTGAACACTTGCATATTTTTACAGGTGTTCCCTGACTCTCTCCTAGGTGTATTATAAAGAGTGCTTGTGCTTTGTTTGGGCAATACCAAGTACCGTGATGAAGTGCAAGTAACTCAATGGGATTTATACGAGCTTATGAAGCGGAGAATAAACCCCATAGTTTGCACAGTAAATCAATTTGTAAAGCGCTTTGGGATCTTTCTGGATGAAAGGCGCTATATAAATGTAAGCCATGACCATTCATCATTATTGAATATGAAATAGAGATATACACTCTATCAAGCTAGCAGCAATAGGCTTGGGCTCATGATTGCTCACAAGGCCCAATCAATCATCAGATCACGACATAATGCAGCTAGAATAAAAAAAAGGAAACCCACAGCAAATCATTCCAAGCAATGCAATTAATGGGCATCCAGTATAAATAGTGATCTCAGTCAGGGAGACTGGGCTTTTCCTGAACAGCAGAGTTGATGTCAGAGCCATACAGTGTGAAAGAGAGAATTACCAATCTAGTGTTAGCAGGGAGAGGAAAGATTCCTCACCAGCAGTACACCATATAGACAGTCACTACAGCTAGACTAAAAAGGCATTGCGTCTATACTTTTCAGAATTGGCTTTTCTTTTTCCATTTGGGAAATGGGATAGAAAATGGTTTTGTATAGAAAATGTGAGGCTTTGTTCTACATTGAGTCACAGAGATGCTGTTCATTTTTTGCACCAAGTTGCAACCCAGCCACCTGACCCTGTCACCTAACCCTGGGCGTCATCTATAGTATATATGGCTCTTGCAATACAAGATGCACAAAACCTCCTCGGTCTTCATAGAATCCAAAAATTGGAATCAGACTGTGTCTTGCATGCCAGGGTATATAATGTTTCTGCTGCTCATCCTTGGAGACACTGACTACCATAATGTGCCTCATTTTATGCCAATTGAGTTGAAGTGTAGGTTGCTCCTGTACTCTGCTTCAAGACCCAAGCAAACTGAGGGTTTTCTTCACTTGTGCGAGAGTTCTTTCTGTCTATATATTTGCCTTATGAGGGGAAGGCAATACCTGGTATGATCTTCCCCTCCTCCCCCCTTCAGTTGTGCTGATGTGTCTGTCTCCCAAGCTGCTGTGATGCTATGGGATGTAATTTTCTGCTATCGTTTTCTGTTTGTTTGCTATTACCAAAGAGAGATTGAAATTTAATAAAATATAAGCGAGGGGGGTGAAATTGGAATAAGAAAGTGGGGGAAGGGGATTAATGATCCTGTTACATAAAACCTGTCTTACTACAGGTCAGTTTAGGAAAAATGGAAGCTTCCCTCAGCTCTTCTACTGCCATGATCACCAAGCAGTAGCCTGCAGATTACATAGAGTCTATAGTGCCCTATATTGTCACTTGCAGCTATCTTCATCTCCAGTACAGAGGTGTAGTCTAACATGTTCTGGAATCGCTAGGTGGAGCAGATCCACAGTGTCTCAGACACCCCTTCTCTGCCAGAGGTGCTGTTACTGCAATTCAGTATCCCATCAGAAGTATGACTGTAGGGCTGGGAGATGGAGGATCCTGAACAATCAGCCTGTAGTTCTGGTAAACCCTGTGCACAAGACCTTCTGGCAAAAATTGGTGTGGCTGATTTCACTCACACTTTCCCACAGCTTTAGAGTCATGTGTGTGCTAATAGCAGATGAAACTCAGCTACTGCTTGGCCTTTTCAAAGTGGGGCAAAAATCAGCAATTAGAAGGATCAAATTAGAGAAGTTACTGAATTAGCTGCAGTCCTGCTCTGTAAGGTGTATAGCTTGGTAAGGTGCTCAGGTTGTAAATAGATGGCCTGGCTATAAGCAAGAGGTAAAGAGTAAGGGGATGTCTAACCCACCTGCCCTCAGAGGAGATTGCATTTCTGCCACCACGGCTTGGCCCTTCCACACCATGCCCCTCAGTGGAGATGGGAAGCGTGTCTGTGCTGCTTCTGTTTTACCTGTGTTTGGGTGCAGCTCTTGGTCTCCTCCGCTTCTGAAGGTTACGTTACATCTGAACAGCGAAGATCTTGCAAAGACTTCTTAGACTGAATTGAGTCATGATCATAGAGTGAGCAGCATGTATTGAGCAAGCCATTAGCCTCTTCTCATCAGAGATTAATTAATTGGTAAATACCCATTTTAGTTCTTATCTCCGTAGGTCTCTGAGAACCCATAATAAAGGCAGCAGTGAATACCGAGGCTGATAAATAAAGTAGAAGTATGTTTTCTCTTAATTTTTCCTACCTTTCCTTAAGGGTGGAAATTTCTTGCAAGGCAGGATCTCAGCCATAGCTTGCTCTTTTTTATTTGAAAGTGGTGCCATTTCAAACATCCCCTTACAATTATACATATTCTAGCTCTTTTCTGGCTTCCCATGCCACACATCTTTAGGGAGCATCTCAAATCCATGCACGTGAATCCTCATAGATCCATGAACTGTTGTTTCCCAACTCTGAAATTTTTATCTTTGCACCACAACAATTGCAATTGCATTGTTATTTCTAGCAGCAATCGATACCCTTTCAGTCAGGCTTTTAATAGCTTCTTGATTAATTAATTAATTAGTAATGTAGCTAATTTTATAGCTTCTTGATTAATTGATTAATCAAGTAATGTTTTCTGAAGTGCTTCTAAATATAGAGTGTGGTATAAGTGCTAAGCAATAGTATCTTGTTAATTATTGTTTGTGTTTTAATACTGTTCTGATTGGCCAAAACCTACCAAATAGTTTATTCAGACTGAGGTTTTTAAAACTAGATCTGCCACAGCGTTCTTTCAGTTTGTGTGAGTGGGTGTTAGTTATATATAAGGTCAAAATAAACAAAATAGATACTATGAATTTACTCTGTTATTACGCAGAGGTAATCTGTACAAGGCAGAGTAACATACAAAGAGAGACTTAAAATAATCAACTCTGCATTAAAACTCCGTCAACACATTCCTATGAAATGGCACCATGTGCTTCTACAATTATTGTATGCCTCTGTTGTTTACAACTGTGGCTTCATATGGGCAAGGATGTATCCTTACAGAATGCTTGTCCCCTTACGAGATAGTTTCTGGTATATAAGATTGATACAGCTAAATAAGTAGGTCACCAAGTGAATTGCTGTATGTGGCAGTTTCTTTCTTTGGTTAAGATTACACCTGGAAAGCTTTATCATATTCTGCGGCCAGTGCTTAGGATGAATACAACTACTATGGTAGCAGATGTGGAGCTTTGTTAACAGGGCTTGTATCAGCCTCATCTTTTCTCACTCAGCCCAGTTCCAAAGATAATACTAAGTTTGTGTTAGCAGGTTTTGTAACTGTGTCTGTGTTCATCACAAAATCATGATCTCACTTAAATTAAGAGGAAGGAAAGTGGCAAAGATACTACTTAACTCCAAAAATAAGGAAGGGAAGTTTTCTAGGCCAGGCAGATCACTAGAAGCCATAATGGACAATTAAGTGTGTTGGTATGTGAATAAATGAAAAAGAAAGAATCACCATGACAGAGGGTTTCACAGTATTGAAAAATGTGAAATCGTGCCCAGGGCAAAGGCAGGGTGCAAGAGGAAATGACCCAAACTATGCTGTGTTTTATATTACCACCTGGAAAGGGATTTTGGCTCCCTGTGGTTAGACCTCCAAAGCATCAACCCAGTGCCCAAGGACACAGTCATTCTGTTCTACCATATCTTTAGTCATCTTTCTTTAAGTATCTGCTTTAGGCCATTGCCAGAAGTAATGTTCTGACACTGATTGCACACTTGACTGACATAGCTACAGTGCTGGACAAAATGGATCTTGTTTTAGGAGATTATTGTGCTTGGGCAAAGTGGAAAATAAAGCAGATAGAGGTGAGGAAGAGGCATACCTGCAGAGTGTGAATCATTTAAAATACAATTAAGTAGAAGAGATACTTTATTTAAAGCCTAACAGCTGTGAAATCTCCTCTAACCCACCCACAGGAAAGAGAAACATACTGTGAGATAAAAAGTAAATAGTGCCAGAAATCAACCGAGTTGGAATATAAAATCTGACTATGTGTGCATTGGGGAGGTAGGTATAACCAGACATGGAACTAGATTTGGGAGAAATGTTGTAGATCTGTTCCCAGGGCAGTGCTAACATGTTTATGGTTTTCTGGTGGAAGAGCATGGTTTGGTGAAAACATAACGGGCTCCCTAGTCACATTTCTCTTCACTGCTCCCTGCTGTGATCTTCTCTCCAGAAAGCTGCGCTGTTTTTTGCTATTCTCTTGACCAGACAGCTCCTCTTTCTTGTCCTCCTCCCTCTGTTCATTCAAACCCAGAGTAAGAAGATGGAAGAAGTGTTCAACTCCTGGCCTTTTTTCCACCCCTCACTCCCTGGCCACAGCTCTGAACCAGATACTATGAAACAGAGAACTTTGTTTTGCTGTCAGGTTAGAGATCATGGTGCAAGGATGTGTCCCTTCTGCTTCCTTTGATTCTGGTAGCACATATTTACTCCTTGTTCATTTTCCCCAGTGGACCCCAGATGATCAGGCTGCCCTGCCACATCTGGTACATTAGGCCTCAGAGAAGGCAAAAGTTGTGGCATCTTACAGAAATGCGTAGATACTGTGCTAGGAAAAGAAGTAAAGTAGGAGGTGGAGGCATATGCCTAAATATCCCCTAAATTGTCAGTTGTGAGCAAATTCAGGCATCCCCACAAACCATGTATTTTCTGTTCTGCTCATGAGGTATATTTACTACCCTTGAATTACAAATTGCATGCTGATGTTGGATGTTGCTAAGGTATGTCAGAAAGTGAATGTTATTTTTGAAAGAAGCGTGGGCTAGGATCCATGTGGCAAGATGGCAGCTCTGCAGAAAAGGACCTGGGGGTCTCGATAGAGAAGTTGAAGATCAATCAGCAGCATGACTTTGCAGTAGTGAAGGCTGAGCACATACTAGGTTGCATTAATAGGATTGTACCCAGCAAGTCAAGAAGAGTGATTATTCAGCAATTACAAGACTGTACCTGGAGTCCTGTGTCCATTTTTGGCCTGCCCAGCACTGGGATCATGTTTACAAACTGGAGCAAGTCCAGCCAATGATGACAAAGATGGATAGAGGATTCAATAACATGAGATAAAAGGAGAGACTGAAAGACCTGGATTTATTCAGCTGGAGAAGAAAAAGCTAAGGGAGATCTAATTGTAACCTTCAATTGCCTAATGGGCAGTTAAAGACAGAGACAGTTTCTACTTGGAGGAGCACAGCAAAAGGTTGAGAGGCAATGAATACAACCTGCAACAGGGGGTTACAATAGCTGTGAGGAAAACTTTTTTCATAATGGGAACAGTTGCAGAGAGGCTGTCTTCTTCAGAGACAGTCACAATTTGCCCTGAGCAGCCTGATCTAAGTTCAAAGCTGGGCCTTCTTTGAGCAAGGGTTTGGACCAGATGACCTCCAGGAGTCCTTGCCAATCCTAATTCTGTGATTGTAAGTTTGATTTGTAAGACACTACACTAAATTATACAGTGAGTTAACTTGGAATGTGACAGACCAGAATAGAAGTAGTTCCTTGCTTTAGCAAGGATTGAGCAAAGAGCCAAATGAGGTACATGAGTTTTGGTGCTTTAGCCTTCTCTTGAACTGAATCAGAAGCATCTCCTGAAGAAAACACTCCCTTCACTCAACAGACCCTTTGTTTGGTGTTATGTAGTAGGTGTTTCCTGATAGATGGTTACATGTGTATGAGCTCTCCTCATAGACCTAGCTAATGATGAGTTTCAGTGGCGTTAATTGGAACTAGAGGAGTCAAGTTATCCCCCTGTGAGTTGATAACTACTTTGGAGAACTTAGCAGCATAAAAGGGGGGGCCATAATCAGAGACTGAAGTCCCTGCTCAGTAAACTGCACTACTGAACAGAGAACTTTGTGGAAGCTAGGCTTACAGTCAGACATTGTTTAATGTCTTCTTGATTGTTTCCATGCAGTTTTATTCTGTCAGAGGGAGTATCAGAGTGCCATAATCTTTCTTCAGTTCTGCTGACTGAGAGAACTGTTGGAAACAGAAATCCTGAAGGAGTTCCTGTAGTTAGTGCTGGGTTTCAGGTAGCATGTGAAATGCATTTCTACACTGTTGTGAGCCTGTTTCCAAATGTTTGCTTATTTTTGCTCATTTTATGCTTACTATTTTTAGAATAGTCTAGATGGGACTTGGTCTTCTAACAGCTATGGCTGGCAGTATATACTGTGTCTTGGAATATTGAAATTAGGCATAGGTAAAACTTCCCTAGGGGGCTTGTGCTGCAGTGAAACACGTTACCCATAGATATGGTAGAACTTCCACCCTTGGGAGTTTCCAAGACTCAGCTAGACAAGGGCACAGCTGACACATTCTAGTGTTGGTTGCAGTCCCACTTCATGACTGGACAAGGAGTTCCCCAAAGGTTCCTTCCAAATGATTTCATAAGCTCGCTGCATCAGGACAATTCCTCCTCTCTCAAAATCCCTGTTCTCAGGAACAGCAGATCTATTCACAGGGTAGACAGGTGTCCATCAAACTCAAGAGGAAAGGATCTCTGGAGCTGAGACAAGTGCAGAGTACTGCACCTTGGGGCTGGCCTGGGTTTGCTGGAGAATGTGTGGTGTGAAGGGGCTTTAGTTGCCATATCTGCTTTCTGCTGTGAAGTTGATGACTTGGTGCATCTCCACATTAGCTTGTCTTCAAGTTTCTCAGCTCTGTGTGTCAGATGTAGGGAGGCAGCAGCAGACTTGGACATTGCTAGAGAAGTCAGTGTGTATATCTCATGAATAGCTCAGCCCTTCTGCTTCACAGTGGAGTTTTTGCCTCCAGCTTAGAACTACCCTGTGAAGATCAAGCTGTAGTGAAGAGCAATAACATATTTCCTGCTGATGAGCAAGAAGAGTATGAAGGAACAATGGTTCATCCAACATAAAAGAGAATTAATGACACTTGCAGAACTGTAGGTCTAGCCCTGCTGCACTGAAGATATAATATGTAATGGGAAGATTCCTAAGGCCTGCCTGCTGGAGACAACTGAATTAATTAAGCTGATAGGTGATCTCTGCACCTGCTTAGTCAAATTGGCATTGGTTCCACTAAAATATCCTTGTTTCAGTATGAGGGCAACTCCTTATATTTTGGCTGGTGAAGATAGAGGACAGGTTTAAAATGAGGTTTCAGTGGAACTGCTAAAGCTTTCTCATGTCTACAGGTGATTGTGTATCTTTACTGCCAGGTTTATAAGGATTAACAAGTTTTACCAGCCACTGCCCGACTTATCAAAAATTAATTGGTAGGATGAGCTTTGCAGCAGTGGTGTATTTTCAAGGCTGCAGGTAGACTTGTGTTCCGGTCCTCTTCTTGAGTTTTCTAAATAATAGCAAGGAGTCTGACTGACATTGTGTTGCTGTACCCAACCCAGCACAGACCAGTGAATATGAGACCAGTTACTATATCACAGACCTGTTTCATTGTTTTGGTTTTAGACATGTCCATGTTGTTACGTGCTACAGCTGCCCCTCAGGTATTCTGTGAGTACAGGATATGCCAAACCTTTCCAGGAGGAGCATGGCAGTTCTGTAGAGCCATATACCCCACTACTCACATACAGTAGCCATGCATGCACTGGCTGAGTACTTACCCAGGTTTCACACTAGCATCTCTGGAGGTACAGCCCAGAGTACTCCGTGTTGCCCTAGCTTGAAAAGATCTTTTTAGGAATTGGTTTTCACTGCATCTTGCAAGAACTTACCAGACTTCCTGAGCCTATGTGCACAAGTGCTTTTTATTTGCCAGTGTACCAAGTGAGTCCAAGTGTGCTTCCTCTTCTGCCCACCTCAGCCCATGACCGAGCTGTGGAACAGCACATATGCAAGAGCTGTTCTGCTTATGACTGCAGTGCTTATTGCAAGAACATTCAAATAAAGGCTATGGAAATGTGTTTGAATGATTGAACTGAACAGTGCAGTGAGCACTGAAAGTTCGACAGTCTTGAGGTCTTCCTCTATTAAAAAAGGATAAAATTCAAGCATTGGTGAGCTATGGGAAAAAAACTTGTTGCAAATATTGACAGGATTATGTGGTAGAAAACACAGACACTGAGGCTTGCTGTGGCAGCAAAACAGTCAGACCCCAAAATTATGCTGTGCATGGAGACCATGGGGATGGCAAATGCTGACATGAACGGGGGCTTCTTTCATATATTATGGCCACAGGATTTGATTCAGGCTATTTGAGGTGATCCTGTCATGGTATGTAACTATATGTGTGCTGGCATGTCAGAGTTATGAAGAGATCAGTTTGTGCCAAACTACATGCCATGCTCATTAAACCAGCAACTGCATTTTGGAAGCTCCCTCCAAGTAATTGGTTCAAAATGGTCTGGATTAAATTTCTACTCGTATGTCCACACTCCACCTGCACCCCTCAGCTGGAAGCCATCTTGTATCACATTTTAAGGGAAAAGGTGTGTCTTGCACTTTGCACAGAAGCCTATTCTGTGGCATGTAGTATTTGTGTAACAATGAAGTGATTGGTCAGAACTTCAGACCTTTTCCATTTTTTTTTCATACCACAGTTTTCCCAACACCAATAAGAGAGATATGTTTTATGCTCACTTTGCATATTCCTTTGACATACCCTGAATGATCCTTGAAATTAAGTCCCAGGACACACCATATTGCAATGGGCTGTGGGGCATGTTCCAGGATCTCCTCTTCCCCTGGGCTTTTGGAACTTTCTTCACTGACATCCTCTTGTCTTTTTTCAGAAGCTTGCCATAAGTGGTTGTAGGGTTTGTTCTTGGTACGGTGTGAGCTTTCAGTTTGGTTTTCTGCAGAAAAGGCAGATGCACACAATTTTTTGCCTTCTGTTGTGCCCCTCTGAGATGATTTTATATCTATTGCAGCTATGTCCAGTTGCAAATCGTATTTACAGTTACTTACAGGAAAGTCAAACACATTACAGTATGGGTCTACATGGACATTTCAGACCATCCTGCAGTAACCCACTTTCCAGGGGCACTACACTGTTGTGAAAGTTTTTGAAATTGTGTTTCTTTTAGCAAATTCATATGACTTTTAGAAGAACCTAATTTTCTTTTGATATGTCACAAGAGGGCAGAGTTGGGGCTTGTACATGAAGTAACATTTAGCACAACTGAACAAATTGTATCTATGTATCTGCTAAACTGTGGTAACAGAGCTGTGTGCACAACTAGCCTGCAGCAGACATGGGGTAATTCCACTTAACACTGTCTTCTCCTAGGTTAAGTCAAATGACCTTGAATTTATCACATGCCAGGAGCATGCATGTGTTCAATTATCAAGCTAAGATTATATGCCATGACTTCATAAGACTCAATAACTTGATTCTCTCTCTAAGCCCTAAAGGCTGTTTTGTACCTTGACTAGGTATCTTCCCTAAGTATTTTTATAAAGCTAGACTGCACTGGTAGCCAGAGTAGCATATCGTGCTCTCTGGGATGCTCTGAAGAACCTGCAGTTCACTCCCTTGCTAAAAAGCTTGCCTTTGGAAACATGGGACTATGTGAGAGCAGTCCAGGCCCAAGCAAGGTATCTTCAGCCTCTGAGAGTTCCCCAGCATGAGCTACCTCCTTATGCGTGGCTATCGTCTGAGGTACCTCTGCTGTTGCAGCAGTCTCAACTTGAGGGTGACTAGACCTGTTGACTTAGATCTGTCTGACTGCTATGATAATTGCAGGATCACTTTGAAATGATTCACTTGCAAATGCATCCTGGTTTGCTTAGATACTTAAGTACTCACAGAACCTTAAGTACTAGGGAAGTGTTAAATAGTCCTCTTTTTTAAGGCTAAAAAGACCAAAACTGGAACTCCATTTTAAAAGGATTCATTAATTGTCTTTCAAAACAATTGCTGTGATTTGGCTTCCCATTGATCACAGACTTTATAAAGAAACTGATCACAGCTTTGGAATTCACGAAGTGTTCAGTGAGAGAAGTGCCTATTGAGCTTATCATCAATTTGACCAGCTCCTGTGACAATTAAGTTAAATGGTTACATGTTTGTCTGTACATAGACAAGGCCTCAGATATGGTAGGGTCAATTCTAGAGTTAGTTCAAAAAAGTGGACAATCCCCCAGCTTTCTCACTTTCTAACTGACTCTACAGCACACAATTGCGTGTCTTCTGCTTTCTGAGTGAGAACCGTGAGGATGTAGTCCAGGTGGGACATAAAGTGTGTCCTTTAAGATGCTAAGTCTTTACCAGCAGGTGGCACAGCTACAGGAGGTGCTGTATTTAATGTTTTCCTGCTAATCCTCTGGAAACTAGACATGAAAGGAAAAACAAATTAAAAAGATACTAAGTTTGCAAACAGACTTCATGCCTGAGCTATCCAGGTACCTGAAGGAATCACATCATAACTGATCTTCCCAAATCATAACATTCTTCCCGAATCAACACCTCTTCTAGTTTGCTAAGCAGAACCTGTAAGACTCTAATTAGTAGCTTCTACAGTCCTACACACAACTACAACTGTAATAATCCTTATTCAAGAAGCATCTTTGTGGAGACTACACGTCCCACCATGCAATGGGGAAGGCCATTCAAATAGAGGTGACTTGTTGGGTGGGATTTGTAATCTCTGGGACCGTCAAGGATTTTACTCCACTGATGTGAATTAGGAGTTTGAGCTCTCAGCAAGTTGCTCTCGTTCAGGCAAAGTTTGAGTGACCGCAGTTTGAATCATGGAAATTGTTCCCCTGCTTTCCCTTTCTCCTAGTTGCTGCCTAATACTTGAGATGGCTCTGGCTTGATATCTGCTTCCTTTTGCAGGGACAGAGGAACCTGTGCTGTGTGTGTGCGAGCATGCATGTGTGTGTATCTGGCTGCCTGTCATTACAGCACTAATGGAAATACTGCACGGATCACAACTCTCAATTAGCTCCTCGGGAGATTGCTGTGACAGCCAGTTACTGAACAGCAAGGCCTGAAGGAATGAATTAATTTGTAGTACACGGCAGTTAGAGTCACAGTGTTAGCAATGGAATGAGACAGCAATAGACCCTTATTAGGCTCGGGCTGTGTGATTCAAGAGACTGTTACCTGGGGGATGTCTTTCTTTTTTCTCTATCACAACCCTCTAGGGTTAGGAAGGATCTTGGACTATGAGTGAATGAGTTTAGAGCTCTTAGTTTGGTCCTTGGAGTTTCTGTCTGCCTAAGGCTGCTTGGTAGCCAGCAATGGCTTTCATTCAACACAGACAAGGGCATGCTGCTCTCCTGGCGTGGAGCCATGCCAAAGCCACTAAGTAAGTGGTATTCAGGGGAGGTAAGGCTATCTTTCTGACCATCTTCAAACAACTTCTCTCTCTTATTAATTCACACAAGTGTATATCACAGAGGGTATCCTAAGGCTGCTGCACCAGGGGATGCTAGTGTCTTACCTTTGCAGTGCTACATTTGTACACACATATAAAGGAACAAAATGTGCTCAGCAAAGCATGAGCATGCAGGCAGTCTTCATAAAATGTTCCTAGAAAAACTGGGAATCTTCATAGGCAGCCTGTAGTTTCCAGAGCTTCTGTTCACAAACAGCCACACATTCCCTGTACCCTGAAGTACCACGCTACGGTCCAGCAATACAACTTTGGCTTTCCACCCTCTGGTTTTTCAGGTCTGCTGTCCAAAGATTTGCAGTCTCTTATCCTGACATTCACAAATCTGAATGCAAAGGTAAGTCTTGTCTTTTATTGATTATGCCATAACTTTTCCTTAAAACTTGTTTTAACATGTTTTATAGAGATGGCTTCTTTAGTGTGCAGAGTGGATTTGCCACAGTGGTACACCAGCCTTTCTCTTCTCTTGATCAGCCACCTAGTGACAAGCAATTCAAAGCCAATGAAGTTTTGGGTGTGCTACTTGTTTTAGCTGGAACAGATCTGACCTTCCAAATGATGTGACATGCAGAGCTGGGAAGGAGTAAGGTAAAAATAGAGAAATGTTCTCAGAGCAATCTCTGCAGAAGGTAAGCAACAAGAAAGGAAAGTTTCCTATGGACTGTTTCTGTAGTGAATTTGGTGCTTGAGAACAGAACGCTGCAGTGTTGTTCTGGTAGACTGAGGAATATGCTAAATACCACATGGGAATAAATGGCCTGTGTCTTAATTTCTTTGTGTCCAGGGAAGAAAGATGTCTGAGTGATAAGGAAAAGATATATAATTCACTGATAATGCAATCCCTAAAGGTGATTGTCCTCTGTTTATCTGCTAAAAGGGAACTTAGTGAGCAGCACCAGCAGAGCCTTCCTTTGCCATCCAGGTCATTAGGCATAAGAAGAGTCTTTTCTTATGAAGGAATTCCCGAGAGTAATTCAGTTCATGGTGCCTGCATTGTCAAACAACAAATGGAACAGTTAACGTTGCCTTCCTTAGCAGAAAGCAGGAAATCAAGGCCAAGCTCCCCTCAGCACTGGTGCCCTCACAACTTGCAAGTCAGCGAAGTGGTTGTCAAAGGGTCTGCAGCTCTGGCAGTGCTTCTCCTGTGGGCAGTATTGACTTGGTGAGTTCTTATTTTCCTTCACATGGGAGTGCAAACAAAAGCTGTTCTCCAAAGAGTCGATTTTTTCCCCTTTTTTTTCAGCCTGTGGCTCTTCCTTGATCTTTGTGTCTGCTGCTTATATTAACTGTCATCTTGTCCCTCACTACACGTTTTCGCCAGTAAGTGGTGCTCCCCACTTCTTTCCTTCAGCTCCATTCTTTGTGCAGAGCTAGGATGTGCTGTCATACATTGCTGTTGCTTTCAGGTATCTCACCCAGATGGTATGTCATACTTTGATGTATTTATTAATAAAATAATGGTATTGCTAATGTGAGCCCTAATGGTGTGTTTTAAATGATAGAACTTCCTGGCATTGTCCCATTGTCCATACTGGAGATTTTACATACTGCTACAGAGGTCCTTGAATAGGTTCCTCTGACACAGGCCACCAGATGAAATGGGCCCCAAGTGGGTTTTCATGCATATTGTTGAAAGTGGAGAGAAGAACATTTATGTGGCTGACATGGCTATAAGGAGACTAGAAATCTTGAGAAAATGAGACCTTGGGATACAGCATTTTTTGGATCCATACATCCCAGTGCTGTAGTTTTGCCAATTAAAGGAACATGTTGCTTTGCAGGGATATGTTATTTGGCTGGGATATGGGATGAGGCTTCTCCACTGGCCCTTTACAGCCAGGATTCAGTAATTTGATTTCACTATAAATTTTGCCACAGTCTAGATTTTTCCGTTCTTGATTGCTACTGTGCGGGTTTTTTTGTCTGGATATAAAATGTTAATATTCTGGCCTGGTATCTGTGTTAAGTTTGTTCTTCTAAGTACAAATGATTACACCAGGACCAACACAGACATAGATCAGATCTTCTGTTTGGTCCTTAACTGATGGTACAGTTTTTGGAAGTGGTGAGTAGCTACCCAAATGGTTTGGGAGAGACAGGGAATAAAATGTATATGAAGAATAGGGGGGAAGAAATGGAGCAAAAGAGAGAGGCAAAGAAGATGGGAGTACAGAAAGAGAGGAAAATTGATAAATAAAAAAAAGAGAAGTGACTAAAACAAGAGAAGAGAGAGGGAGATTCTCTACTGATTAGAATTCATGAACTCCATTCTTACATTAAGTCTATATATGACACCTGGCCTTTAATGTGAAGCTGCCTACGAGCATTAAAAATTAAAAGCAGAAGGTAGGATCCATCCATCTCGGGCAGCGCTGCTCCCCTCCTATCTGAGCTCTGCACAAAGCTATTACACATTGATAAATTATTTTGGGTAATAGCTGAGATATTACATTGTTTCTGAGTGAAGGTAAAATCTCTCCATGACATGGGCATTTATCAGGAGCGCATTTCATCCTATTTATTATGGCCGAGACGAGATCGCAGGCTGCGGGCAGAGCTGGCACGTCGTGCTGATCACCTCCCCCATCGCCTCCCTTCCCTCTGTCACTTAGATGATGGGATATTGATGGAGCTCATGACAAGTTAATTATTAACTAAAGATATGCAGTTCACCTTTGCCAGGGGAGGGGGCATAGAAGAGAGCAATGATAGTTCTTAAAAAAATAAATATATCCATTGTATTTTAGGATTCTTCTCTCCACCTTCCTCCTCCTTCTACCTCTGGTATTTTACAACTCCCCAAATAAATCAGATTGGTTATTTGAATTCCAGTATGGTCTAGAAGGTCGACAGAAATGGAAGAACCTCTAAGAACTTTAGGTATTGTTCAAAAATGTTTTCACAAAAGTTTTTCTCCATTGGTTTGGCACTGGAGATAAGTGGGGAGAAATTTTCACTGTCCACTGAGTAACAATGACTTTTCTAACTCTTTAGAGGGCCAGAAAGCAGAGCCACAGAATTTTGATTCTGTCCCATAAATTAATGCTTTCTTTCTTTGTAAGGAAGGGATATCCTGACATCCTCTGAATATTGCAGCTATTCCTTTCCACTGAGTGCTGGATGTTCCCCTGAAGGATGGCTGGTGTTGCAAGACAGAGGCAGGAAGGCGATGGCCACAAAGATAATGCTTGCTTGCTCATCTGAGTTCCTGGGCTGAACAGGATGAATTTGCTGACACATGAGGGACTGTGTCATATTTGCATCCTGCCACATGTGAATCTTTGGGTTGTGGTGTCGGATACGCTGAGGTATAGTGTACCAGAGTTGCTCAGTTGACTGGCTGTGGATTGAGTAGTCCTTCAGGTTGTAGCATGCACCTTGCAGTAACGCAGCCAGCCAGTACTACCTCATGGCTGTGTACTATGAGTTAGTGTTCCAGCTGAACTAGTGTCCTATTCATTTTGCAGAGAAAATGGAAATTTTCCTGTTAGCATTCTCACCAGGAAGGCTGAGGCGCAAATGACCCTCTGACTCTAATTCTGCAGTTTGTTGACTAGGATGGAGACTAGGTAGTGAAAAGGCAGTGGGATGCCAGAGGTAACTGGTACACCATTTTATACTAAGCTGCTTCTGGTTTGTCCATGAGCTATCTTAGCATTGTATTGGTCAGGTAGTTCCAGAAGAAAGGAGTCACTGCTGTCAGCCACAATGTCAGTGGTCATCTAGAAAATAATCACAAGGGGAAATATCACAGTCTAACAAAGGAATCATTCCACAGCAAGACCTGCCTACTAAGTTTTCACCAATTGAGAGTCCTTCAGGAAAAAAATGTGTGTTGGGTTTTCCAAACCAAGCTGCTCTAGATGCCAGTTTAAAACTACAGGTGTGCCAAATTTCATGCAGGTTGGATTTGAACCATATAGCTCATTTAGGCTCCATCTGTTTCACTTCCTTGAAGAAAGCATAAGATTATTACTTCAGTATTGTGGCCTGTTACTTTTGACATTTTCCAAAGAATGAAGATTCTGCTTTTGTTCTGCTTGTGTTTTCAAGTGCCATATCTCAAATGCCAAATTTGTCAGTTGGGATCCAAGAGCAAAACCAATAGATCTCATTGGGATTATAAAAAAGATTATTTTCCTAGTTGTCTTTCTATGGGCTGTGATAGGGGATGCAAGATAACTACCTGGTGTTTCTGCAACAAACTGGTCTTTCAGGGAAAATTTTTACATGCTTCCTTCATGCTTTTCAACCTCAAGTATTCAAAAACTTATGAAAGCTGTTGGACAAACATCTGTATTCTTTTGGTGTAAAACATACATTCCTGTGCAGCAGCACTGAGCAGGATAGGGGAAAACAGAGTACTATTCTTTGAAATCCATCAATTCTGTCCCCTTGATTAGTGCCTTATGCAGACATCTTGTTTCACTGATTTTTGTATTTTCCTGTGAAACCTGACAGTTCCAGTTCTAGGCTAATTCTGAAAGACCCTTTTAAAAACTATTATTATTACTTATTTTTTTGTATCAGCTGCATTTCCTATTCCACAGCTTTGAGGAATCTCTCATTGAAAATACAGTTTTCTACATTTTTCCCTCAAACTGGGGGGAAGTTCAAGTACATTTAAACAAAAACACATGTGGATTTGGATTCTTAGGTGTAACTCTTCCTCTCTGAGACTACGCTAGATGCTCTTGCATTGAAATCACTGTATATAAAAGCAAAACTTTCAGAGTCTTCATTTGCTTCATACACTTGGGCTTTCTGAAATCTCTGAAAATCTAGCTGCTTGCTATCAAAGGTATGAGAAGGAGAGATGGGATTGGGCTCCCATGTACAGATAAAGTCAGCACTGTCTGAAATGTGGTGGGTAGATTAGCTGTCTGGACTCCAAGGAAGAAACTGCCCATCACTGCAGTAAGGCTAATCTCCCTGTCCTTGTCTGGTCATAGTGATCAGTTTGCCCTCTACTTAATATAATAAAATATATAATAAAAATGTATTAACAACTGTGAACCACCCTCATCCCCTTTTCAAAACCCCCGGGGATCCTCCAAGGTTAGAAGATGTGCGATATACTCACCTCAAAGAAAATACACGTTCATTATCTTCACCCTTTTATTGTACACCTTGTCCTTGCCTGTTGCCTCTCTTTCAGCTGCTTTTTACTCTGGGCCTTGGTCTGCAGTCTCTTCCTGCACAACATAGCTGTGTTGAGATCACTGGTGAAATACTAATGGTGTAATACCTGGTGATCCCATTAATCTTCCAAAGATACCTTTCTGGTGAATTTTGTGAGAACCACATCAGGCTGTGAACTTGTAGTAATGTATTCAGGAGGGCTGGGCTCTTAGGCTGTCTGTAACTCCTTCACAACAGAGACTCCATCATTGTTAAAGACTCCATCATAAAGAAGGCAGAGGTGCTGAATGCCTTCTTTGCCTCTGTCTTTACTCCTGCAGGCTTTCCCCAGGAGCCCCTGATCCCCATAGCCCCAGAAGAAGTCAGGATAAAGGAGGAGTTTGCCTTGGTAGATGAGGATTGGGTTAGGGATCAGTTGAGCAATCTGGACATCCATAAATCGATGGGTCCGGATGGAATGCACCCAAGGGTGCTGAGGGAGCTGGCAGAGGTCATTGCTAAGCCACTCTCCATCATTTTTGGTAAGTCAAGGGCAACAGGAGAGGTGCCTGAGGACTGGAGGATAGCAAATGTCACTCCAGTCTACAAGAAGGGCAAGAAGGAGGACCCGGGTAACTATAGACCGGTCAGCCTCACCTCCATCCCTGGAAAGGTGATGGAACAACTTGTTCTTGGCACTATCTC
>VZRW01014204.1:52829-167261 GCA_013398125.1 Aegotheles bennettii
ATGGAGCCAAGCTTTTTTCAGTGATGACCAATGATAGGACAAGGGGCAATGGATGCAAACTGGAGCACAGGAGGTTCCATGTGAATATCAGGAAGAACTTCTTTACTGTGAGAGTGACAGAGCACTGGAACAGGCTGCCCAGAGAGGTTGTGGAGTCTCCTTCGCTGGAGACATTCAAAACCCACCTGGATGTGTTCCTGTGTGATGTACTCTAGGTGACCCTGCTCTGGCAGGGGGGTTGGACTAGAAGATCTTTCGAGGTCCCTTCCAACCCCTAGGATTCTGTGATTCTGTGATTCTGTTTCCAAGCAACCTGCCCACCTGCTGGTTTTGGCAATGACAATGCTTATAGCTTTTTTTCTAATTTTTTACTTTACCTAGAGTTTCCTCCTAAACATCTCATAACTCCAGCTGTAATTACCTATTTGGAGAATGCCTCTCACACTAACATAGGTAATAGCAGTAGTTCAGTGCTACCAGGTTGTTCATGTAATACACAGTTCTATAGTAGTATGAATAAGGGGGCAGTGGAGATGGGATTGCTCTGCTTGAACTTGAACATCATTATGTTCATAGAATAAGCATTGAAAGCCTATAAGAAAAAGACATGTATTGAGAGACAGTAGTAGACATTTTGTTGAGGTGCCTCTTCTCATTTAGAAAAGTACTTATCCATAATACTAATCCTTTCTGGCATAAGGATGATGACATGTGGTTATACTACCAGCTGGCTACAGAAATTTAGGAGAACCCTGAGGTAAGTTTATGCTAGCTTTACTAGAATTAGCTCAATTTTGACTGTGGCTCGGTGTGATTTAACTGAACTGTACCTAGGAGAATGTATTCAGGCTGGCAGTATAGGAGGTGTCACAGGGCGGTCAGGGCACATGAGACAGACAACAGTCACCTGAATATGGCTTCTTCACAAGAGCTAAAACTGAATGTGCAGTCTAACCAAAATTGTGTCCTATCTTACGCGACTGTTTTCACTGGGTGTAAGCCATGTCGTGCAGGCAGTGTGTTTGCTCAGCAAGGCTTTATGGCTCTGCTGTGCTATATGGGATGTTATGTGCTGCTGTGAAGTGTCAGATGTGGTGTCCTTTGCTAACCTGATACCTTGTCTTTTGCTGTGACTGACAGAAAATGAGTTGAGAAGGTGCAAGGACCCCAGGCAGGGGGCAGTTAAGGAACAGCTGGACTGTGGGGTCACATCTGCTGAGACTGTATATGTAGAAATTGGTTCCTTGTGTAGGGGCTCAGTTGTTGGTGTCCACAACAAGCAACGTAGGTCTAGATACCTATATCCTTACACCAGCCTTCTCATTTTCAGTTGTGCCAAGCTCCTGATAGTAATAGCAGCTGAGATGAAGATTGCATCATCTAATTTTTGTGTGTGGAAAAATTACTTTGTCTTCTTTTAATTTCAGTGAATATTCCCTTATTCTTTTTATATCCTGGCTCTAAACTAATGATAATAGCAAGACAACTCCTGGCTGGTCTGTTCTTGTACTTTATTCGTCAGTATTCTCAGCAGTTTGCTCTTCATGTCTTTCTCACTCATAAGGGAGGGTAGCAGAAACCTAGCTGGTCTGTCTCCTGTGGGACCCTTTTTACTTTGACTTTTGTATTTCCTGCACTGACTGGCAAAACCACTTCATCTTTCAAATCTTTCCTTGTGGTCTACTTCAGTATTTTGATGCTTTCAGGAAAATAACTGGTTCTGATGTCAGTAAGAAATTTGACATTTATTAGTATTTAATTGTCTTACATTTTTTTGCTAAAAACATATTTTTAAATTAGTTTGTCTTAAAATCATCCCCTTTTTTTGTGGCAAGTCTGTCACTCTATGTCAACTCCTTCTTTCTGCCACTTGTTTCAGTCGTGCCTGTTGTGTCATACCTGAGTCTTCATATGGATTTAGGTGGTAAACTGAACAGTGAAATCTCGAGCCTGAGGGAGGTGCAGTGGTTTTGGGTGGTACTGTAAAATAAATCATTCCTAGTAATAACCTGATGTGCTCTAGGACAGATATGTTGCTGGTTTCCAAACATGGCAAGCACACACACAAATACTGGAAGCCATCACATACCACTGTGCTTGTTCTGTATGCATTCAAGCATCACACACACCCTCCCCACACACACACTCACCTTCCCCCCACCGTAGCGTAAATGTAGGGTCATGTTCCATATGCTCCCAGGTTAACCCTGAGAAAGAGTTTAACCAGCTCAGAGAAACACTCAGCAATGTAAAGAGTTAACCCTACAGTAATTGGAAGGCGAGGGCGGGGGGGAAACAGCGTAATGGAGGGGTGAAGAGTTTCCATAAACCCTTTGCCTCAGCTCAGAGAACCTGCTAAGGGGCAGTGGTCAGAGAGAAACAGAAGGAGAGAGAGAGATATCAAGTGTAGTAATCAGAATGAAAAATGGAGCTCCGGTTACTTTAAACAAGAGCTAATTTATCACGAGAACGAGTGGATAAGTAGCTGAGTTTCAGGCGTTCAGTAAGTTCCCTGTTCTGCTCCAAAAATTATTCCACCCCTGTCTCCATGCTCCCATAAATCATCCCCTTCTTCACTTCTGCTCCGATTACCAATTACTCCTGCCTACGACACGCTTTGCCCTGCCCGACACAATCTGATGGGGCCCTGCCTTTTAATTTTATAAATGCTTTTTTCTTCTTGCTTCTCAGCTCCCCATCCCTACTCCTCCCCTCCCCAGTTTCTTTCTGTATCTTTGTTTCCCCTTTCCCTCCTCATCTACCTTTTTTTTTTTTTAATTTGAAGAAAGGGAGGGCAGTAATGTTTTCTGGCACCTCCTCCCATGAGGTTGACTGAGCTGAAGAAAGAGGAATAGAAATTAATTATTTTCCCCAACCTGAACTCTCTTTGGGTTTGTGAGTCCTATCCCTAAGCACATGACAAATTCTAGATCCAGTACAGCTGTATCAAAGGTGAAAGTCTTGTTCTTGAAAGGATGTGTTGCTTTTTGTTGAGCCTTTGAAGGAAAACATAGCTTTTTCCTTTTTTTCCTTTTTCTTTATTGTACACAGAGCTTTTTGCAGAATAGAGATATTTTGTGAGCTGCACAGCTGCAGGCAGGATAATTTTAATTTCTATTGAAGTGTTATTTTTCTGCATATGCTTCACCAGGGCTAATATTTGCATTGAAGTAGTTCCTACCTAGCTGTCACACAAATATGGAGGCGCTGATCTGGACCCCAAATCTCATAATTTTGACTAGGTCCACACAAGAAACTTTTGTTGGCTTCATTGATTCCATACATGAAATCAACTTAAACCAAGCTTGTACTAATAAACAATTGTCTACGTTAGGAGAATGTGTTTAACTTACTAATATAGCTATGCTTTTCTTATATAAAAAACTTTGATACTCTTTATGAATGGTATTCTAGTGTACCATAAATCTGGTGCACTATTTAGATGCTGGATGGATATGCACATGGATTGCATACATAAAAATCCTAGAAATAGGTTTCAAACTTCAAAGAACTGGCATGCAATAATACACTGTTTTGCTTATACATATTGTTTCACAACACAAATTATTTCTTACTGAATGTTTGCACAAGCTACAATTGGAGCATTTGAAATCACTTTATGTCATGTTTGTCAGATCAGCAGAGAGGCAACAGGTCTGTTTGAGTTCAGTAAAACAATTTTTGCAGGCTTCATTAATTGTTTGCTTAAACAGTCTATAGAAAATAGAAAAGATCTGTGAGGGCTAACTTGTGTGAAACTTATAGATGCTGGCAAGCTGTAAGTTGGAAAAGCCATCCCAACTTATGTTCACACAGGTCATCAGTCCAGCCTAATGTGTGCAGAGCTGTTACTTCCACCTGTAAGACATTCAACCAAATTGCCACGAGGCTTACTGAATCTCAAAAGACAAAATTCCCTTGTGCTGCTGAGAACAGGGTAGGTAAAGTGACAGCTCTGCCTGCCATGCTGCAGAGAAAGCGGCTGTCTGGGACTGATTTTTGTGCAGGATAATGGATGGAGGAGATGGATTACCAGGTGATAAATCAAACGAAGGAATTTGCTGGTGCCAGAACCCACGAGCAAGAAGATAGCTGGCATGCTCTGCAGTGGGTATTGCCATCTCCAGCTGAGGAGCAGTAGCCTTTAAGCATAAACAGTAAAACAAAACAGGAGTTAATTATAATGCAGCTTCTTGACAAAAGGCCTTTACAGCAAAACAAGGCTGGCAAAGGGAACATGTCAGTGCATGTTTATCTGGCTGTTTATCTTTTTTCTCTTTGGGGGAAAGAGTAGGGGAAATCCTCATGTTCTCACTTTCCCTTCTTATTCTTGTTTTCTCTTTATTGTCATTCTTTAAAAATCTTAGTGTTATTTTCTGACCAAGGAGTTTTTCAGGCATCTTTCAGTGAAGAAATAGAGGATGTAACTGAGCATGACTCAAGTCATTCCTATCCCATGTGGTTTGTGTACAGTCCCTCCACCCCGTCAGGTAAAGAATGGTTTACTGGCACTCACTATGTAACTCAGATCAATAATACTGCTCCATACCACCCTAAAGATCAATGATAATCTGAGGTCAGTGTACTCTGGACTGGGCAATGCATGCATAAGAGAGAGTTACTTGGAGATGGTGGAAATTTGGGTTCATCCTACAGCATCTTCTTGTGGGCCAAAAAACACTATTACATTGTGCACTGTTAAGTGCATCCAAAAAGTGCGCAGTGGTGCACCCTACTTTTGAAATCTTTTTGCATGAAGAGCAATGCAAGGTAATTCTCAATTCTAGTATTGACTGTGCACATAGAGGCTAAAAAGAAAGCCATGCTTCTGACATGCGGGGAACTTGCAAAGTCAAGACTTGTCAGGGTGAAGGCAATCCTGCTGCTTCATTGCATTAAAAGCATAACAGAGAAATGGGTTCTTGATACTGTTATTTATAAATCCATTTTTGCTGAAAAGAGAAGAAGCTGTGCCATAAAGAAGGATATCATGTTTTTCAGTGTTCAGCAGTGGGCTGACATCACAGTGGAAACCATACAGCAGCCTCATTCTAGAGAAAGAGGCAGTGTCCTTATTTTGCCTTGAATCAAGCTTTTTAAACTTACATTTTTAGATGGTCTGACAGCTCCACTGCTTCATGACAGTATGAAATTTGACTAAGCTGAATGATTCTTGACTTGGGAGTATCTCAGTCCCCACTGCCTGTGTAGGCATGGAGATGACTATGGTGATCCTCTCTTGTCAGAGGTGTGGAGGAAAGCTGCCAGCAAGAAATCTGAAGGGGAAGCTACACAAATGGTGCTTGTGCAACGTGTTTCCAGCATGTCATAGTGAGAGAAAATCTTTGAACTAATTTTTTCCAGAGGACAGTGGTCCATGGATACATAAACTTTATCCTATCAGAGTTTTGGTTGTAATCTCTAAAGGCTTGTGTGACTTGAGACTTCTTCAGTGATTGTAATCTGCTGCTGTTGTTTTTAATAATGCAAAGGATTTGACTGAACCTTGGCAAAGTCATCCATTACATGTGGAATTAACCCAAAACTTGTTTCATGAATTGTAGGGTAACTGAGATTTACTCTGTACCCAGACATAATACCATATGGGGCACTGGGTTAGCATCTGACAAGCCAGTGGGCTGGTGACACTGACTGTCTCTTTTAGGTAAAGATCCTTGAAGCTTGACCTATATTTTTTGAACATAATTTTAAAAAGGTGGTTCGATAGTAGATTAGTCTTCCAGCTGGCTCCTCCCAAGGACCTGGCACATACCAAACAGTGACATGATGGATCCACTACCTTGCTCTGCTGTCTCTTTGTTCAAAAACTCTTTGTGAATGATTTAATGTTCAGAGTTTTCCTCAGAAATCCCCACTATTTCACAGCAGTGTCATTCTAGAGAAAGAGGCAGTGTCCTTATTTTGCCTTGAATCAAGCTTTTTAAACTTACATTTTTAGATGATCTGACAACTCCACTGTTTCATGGCAGCAGGAAATTTGACAAGGAATGAACATTTAAAAGGTTTTTGTTGTTGTTGTTTCCAGGATTTGGCTGCTAGAAATCACTGTTTCCTTCCTGCAGCTTGTGTTTTTCTGGCAAAACACTGATATGGTATCGAGGCAGTAAGTAAACATGCAGGCTGTGTGTCCAAGCAGAGGCAGACAATTATGTTAAGTAATCTGAAACTTGGCAGAGTTGTGTAAGACTGGGAGCAGAGACTTCTGGGCTTGCCTGGACTGCCTCCCACCTCCCCTTCCTTTGAATCTGTTAGGTAGCTTCCCCAGGGCCCCCACATACAAGAAGCAAGGTCACTGCATTGTCTTTACTACCTCCCAACCCTCTATGAGACACCAGCCGTCCATTCCCTGCAGGAAGCTGGGAGCAAGAGCAAATCTGAGAGCATCAGTGGTAGGATACCACTGAATTTGAGGTAGAATAATTTTTTTTGAAACCCACATTTTATGCTGGGGAATGGATGTTCAAGGCCAGGTTAGATGGGGCCCTGAGCAACCTGGTCTAGTAGGGAATGTCCCTGCCCATGGCAGGAGAGTTGGACTAGATAACCTTTATGGTCCATTCCAACTCATGTGATTCTGTGATTATGTGAATGGATGTGCCTGAGGCTTTCTGTGCAGTGCAACTACAGCAGGAGCGATGGCGACCAACGCTTCTCCCTGCTGCCTGTTCTCAGTACTGTCGCCTTGCCTGTGAGAGCATTTTGGTCAGGATTCTGTAGAGAAGATTTGTCCCTTCTACCCCAGCTGTGTCCATGTTTGTGCAGCAGGAATGGGGCTGAGAACTGCCTATTCATTCCTCAGAAGAAGTGGGCCTTGCTTAGGTGACTGGATGTTTATGTTACTATCACTGTGAGAAAGGATACTTCCCATGTTGAGACATCTTCAGGTGGTACTAATGCTACCTGCTCACATCCACTGTGTCTTGAAAACAAATCTCAGTGGGGAAGGTTATTATGGAGCTCTTTAACTGATCCCCTCATATGTCTGTCACATCAAAGAAGCCAATTAGGCTCTGTCGCCTGCTTGCCTAAACCTCACTTAGAAGAGAAAGGAGCTGGCAGGATTAGGGATGCACTGGTAGAGAGGGAAATGGCTGTATTTCAGAGTCCCTGCCTAGAAGTTGTCCCTGGTACCATTTTTAGTTCTGTTGTTTTTCAATTACAGCAACATTAGTGTAAAGGAACAGGACTTAACCCTTGAGCTGCCTAAAGCGTTCAGTTTGAATGACTCACCTAATACAGTGTCTTCCTACCACAACACTTATTTGCCAAATACTAATTAGCTGACATTAAATTTTCCAAATACTGTATACTTCTTAATTTTCTGTGATTAATTTATTTAAATTTCCCCAGAGGAGGAAGTGGAGTTTTTGTGTGAACTGAGGAGAGATACGCCATTTCTTCAAGCATACGGCAAGATGTTTGCTTGCAAAAGGTTTAGCCAGGACAGTGGGGCACAGAGGGATGAGTGGATTTCAGAAGTAATACACTAAAATAGAGTTTTCACTTAACATTTTCTGGAAGTTGACTCTGGGATTTCTCACTTTTGTGACATGACGGGTACAAGTGTAACACTGACCTTTCTAGAGTCTTGGAGTAAGAGAGTTTAGCTCTGCTCTGAAAAGTGATCACAGTCAACTTTTCATTAATAGGAGTACTGGGATGCCCCAGACAATGGAGAAAATGGAAAATATATTTCTGAAAACTGTCTTTGAATATGTTACCTTCTTGTTATCTGTTATGTACAGTTAAATTTCCTGACTCTCGGATAAAAAAGCAGCACTTGTGATCTTTTACTTTGTAGTTCAATTGAGGCAGCAGGGCTGTAGGGAAGGATGCAGGATTCTGTTCCTCCCCTACCAGCTGAATGGGTCCAACCTGTGACTTACCAAAAGACACATGGAGGGAAGCAGGGGAACAATTGCATTGTGCCTATAGCATTAGTAAGGACCAGACAGTATTTAAGCAGTAGACTGACAAGGCACAAAGAATCAGAATACAGCATGATTTTGTGAGACCTGGATCAGTTTATGCATGACAAGAAACAATAGCCTTATAAAAACAAGCACATTATCTTTGGAGTAATTAGGTTTCAAGTGCTCACACCGTCCCCTATGGTTTTAGCCATGGTTTCATTTATGAAAGTACAGGAGAGATTAATAGATATGTGTTTACATTGCAGTATGCACATATATACATGCCCTGATGGCCAAATGTTTTCAACAGAAAGCGTTCATGTGGTGCAGAAGAGGCCAGCTTGTAGTGACCTTAGGGGTCCTACAGGGCTCATCTATTTCTTCTGCAGGAAAAGCCTCCAGGGTTTATGACAAGAGGCTTCCAACTTTTGATTAGGAAACATTTTGAGCCTGTGTATCTTCCAGGGAACTAGCTTTTATTTCCAGGTGGTCAGCACTATTCTGAACTAGAGTTTAGCTAGATTTTGGAGTAGCCTGGCTCTTTTTATTTATGTGCTTATTAATGAGGATGTTCTGGGGGTGTTTTTTTCATTCCTTTTTATGGATGTGCCTGGATTTTTATAGTAAGATGCATTCTATAAATTAACAGATGAATCTTCATGGTGTTCACTTCAAATACTCCCCATGATTTGCAGTACGAAAATGTGGTGCTTTGGTTTACCAACAGGCTGCCTAATTCAGCTGGCTTTCTTGAGGCTCTCCTGCTGTGTTAGGGCATTTCTCAGACCACCTACAGAGCTTCATTTTTATTGTTATTAAATGCCTCCATCCCTAAGTACTAGAAATCTAGCTTATTTAAATCCAGACACTAATATCTCTGGAGAAATGCTTTTTTATATTAGTTCAAAACAAGAAGAGACTGCATAAACATATTGTGAAGTACAAAGAGTCTGGTTATGCTGCTGAGACCCTGAAAAGTGTGTAAGAAAATATAAGATTGTAGTAAAGAAACCGCTATATATCACCACTGCTCCTCCCAACAAGCGGTCAGAATTACCTACCTTTGCGCTGTAAACTGTATACCATTAGCAGGCAACAGGGATTTTCCTCTAGCTTGTACAGTAGTTTCATACTCTTAAAGGAAAAGGACCTGCACAAGAGCAAAACAGAAGATGGGATAAAAAGCAATGAGATAGCTGGCTTTGATAAGATAACTGGCTAGAGCTTGTTTATCACGAGTTCAGAAAATCATTAGATAAAGTACTGCATGGTGATTAGTGGAGGAATCATAAGGGTGACTGAAGGGGGGCGACAGCAACACATGGTGCTGAAAGTTGCAGTATTATGCTGAAGGGAGGCTTTTCTCAGGACTGATTTTGTCTTGACCATTAATGGCCTTGGCCAAATGATCAGCATGGTGCTGATGAAAGGTCCAAAGGCTGGAGGCATTTTCAGCATAGAGATACTTGCAGTAGAGAAATAGAACTATTGTGCAATTGCCCAAGAGCCTCTTATGACCATTCCTGAAATATCATGTACAATTCCAGTCGCCAATATCCGAGAAGGATGGTTATGAAATGGAACAGAGCATGGAAATGTACGAGGATCACCAGTGATATGGGGAATCTGTTTTAAAGGTTATTAAGAGATTTGCTAGTTCAGTCAGGCAAAATGAGGAAAGAGGGGATAAGATTTCTGTCTATATATACATCAAACCACAAAACCCTCAAGAGAGAGAACAGCTATTTAAGCTTAAGGACAATGTTGGCACAAGAACAAATGGGTATAAACTGGCTGAGAATAAATTAGTCTGGAAATTAAATGAAGATTTCTAACCATCAGAAAGAGAAGTGAGATTCTGTAACATCCTTCCAAGGGAAAAGAAACAGAATGAATTTTAAGATGGAGCCTCATCTTTTATGAAAGGGCTTCTGTGATGGTGCTGTAGCAGGAAGAGAGTGGACTACACGACCAAGGAGTCTCTTCCAGTCTGTGCTCCCACCCCACACCCCTTCCCTCACCCTATACCATTCCCCTTCTCTTTCTTGGTACTCTGAGTTCCACCTGCTCCCACTCTGAAGGCACCATGGACCCCTTATCAGAATTCTGCATTGCAATAGGTTGTTTTTAATCCTCCCCATATCTCCCTTATTTTTTACCTTGCCGAGCTTGCTGGGCTGTAATGTTTCCCTTTGTGTAATCCATCACAGACACAATGTCGCTTGTGCAAATTAAAATGCACCTCAGAATAATAAAAAAGGGGCTTTTTTTTCTTCCTTCCCAGCAGCAGTTCCTCAACACAAACCATTTGTCTCTGGGAAGAAATTCAAGAATGTTAACCCTGTGTGTGCTCCTGTGGGGTGCACAGCACCTCCTGTGGGAACAGCACTTAATGGAGACTTGTCCAGTGGAGCTGGCTGCCTTGAGTTGTGGACCTTGCAGATAGCTGGAACTGTAACCCTCTTCTTTCCTCATGAACACATTGATGATTGGGTCCAGTGCATCAAATTAAAGGTCCTCTATGTCTGGACAAAGAGGCACAACCCAGGAAAACTACATAGCAAACTGTGTGGTTCTCCACAGAGCTCAAATGGTCTGAGTTGAGCATTGCACATTGGGACCTTTAGAAAGAATCACTGGAAACTATCTGAGTGATAAAAGAGTCACTAGGCTTATCCCATACTGCTGTACAGTTCTAGAGGCTATAATTGGCCTGCGGGTCAGGCACTGGTCACTTGTGATTGAGAAATAAAACTAAAATGAACCACTGCTGGATGAATTCCATCCTTTCTGCGACAGTGCATGTAAAAGGTTAAGTCAAGGACAGGATTTTATTTCTTCTCTCTTTCATTTGGGGGGAGGGTGTGAATTTCTCCTCAGTGGCATATAAATTTTACTAAGTTAAATATGCATTTTAAAAACCTATTTTCAGTGACAAGAAAGGTCCAGAATTGGACTGAGAGGTAGGCAGCTCCTAGAGGATCTGAGTGCTTGGCCATAGAGAGGATGGGGCACTGCACAGCCATCTAGGCTGTAATGACATGGGAATAGTAGTGGGGATGGTGGACCAAGACTGACTACATTACCTGTAGAGGAGCACTGGTGCTTGAGTAGAAGATGCTTCCATAAGGTCATTCCATAAGACATAAGGCATCTTGGTGGTTTATGGCATAGGTTTTTGGCTTATAGATTAGGCTCTTATACAGCCTAGATTTTGCTCAAATACTGCCGGATGATTTTTCTTACTTCCCAAACAGCTGTTTCTCCCCAGACTTTGACTCCCATCACAGATGTTTTATTTACAATCACAGTACGGTTTCCAGTGTGTCACCTCATACTCCATTCCATATTCCTACTCTCCATCTTCTCTCTTGCTCCCCCTTTTCCAGTTCAGGAGCTTGTGAAGCTCTTCAATGTGTGACCTTTTTGAAAACTGACACTTACATGGCTTTCCATGTCAGGCACAGGGCTTGAATCATCCATTTTGACCTGGGGATAAAGTATGTCCTCAGAACAGGAGCTAGACTAAGCCATGCAGGATGCAAAAAAGACAGCTTGTATATGAAGGAAAAAAGGGCTAAGCCCATCTTGAAAAAAGCAATTCAAAGCTTCAGATCTCCAGCAGAGGAGATATCTTCATTGTTCATCATCCTTATTTGGAATAACAAGGCCAGGAGCTGTTAGAGAAATGGGCATGTATCCAACAGTGGGGAAATGCACAGGCATGCTGAACATCACCAGCTAGGTTGCCAGAGGAAGCTCTTCTCACTTTCGGTGGGCTTGAATTTGCCCTCACTAATTCCAGCAACCTCAGCTGTTTTACTGTGTTGTAGAGGCTGGGTAGGTGGCTGGAATTCACTCAGGAGAGCAGCAAATTCTATTTGTATACTGTGCTTTGTCTCAGTAGCAAGGCTGCTCTTTGTTTGGGAACCATGAAGAAAACAAATGACATAAAATCCTGGGAGATTTTTACTTTTCAATTTATTGTTTTTTCCAGTTTTTCCTGCTGCAAGTCTTGCTATTTCCAAGCTTCATCCTTATCTTTTGAAAAGAGTAATTCCAAGTTTGATCTCTGTTCAAAATTTTTGGTATCAAATAAATAGTGCTGTTTTCTTAGTGTCATTGTCAACCTTAGTCTCCCTCTTATAACGCAAATCTCATAATTCAAAGACCCACAATTTTTCTGCTCAACCTTCTATTTCCAGTAGATATAGAGAAGATTTTAAACCCTTCAAGCCTCATTTCCAAATGAAACAAGGCTTAAGTGATCACATTGTCTTTATCTGTCTACATTTTTTCATTCATTCCTCACAATAACTTTTGAACTGAACCTTTCACCCCCAAATTAATTAATCTGAAAGAGATGCAGAGATCTTAAATGTGCTAGGTCCCAACACTGTCTCTGGACAGAGGAAAATTTTTCATTGTCTGCACTGAGTGAAAGTTTCATAACCTCACCCCTTGTCAGATGGACAAAAGATAGTCTTGCAAAGGTGTGCATGGATGTCCTACTTGGGTAAACTCTGATTGGAGTTCACCTGTTTTTATATGCAGCATAGTAAATACACCACAAGATACAAATCCATAGGAAGCTGAGATTCATTCATCCCACTGCTCACAAAGCTACTTTTAATGGGTTCAGTAGATGGTTTCAGGATTCCCCAGACATGCTCATTTCTACCTGGTGTGTGAATTTGTATGTTCCTTTCTATCACCTTCTTCCAGGCTGGATTTGCATTTTCTGTTGCATTTTGTCACATGACACATCTGGTTAATTCCTGACTCCAAAGGCCTTTGCCACTGAATATTCACACTTTTCCTGTTTTGCTTCTGTTCTTGAGCATAGGATGTCTTTAGCAAAGCAATTAATTCTGTTTAAGTTTCTGTGTCCACGACCACCCCTCACAGCAGGAGGGAAAGTAGCCAGTGGTCCTCAGAACCAAAAGAAGACAAGCCCAAGCTGGTATTGCAGAGCCTTCTTGCTTGATGGGACCTTAGAGTTGCTGTCTGCAGTGAGATGAGGAGGATGCCTACCTAGTTCATGGACAGTCTGATGGTTAAGTATGTGGCTTGCTAGAGGTTTTAGATCATCTTGAGAGAGAGTATTTGTAAAACAGATTGTAAATAATATGGAGCATAGGGAGTTGTGAAAGCTAATGTTTGAATCCTTGCTGTGTTTGACCTTGGAAGGTCACTTCCCTAACAGCGTTTCAGTTTCCTCAGAAGCAAGCTAAGAACAGTAACAGCTGTCCGTTTCTCTTGCCATTAGTGAGGAAGATGAGATGTGGATGTCAGGGGAAGAATCACCAAGTATAGTTACTGTTCTGTTAAAGACAACTGGAGTTTAGCAGGAATGACTTTAGAGCACAACCTAATATTGAGAGGAATGGTCTGTCAGGCCAGTAGTGCTTGAAAGTCCTTCCTGGCTACATGCACATATGTTCACAGAGTGTCATGTTTTCTGTTTGATTCAATGTGGGAGCAGGGCCAACTCTGGACATAGAAGGAGGTGATAGGGAGCTGGTAAATGCAAAACCAGGTCCTGGTATCTTCTTCCTGTGAAGATGAGGTAAACCACAGGAAGGGATTTTTATTCTCATCTGCAGGATGGCAAGGACTTCTGTGGAGCCTGAATCTGGGGGAACACTGTGAAGGGTATTGGACATTGTGGTTGTATTCTGGACTGTTCTTTCCTTTCTGTGTTAAGGCAGTGTCCCACAGTACCCCTTGGTAACTGCTAGGACAGTGTGGGATGAAGTTTATGATCATCTAGAGATCTCTAATCCGCACTCTCTTACAGCTCTTCTGCACTGGCATCCAGCGCTGACCTGGCCCTGTCTATTGAATTCAATGCACTGTGGATCAGCTGAAGCTCTTAGCTAACTGGAGAGAAATTACTACCTCTTTGTCCCCTGCCCTCTTCTGCAGGAACCCAGGGAAGATGAATCGGTCTGCTCACTCAGAGCAAAAGTAACCTGATAGTTGTGTGCTTCTCTGGAAAGCAACCGCACTGCCCTGTGCCCACGTCTTACTATGTGCTGGCTTCATTGCTCTGACAGCATGAAGGATGTTTGGTTTTGCTCCTAATGCTGTTATCATTTATCATCCTCTTGTAAAGCCAGAACCTGCTGCTCACCCGCCCTCCCTCTATGCCAGGTTTTCTGCTCCCCCTCCACTCCTGCCCTGGTAGGGAAACAGCTTGTATGCCAGAATCAAACTGTCTTTCCACTGGGTACTGGAAAAGACACAGAATCCTTTCTGCTCCCTGAAGCAACTGCTGCGATGAATGGTGATGGTCTGACTGGGTTTCAGCTCTCGGGCTTTGGAGGAGCAACTCCAATCATAGAGTGGAGAGCTGATAGTATGCTTATTTGATAGCTGGTCTTTCATCCATAGAGATGGTAGCTGGTCCTGAATCTGGGGAACTCATACAGCTGGTGCCTGCGGAAGGACACAAGCATTCAAATGCTAGGGATGGAGAAAGGGATGCAAAGCCCCTACCCTTCAGAAGTGCATGCATTACAAATCTGCAGCTCAGTTGGTGGTACCAACTCTGATTTCAAGTTCCTCTTGGACCATGTTGGCCCTACACTATTAGATGTCTTCTAGGACAGCAAAAGTTACACTTCACTGATTGGCATATCTGGACAGTACTTCTCAATACAAATTCTTTGTAACTCTGTATTGCTTGCTAGTGCAGCACTGAGAATTGTTTCATTAAATCAGCTCCCTAACACAGCACTAGCTTTGCTCTTATTAGGCTCAAAATAATTTTGATATGTATTGGACTCCAGGCAGAAGCCTGTTTTGGTATGATATCTTCCAGTAAGCAGAATGATCTCACTCCATGGGTAGGCCATCATCCCTTTCCTATGCATCTGCTGGAGCTGCTGTCTTTATTTATAGAGCAATATAAATGTTCTGGGCACTTTACAGATGCATAAAAGAGAAGATTCCCACTCTGCGAGGAGCTGACAGTAACTCAGATGTATTGTCATGGGACAATAACTCAAGTTCTGAGGAAAGCAGACATGGTGGAAGAGAGGCTCAGGGCAGAAGTCTGTCCAACAGGAGGATGTGAGAAGAGACAATTGGTGACAATTTGGTGCAGGAAGCAGGTGTGGGTGATGTGGCCAAGGTGATGGTAGGAAAAGCTAAGGGAAGGTGGCAAGGTAGAAGACTTATGAGTTGACTAGGAAGAGAAGGGGAAAGTGTAAGCAGTAAAATTTGCTATCAATGGATGGATGAAAAGCAACCTAACTAGCAGTGCTCCATTCCTTTCCTTCTCCCAGCACTGAGAAAAATGAGAGCATCTGCACCCTCACTACTCTCCTTCTCCTACCGCTCTGGCTGCTGAGAAAGAGAGGGAATGATGTTAGTGACTGTCATTAGCAGTACTTACAGTTCACCTGCCAGGGAGGGACAAGGGCTGCATTTGCCAGAGAAGTTCACTTGCAGTTGGTACTACTCACTCCAGCCACGGCCTTGCCTTCGTGGCTTAGAAAGAGATCACCAGTGCCTGAAAACCATTCCTGCGCAGTCACAGGTATCCCAGCGCCAGGGTTTGTGCTGTCACCTCGCCAGTCACTGCAGGGCTGCCACAAGAACTGTAGTGTTTTTTCCTCACTGGCTGTCAGGGTCTGTGCATAACGTGTCTCTCTCCTCCTTCACGACGTGCTAAGCAAATCCTTGCATTGTTCCGCTCTGCAGCTCTAGTTTCCAGTGTCAGCTTGTCAGTCCCCAGGCTGGATGCAGACCCCTGTTTTAGGTACATCTAAGCTTCACAGCAGCAGAGTAGCTTTTATGTCTCTTTTATGGGTTCATGTTCCCCTGTGAAGGGAGTTACAGACTGCAAGTCAGCAATGTCTCCTGCTGAATTCAGTGTATGTTGTCTGTGCTGACCTTCCTCCACAAGTGTGCTGGCGATTGTGGAAGGGGGCTGCAATGGTTTGCTTTTTTTAGTATCTGCAGTAACAGACAACGACTGCTAGACAGAAAGACCCTTGTGTCAGACACCCCTTGCCTCCCCCTCTGACTTTGTGCCCTGCTTGGGACTAAGCACTTCTGCTGCCTTTTATTAATCTTCTCCTGGGACAGCACTATCAGCGGCCCATCAGCGTTGAACATGCCCTCAGTCACTAGCGTTAACTCGATTAGGGCAGTGAGGAGTGACTTACAGGGGAAGCTCTTCTCCACAGGCAGTATTTGCATACAGTGATTGATGCTGATACGTCCTCTAAACACATCCACGTTTTGCATTTTAAACAAAGCAATTGCTGTAGAACTGCTCCCTGTCACTCAGTGGGGTTCCCAGTGCCAGCATAGGACGTACCTTCCCTTTCTTAAAATGGCCTCTCTCTTTCCCTAAGAGGACTCTCAAGTGGGATGAAGAGAAGGTCACTGACTCCACCTTATGTTTAGAGGGGAAGAGACAAAAGCCTGCTGTGTGTCTTGGCTTGTGAAGTTGCTCGTGGACAGTTCTGGGCTGTGTGGGCACACAGTCAATGAGCTTTCCACCAAGAAGGTCAAGTTTGAACGGGACACATGGTCTGCAGCCTCCCATGCTTCCTTCAAACAGTCTTTCCTGATCAGATTTTAGGCTCAGGGTGGGCTCCCCTTGCATTCACCAGCATTTCTCTGTCTTGGAAACGTGTGAGCTGGCTGTGATCCATGCAGCACTGAATATATCTGTGTATTATCCACGTGTATTATGCATATGTACAATACATATTATATGTATATATTACATGTATGTATTATATGTATATATTATTGTGTGTGCATACACACACACACACATATATATGTGTATTAAAAATCCACCTTGCAAAGTGTCCAAAGAAACAAAAGATGCCATGCTTTCTTCCAGTTTCTACTGGGGATCTTACTGGCAAGACGTGTTCAGGTGAAGTTTGGAGGTGGTGTCCCGAGCCATGTCTTTCTCTTCAAGGAAAGTACTGGATGAATTTAACTTCTGTATGAAGGAAGGGCAAAAGGAACAAAATTAAATCTGTGGTGATACTGCTGGTATTTACCAAGGGAGTGCAGCTTGAACAGCAGCAGAGACTTCTCTGTACTTTAGGCTGCAGGGTTCCTTGGAGCAGGCACGCAGTCTTCCCCTTTGCCCATGGAGTGCAGGGATCACTACAAAGGTTAAATAAATAAAAATAATTTACATAACTGTCCAGAGGTCCAGGAAAGAACATCTCCTATAGGTTGCCAGTGCTCTTTGCTTTACAGGTGCTCATGGCTTGCTGCACTGTGAGGGCTGAACGCTTTTAACAGAATGCAGAGACCCGTTGGCACAGTGCTCTGATGAGACCCAGAAAAGTTTTGCTTAAGCTTAGTAGGAAATGCCTGTTTTCAGCCATTCCTGTCATTATTTTCTCATCTTTTTGCTTGCAGTGTACTGCTGGTTGCCCATTTAATGTCTGAAAACTTCATGGTTTTGCAAAGCTAGGCACTTCATTATTGGGCGCATGCTGTCTGGCTCCATAGATGTGGGACCTCCATGGAGAAGGTGGCCCTTTCATCTCCTGCCACGCCATATTAATTTTGCAAATGTGACAAGCTCAACTTTGCAAAAATAACATATTGCCCATGTCTTGTTCTATTTAATATGGTATTCAAATAATCCAAGTGCTCAGTGACGTGGGCTGGGGGAAACGGCTCTGCAGGCTTCTTTGTCACTTGACTGGCAGCTAGCTTCCAGAAATTATTATAGCTGTTCAGTGCCATGGTACACCAAACCTCTTGGGGATTAGTGAGGCATCAGCTGCGTGGTGACTCAGAAGCAAGAACAGAGATGCTCCAGTTCCCAGGCCATAAAGTCTGTGAGCTTTATAAATCCTAATATCCATTTGGACTTGGGACTAACGTGAAAAGGAATCATTGCAGTGACCTTGCAGAGGGTGTTCTAATTTTCCAGAAATCCAAAAAGGGATATTTAGACCTTGGGAGTTTGAAGGTGAATTGCATTGCCATCGTGTGGATGCATGGAAACGAAAGTCTACTCAAAAAATTCTGAGACCTTAGTTTCTTAGTTTAGAAAGGAAAGCAAAGTCATGATAGCTATGAAAGTTGTTAATTCAGAATGCTTAATAAAACGTGGAGTGAAATTATAATAACAATTTAACTATGGTAGTGTCCGAGTAAACACTGAAGTTAGTTTGATCAAAGTGATATCAGTAATTAGTATGAATTATAGTCTAATGTGCTCATTAATGTCACTACTTAGTGACATTTAATGCTTACAGAATTAGGTGTTAGAAACATTAAGTAATTAGAAAATGAATATGCAAAATAGATGAAGTAGTACAGGATCAGCATGAGTCTTTGGTGCCTTCTTCAGGGTGGTTCCGGACACCAGACTGCACGAAGAGGTATTAGCTAAAGTCATATTTATCTACTCTGCTTGAACAATAAAAGCTGTTAAAACTGGTAACTTGTTAAGTTTCTACTGAAGTAAATGTGATTTTCTCTAGTAATTGCAGTACTTGAAGAAAATCTGCCCAAAGTAATGAGTGCTAATTAGGCTCTATGTAGTCTGAAACTAACCCAAGTCAATAATTACTAGGCAAGAACCTGGTCTAGTGGGAGGTGTCCCTGCCCATGACAGGGGGGTTGGAACTAGATGATCTTTAAGGTCCCTTCCAACCCAAACCATTCTATGATCCTAAGAGAGGGTTTGCAAATACTCATGGCACAGTGATCTAAACAGAAGAAGTGAAACTGGAATAGTGCCTGTCTGTGCACCTGTCAGCTATAGGTTGGGTGCCTCTGTGCCTCCAGCATAGGTTTTTGCAGGACACATACCAGAGCTTCTGTTTTTTCTGATTTGGATCCCTCTGCCTTTAGCTTCTGATGTTTCCCCACAGGTAAGAACCTAAATACATTGCCTGGCAATCCCCATGCTAGTCTCTGCTTCAAGCTCGCCTGCTCCTAGTTCCTTGGGGGGAGCTTAATCTGTATTTATCATCTGTTCTGCTCCTGGCTTGTCACATCCTGGCTGTGTCCTCAACAGCCTGGACGTACTTTGGCCAGCATCTTCCATAGGCTGCTGTTTCCTTTTCACTACTTGTTCAGAAAAAGGAGTTGTGCTGCACTATAAATGAAGGGGTTTCCAGGCACAAAACCAAGACAACTGCTGGATCATTCTTTTATGTTTCTCTTGCCCAGAAATCTGAAGAGATCATCCAGCTTTTTGTTCCATCCTAAGGCTCTATCCGGATCAGGCATCATATAAGGGTTGATGTAAAAAACTCTTCGCTAAAATGTTCTTACAAGCTGTTGCATGGTCTTCACATGGCAAAAGCCCAGTTTGCAATGGTTAAGTAGTCTCCTAGAATATATCGTTCTCATCTGCTAAGACTGGGACAAGTGAGGGACCAGTGCTGGATCACTAGGACATCAGCTATGATTTCTGCTGTTTCTGCTTTCCTCTGTAGCACACACAATAGAAATACAGTTATTACATGAATAAATACTAATATTTTGCTTATGCAGTTTTTCCCAGGACGGGTGGAATGGGAAAGGATAAAAAGCAATTTTTCTGTAGGACATAGCCAAATGTGCAAAAAATAATGAGGAAAGATCTAAGCATGAGACTTCAGAAGAATCAACAAGACTTTTAAGGTACTGAGGAGCAGTGGAAAGAGTGCAAGGACAGTGGAGCAAAAGAAATTAATTATTTGTGCCATTCCTTCCCTGTGATTTTAATTTTACTTGATAATTCAACCATTTTACCTGATTCAAAGTAAAGCTCAGTGGTCTGTGACTTCCTAGATCATCACATATGTCTTTTTTAGAACAACTTACATCATTTGCTGCCCTTCATTGCTCCAGCAGAACAGCTGATTTTAGTGAGAAGATTCATGTTTTTAGCAGCTCTCTACAGATCTCTTGGATTTACATGGTACACTGTGATGGTGATTTGTTATTCTTTAACAGTTTGTTTCAGCATCTGCTCTCCTGACACTTCAGTCTCAGAAGGTGTCCCGTCTTCGTTACTTGGAAAGGATAGTTCTAGCAGAGAGGTCTCTCCAGAAGGTCTCTTTCTGTTGCAGTCTGGCACAGAGAAGCACTATCTTTTGAAGTCTGGGTAAGTACTTGCCTTTAAGGCCTGCTTTTCCAAGAGAGTCTTCCTTGTGTAATGCAGTGACACTTACAGTCATTCCTTCTCCATGAAGAAGAGTACTAGGAGGACATGAATGTGGGAGCAGGAGGGATCATGTAGCTCACACAAGTGTATATATGTTGAGCTGCATTTCAAAGGTAACCATAGTTGTTGCTGCTCTATGTCCTGCTGGGAAGCAGTCCCAGAACTTCCTTACTCCCTCATTCCTTCTGCTTTGGATTCTTTGCTCTGACTATCAAAACTCAGATTTGGGGCAATAGATTGAATTGTGCTTCTCAGCCAAAGAGATGAAGATTCCCAGAGAACAGAGCATGCAGTGAAGGTATGGGAAAAAACTCTTGCTGATGGAAAAAAATCTGTTTCAATCTCAATCTTACTGCCCCATCTGGAAATACTGAATATGCAGTAAAAACACATAATGGCTGCCTTTCACCTCTCCTGTATGTGGGAATCTGATTAAGCTTCATTGTTGTCTTCAGGAAGTCTTCAACTTCCTTGATGCTGAAGCTCTAAATTGACACATTTTCCCTTTCTCTATGTATTTTTTCCACTTTCTTTTCCTGCATCTACTTGCAAACCAGGAGAAATCATCCAAAATTCACTCTAGGAAGAGAAGGAACAGAGCAGTCATATTGAGGGCTAGGGTGAGGAGCAAGGTAACATTGGTGTTTTCCATTGTTAAGGGTTGCTTCTCTCCCTGTTTGCCAGGAGCATGTTGGCCTCCCATTTGCTTACTGCACTCCTGCTGTTGCAAGGGTTGATGGTGAAGGTAGGGCAAAAATCTTCATGCCTATGTCATGGCTTCTTGCCAGGCTGATGAATGAGAAACAGGCAGTAAACGAGTTATGCCAACTAGTTAAGAAACAAACTGTATCATGTTTTCTTATCTTTGCCTTGCTTCTCTCACTCTTTTCTCCTAGAAAGCTCAAAATATGTCGGAGCACAAAGATGAAAGCCTTCCTAGTCATGAGAAATGAATGATACCTATGGCCTGGACTGGCGGGGAATTGATATTATGTCTACATCTCCCTTCCTCCCATTAAGAAGTGGAGGTTGGGGACTGTGAAGGGAGAGGAATAACAGAAGAGATACTATTTTTTAACCCACTTAGTAGCAATAACTGTAAAACATAAAGCTAACTGCCAAGGGTGTTTGACTGCTCAGACAAGTCTGAAGCACAGACATGCTGAGATGCTGCATAATGTTCTTTTTGTTTTATCATGATACCATATTTTTTCTCTCCTATTTGTTTTGGAGGCACTATGTGCTCCTGACTTGCTGGATAGCTAGTTACCTGATCAGTGCTCATGGAAGAGATGATCATCTCATTTCTCAATCATGGCTGGGAAGTCAAGGGGACACTTCCATGAAGGACATGCAGCCAGCTCTGCTCACCTTGTGAAGCATTGTCTCAGTGCAGGTTGACCCCTCTCCCTTGACATTTCACAGCTGAATCGCAACTACTCATAGACATGGCTCTGACAGCTTCTGTTGCAGTTTCCGTTTGACTTTTTTGATCTTTGAAAAGAGTGATGCTTATCTGCCAGATGAACAATTTGTGCTGTGGAGTGTGCAGGGCCAGACTCAGTGAAAAGGGCATTTGCTGTGATGACCTGTGTGAGACTAAATGTAACCAGCAGAGTATGGAACCTGGTGCTAAGGACATGATAGCATTTGTACTTAGCATGGTATCTCACTGACAGCTTGGGGGTACTTTCTATATGCCTTGTAGCAGGATAAATAACACACACAGCAGTCAGGCAGCTGTGGGTAGCCTGGCGCTATCTTTGTGAGAATGTCCAGAAAGTTGACAGGAGCTACTTAGCAACATGTTCTGGGACACATGACGGTCACAAACTCCAGAATGAGTCATTGATGCCCCCTTTTGTGGGTATGTTCCAGTTCTCAAGTCCCTGTCCAAGCAGATTCAGCCAATGCAGTAATTAAGTCTCCCATAATTTGAAAGGTCCCAGGAGTCACTCCTCTGAGGTTTTAGCCAGATTTTAGGACCTATTTATTTGCAAGCAACGTGCCCTAGGGAAGAAGAGGTGAGCCAGGGGCCTGCTCTATGTGCACTGAGCAGCCATAGAACGAAAAGGAGACTCACGTTTGAAGTGCTTGCAGTAGGAATAGATGGCAGAAGGACGTGCTGAGCCAGTACAGCCCAGTGTGCTGGGCAGCAGCGTTATCCAGCTATGGTTTCTCTTACAAAGTTCGGAAGCTCAGGGTATGAAGCTTTTCCTCTCACACAGTTTTATTCTGCTCGCAGCACAGACTGACAGGCTTAGGTGAGATCTGCAAAATGGGGTCACATTTGCCTTTCTAGCAATTAAAATTTTACATAAGATTTTCATAGTTATGATAATAATCTGATCATTTTTGTAACCCCAAAACATTTTATTTGCCTGTCTACTGAGATTTTGTTTATCCCTTGCAGCTGACAGAGTGCATGGGTCTAAGGTAGTCCAGGCATTTTCTTTTTCTTTTGAAAAGCAAGGTGGCCTCTTGATTCAAGACAGTTAAGAAACAGAGCTCAGTGTATGTCCAGCCTTTGTTCTCTCTTTTTGACTGCATGTTTCTCTCACAATTACATTCTTAGGCACATTTAGAAGGTGTTTCTGATTCATTTGTAAAATGTTTTTGTTTTCTGTGATCATTGAGAGTGAATCTGGTGGTGTTTCTGTAATTGCTGTAGCACAATTTGTTTTAATAACCATTTTGCTAAGTGAACACGGTATCATGGGAACAGAGCTTTCCTAGTTCAGCACTGTCAGTGCCATGCATCACTGTGCACTGCCCTGCTGCATGGTCTTGCTGGTTTGTGCAGGCAGGATTTCAAGGTTCTCTTGAGTCGTGCAGTGGAGCCTGAGTTGAGCGAGGCATTTCACTGGTTTGGCATAGTTTGTCTAATTAACTAGAGCTGCCACAGAAGCTGCATTCATCTAGTCTGAATGTGGACTGTGCCTCAGGCCAGTAAGTAAGTACTTCATTCCTGTCTGCAAATACCAGCTTGAGAATGAAGGGGAAGGATAACATGGCCAAATGACAGTAACAGTGGTCTTTTGCAAACGCCCTCCTGTAGCCCTCCCCTTGATTGGGTGAGTGTCACTTCAGTGGCATTGTATTCCTTGCAGAGCTGGAAAGCTAGAACGTGTTAGCAGAGACTCAGCAATGGGAAACAACAAACTTTGTTAAGGGGGTGACTCTCCTTCCAAGTGGAAGGTGTCCAGAACAGTGAGCTGGCTGCCTAGCCATGGGGGCCTTATTTTTAAGGGACCTGGAACAGTCTATCCCACAAGGGGTTTGTAGCATCTCAGCATGGTTGGCTGCCACTGGGGACTGAATATTCACTGGTGGCCTCCCCATGTGCATGGGCAGTGTTCCAGGAACTGGGCAGAAGGAGGGAGGCAGGAGAAAGAGAGGCTATGGCAGTAGTGAAGAAACCAAAATGTATCAAAAATGAGCCAGGGAAACAGGCTGGGTCATAGCAGGTGCCTGATGGTGAGAAAACAGAGTTGCGGTGGAAAGAGGAAATGCGCAGAGGCAGCACTAGCGATTTAGGATTTTCTGCAGCTAGAAAAAATGAGTCTGAGGTAGAACTGCTCAAGGCAGTGGCAGAGCTGGGGATAGCACCCCAAAAAGGTAACGCCAGTGCTAATGTTGTTCCCATAAGCATCACCCCCTTGGGACACTGCTGACCTTTTACGATGTGATGACAAAAACAATGGCAGAAATCAGTGATTACCCCAGGCTTGGTTACAAGGGTTCATTAGAGACTGAAAAATATCTGATGAAATTGTACTTCCTAAGACTGACCCAAAGGATCATTGATTTGTAGTAGCATTAACCACTGACAAAATATATAAACAAGAGTTTGGTTAATGTGTTTGAGTTTAATAGTGTAAATGGTAATAGAAAACTACGTGCAGCATTGACTGCTTGCAGTGTTATGATGGAAAAAATGTACAATGCTAGAAATGTAATTATTGAAGGTGATTATAATTTTTGGTTTCAGTTAAATAGTTTTCCTTCCAAACTTAACACTCTTCACTTCAATGAGTTTATTCATAGCTTACGTATTGCACTTGACTTAATAGGCATATGGTGTAAATTAACTGCTCTCAAAAACATGATTTATATGTTTTGTTCTAACAGATATATTAAATGCAGCCTTGTTTTGTGTTGATTCTTGCCAATTTAGGCAAAGTGATTTCAGTTTGTTCTGTCCTGGCTTCTCCTTATCTGATCACTGTCCTGCTTTTCATTATTCAATAACTGTAGTTATGTTGGGGATGTGTGATAAAGCTTATTGAAAATGTCATGCCAGTTTCTTGAAACTGGAGAACAAAATGTGTAATAATTTCATTCATCAAAATAATGCACTTGATTCTGAGACTTTTAATAGAATGGTCAGTGTGCTGATTTTAAGCATTTAGGAAAGCAAGAGTTTAGTATTTCGTAATTAAGCAAGCTGGGGTTCCTAAACAGAAATCAGCTTCTTAATGTGCAATACGAAGTGATACATTAAAAAAAATCAATACCTCAAGAAATGCATTTAAACCTTCTGGTTTTAAAACATTCTTTTTTGTTATAATAAAATGATTACATCAGAGAAAGGCCAAGGTGCATTTTAGTTTCCTCTGTCTGTTGTCTGATGGATGACAAAGAGAAAAAAGATCTATTGGGGAAAAGGCCTCATCCATGTAAAGGAGGAAGGATTCTGATCTGTTATTGTTATTATTGTTAGGAAAATACGGTTTAAATAGGCTAATCTTGTTTCTAAGCTATTTTGAAGGTATATGTGTGCTCCAGTAGTGCTGTGGATGAAAACATAACTAGGAGGTGCAATGAGTGTGTATGTTTGTGTGTAGATAGCTACAGAAAGAGAGGTCCATATCTGTCTCTGTACCTCAGATAGGGACTAGGTTTTTGTACTTGTCTTTAAAGCATCAAGACCAAGTGGTGGAAGGCAGCCATTTGCCTTACTCATTATGACATTTACCTAACGTAAATGATGCAGAGTGTACTCAGTAAGGCTGGTAGCTCTACTTCTTCTCTGAAAGAAAATCACTGTGGTGAAATTGAGAGACCTAGAAGACTGTGCCTGGTAGGGAAAAGTGCACAGGGGACTGTTTTGTCTTCTAATACAAGCTGTAGCAGCATGAAATAGGATGAGTTGATGACATGTTCAGAACAGGCAGAGACACTTCTTTGAGCACTGGTCCATGGAACTCCTTGCTGCAGGTGCTGCAAGGGCTGAACACTTGCTGTGGTTGAGAATGGGACTGGAAAGATCAATGTAAAAAAAAAATAAAATAATTGGGAGTTGTTAAATGCAAAGACCTCATCTCTAGCTCAGAGAGTCTTTGATATTTAAATCACTGGGAGACTTAATTATAACTGTCCATTTTTTTTCTTAGCTGGTCACTTGCTGCTGGCCACTTCAGCAGAGAGGAGGCATGAGCCCTCTCTGGGCCTGTGGTCTGAGCCAATCCAGCTGTTTCTGCATGTGCTGTGTATGCTGCCAAGAGGTGGTTGCAGTCAGCATGTGACTGGTTAGATTTGCAAAGGGCTCAGTGAAGCACTGAGGTCTTTAGCAAATCCGTGATGTGTCAGTGGTAGCTGTTGTCTGTCTTCTCAGTTCTTCTCACAAAAGATGCTTTGAGCCTTTGGCCAGTTCTGATCTTGCCTGTGACTTCACTCCTACTCATAATTATTTGGATGCTGCTACCCCCAGAGCTGAAGACTTTTCTAGCCTCACCTAAGCCCTGTGAAAGAAGCACACAAAGACCATAAGCATGATGGGACTCCCAAAGCTGATTAGCGCTAATGTAAAGAGACTTGCTGGCTGCAGTTCTTCTGGAGCAAAGCTGTTGTTTTTGGCTGGCTGGCAGTAGTGTTTTGGATCAGGGCTGTTGTGTTTTACTGAACCATCCTTAAGCTTTCTAAACCCAACTCTCAATCGTCGCTTATCAGCCTCTGTCTCTTCCAGCCACCCCAGCACACTGCTAGGCCTCCTGCCCCCCAGGAGCAGATATTCAGGTTTTGCCATGGTGTCATTTCAAAGTGGTTGCAATGGGAGAGAATGTTTTTGTAAAGCAAGCCAGGCACACAGCAAGCACAACCTCTCCAGATTTCTGTTACTGAATAGCTGAACATTGAAGTTTTCTCTGCATCAGCTAATGTTTGCTTTGATTCCCTGTGTGATACCTTAGCCTGAAAGAGAAAAATCTTGTTGGTTTTCATTTTATTTTGAGTGCAAGTAGGCACAAGCAGCTCCCGCAATCATGTTGTAACATTTGTAGCTTAAGAACATATCCTAGCAGTTAAACATGCCTTTAACTTGGGGGGGGAGGGAGAAATGTGTTTAGAGAACTCAGTATTGGCTAGTAAAGAAATCACCTTCCCTTCCCAGCTAATCAAAGCAGACAGAATAGTTTTCTAATATTTTCTATGTAGCTCTTCTGTAGGAGGAAATTTCCGGTTGCTCTTGGTTTCTTGCAGTGCTTAGTGTGCTTACTATAAAGACAATGCCCCCCCATTTTTAGGTTTTTTTTTTCTAATTACAATGTGATTGGCATGGAGAACAAAGAAAGCCTAGAAAAACCCAAAGTGGAAGGGTGCCCAGGAAATGTAAGGCAGGTAGTTGCCACTTTAGAGGTAAGGGATCGAGACAAGCTCATGTCCCTTGAATGGTGTTTGAAGAGACTAGTGGGGTCCAGGCTCTCTGTAGTCCTCCAGCTACCCTCACTGTTCTCTTGACACCAGCAGCTCCAGGTGCCACATAAACTTTTCAGAACCCCAACACTACTGCCTTTTACAAAGCCACAGACTGACCGTCTCTGTGTTATATTTAACCCAAAGTAAAGTCCATTTTAAAGTCCTACTGTGGTGGCCAAATCCAAACCTTCTGTTAGCTGGTATAACATTCAGAGGGCCTAAGTACATGATGCAGGTGGGCTATAGGGCAGACTGTGAGGTGCCTATGTGAACTTGGAAAGGGTTGTGTTGGTTCAGAGGCTGTCTGTCATGGTCAGAGTGATGGTGTCTGTTGGGCTGGGAGTAGCTGTTGTAAGCGTCCAAAAATCTTGTTGTGCTTCACCTCCCTCTCCAGCCCTGTGCTCATCTTGTTTTTTGGTTCAAGTCCATTTCTAGCCCATGGCCTTTCCCACTGGCCATGACTAATTCAGCCACCTCCTCCTGAGGACAGGCTGAGGGGACTCTTGGCTGTCTGGTTTAGATGCATCATCCTGATGAGTGCCATTGCCTGGAAGAAGGACATAGCAGCATCGGCTAAGTGAGGTGTGTGAGGATGGCAGTGCTTACACAGGGTGTGATGCTGTCTGTGCTCAATAGAGTCAGAGGGAGAATAAAAATCTGGAGACTTTTTCTCATGTCTCTGCCCCAATTACCATAGCACGTTTCCTTCTCCTTTCTCAAGCAGACATGAACTTGCCCTCCTGCATGCCCAGGTCACCAGATCAATGCAAATGCTATGACTTCAGCACTTGCACCCACTTTATAAGCACTGGACAGCTGATGTAATGCTTGCAAAGCTCGTGTTGTCACTGTTGGGTTTAAGCCAGTGGTCTATTTTATGATTAGAGATTTTGTTGTTCACTGGAACAACTTCAAGGTTTTTTTTCATTGCTAGCTCATGTTTATTCCTCGCACCAGTGAAGTGCAGAATGTGGGGAGAAAATGGGTGAGTGGAAGAAACAGACCAGTCCATGGCAGAGGCTGACAACAGTGCCAGTCCTCAGCAAAGTTAATCTCACAAAAACTCAGAAGCTTGTTGAGAATTTTTTTTCTGTACATGGAAAAAACACCAAATGAGTGTTTCTAAGCGTGAGGCTGGGGCTTTTCTCCCCTTCCACTGCATGCACAAAACCTGCCTTCCCCCACCCCAGCCTCTCCCATGGGGCTATGTGATCCCAAGGGAAGGAACAGAGCAGCTCCTACACACAATAAACATTACTATACATTTCTGTGTTTTATTTCTTGTTTCGTTTGAAATGACCTGTACCACAAGAATACAATTTATTTAACAGTTTTTTTTCTTTTTTTTTTCTCTTTTTCTTTTTCTCTTTTTTTTTTTTTTAGGAGCAGATAATAGTTAAATAGATACTGTTTATTTCACTGACTGTCTATAACTTCCTGCATTATTCTCACAGCCTCTGTCTTTCTGGCTTCTCCATATAACCCAGTCACAAGAACAATAGAGTGGCCATTGGCCATATCATTGATTATAGCCTGTGGATACAAAGTGGAAGCTCTTTTTTTCAGCTCCGATTGGTAATAAAAGCTCAACGAGTTACATTCTAAGGTCTTTCTCAACGACTTTCCCCTCTCATAGCTGCTTACATGTTTCTGGTGCAGCATGTTTTATTTTATATATTTGTAATAGTTTAAAAAAAAAGGATGACCTATCTTACAAAGAGAAAAATAATGCCCCCTTAGCATGAGCAATACTGCAAGGTTCTGATTGTTGTGGGGGTGTTTCTTATAGCTTCAAAATTTTGCTGCAAAGTGTAATGCCCAAGTTTCCCCAGAAGCCTAATCCTGCGTGGTATTTTACCTTTTCATTTAATTGATCCCCACAAAATTTATTTTGCATTACAGGCCAGACACTGCTGTTCCCAGAGAAGAATGTGACCAAAACAGAAGAGCTGGTCACTTGGGAAGAACTGCATTTTGTAGTAGCTGACAGGTACGTGGTTTCTGTTATCTGTGCATGCAAATCAGGGGCTGGAGCTGCTTTTACCACAGTTGCTGGATGTGGGCTTCACACTTATTCACTGTCACTGAAACACTTACCTCTACAGCTTTATTTTTCTTTTCTTTAAGCAAGTCATAGAGCCCATTTGTATCTCAAGGCTCAAGCTCCATCATCTTTTACCCCAAGTAGGACAGCTGCAAGGTGCTGACTCCGTGACTCCTATATTACAAATGAATGACATAAACAGCACTGACCCATTTCCTAGTCCATGCCTCAACTTCCACATCCCCAGACCTTTTTGTAAGAGACTGTGAGCATTCAAAGACCTAAGCAGTTGCTGAATTTCCTACTTCAAAGTGCACTGAGAGGACCACACGAAGATGTTACCGTTCTCTGCAAGCCAGCTCACTGCGTAGCTGGCCATGCTTCTCAGTTGTGGCTGTGCGATACAGTAGTGGTGATGCACAGCAGATCAGAATAACTAGAACAGATGCACGTGATTCCTGCACTGGTCTGCAGGGCCCAAGAGACGTGACCTGGTTCCCAATTTAAGATGGTGCAAGCCTTTTAAGGGTTAAATCTAGACAGGTGTTTTTGTCCCCGTTCCTGGTGAAGATTTTGCATTCCTTGCTTAAAGAGATTAATACATGCTAACTACTGTCTGGTTCAGTTCCCATCCTATTTCAGAAGCAATGCAAACATTTCCAGGCATATTATCTTCAAGCAATGAGGGATATCCAGATGGGCTCCAAGGTAATGGAGAAGCTGTAATGGAGAAAGGTGGTCCTGGAAAAAAATGCATTTGGTATCTTTATATTGTTCTGCCAAGGCAGGAGTTGCCTCCATGCCATAGCCTTACTCTAGCTAGCCAGCAGTCTGTGGGCTAGAAGCTAACTCAGCAGCTCTCCATAGTCATGTTTTGTAGATAGCTCTTCCCGCCTGTTCTGGAAAGCAGGCCAGAGTCCCAACACAACAAACCTGGAAGAGCACTTTTTTCTTTTTCTATTTTTTTTTATTTTTTTGTAAGTCAACTTTCCAGCCAGGGCCCAACAAAGTAAGAATGGCTTCTTAGGATCTTTTCAGCCCATTTTGGGACAGCTACATTTGCACAGCAGATTGGGACACCATGTGCTGTGGCTGAGGTGGGTGAGACTTGGCAGAGGAGCAACAGTGGTCAAGTGAGTCAAACTTGCAGGCACTACTGTAACCCAGCACATTTGTGACAGCATTTACGCCATAGCCAGAAGGAGTCGCCATGGTGCAGCACATGATGAGATGGCTCTATAGTGGTGGCGTGCATTTCACTTTGGTCCCTCACAGTCACAGATGGGTACAGGGATTGTGAGCACAACCAAAAGCCTCTCATTTTCTCCCTGTCTGCCTCTGGGAGGGAGCTTGGGTGAGAAGTACAAGTACCCATTCAAAGCACAGGGCTGCTGTGTAATTGTTAACACTGTGAGCATGGAAGCAGTACCAGCTCCCACGTGCCTTCTGCCCCTTAGGTCTCTGTTGGTTTACTAATGTGCCTGAAGCAAGACTAAATTCCTTTATCAAGTGAGTACAAAATGAGTGAGAGTAGCTACAACTGTGTAGTGTAGGGAAAAGTCAAAGGAGATTGAAATGAACTAACTCAAGTACCAGGAGCAGGCTGGCTACAAGAGCTGAGAGGTCAGCATCAGTTACAGCCCTCAGCCTCTGAGCTAGCCTGGGCATTATTCTGCAGCACTGGCAGCCCTGCTGCAACACATTCTGATCCAGTAGGAACCAAGCATCCATTGTCTCCCTGATCACATGCCTCAATCCTGGTTTGGAAGGCTACCTGCTGGGGTCAAGTTACTCCTCTGCCACACCACATTTCTCCTGGGATAGCCAGGAAGGGATAGAAACTTGAGGAGAACAGAGGCAGTAGAGCTAGTGGTGTCTCAAATGTAGATCAGAAGCTTCTACTCACCTCTACTGCCATGCCCATGACCACAAAACAGACAATACATCCAGATTTCATCAGCTCAGGTTGGCTTAAAACTATGTGACCTAGAAAATAAAATCTCGGAGAATGCCAACAGCCAGTTTTTCAGTCACCCACGTTCTCCTCTGGCTACTGGGAATACAGCAGTTGTGGCAGTGGATCTAAACCGGGACCTGGAGACAGCAGGAACCTGCTTACATGCGAGAGGTAAATAAACACTCCACTTCTCCTGCCACCTCAAGGTCAGGTATTTTCATTCCCATCAGCAAGAGAAACTCTCACCAGGCCCAGATATAATGCATGCTACCTCTTTTTGTGCTGTTGAGGATAATGGGATGAGGCAGGGGAAGACGGTATTTGGGATATCAGGTGTTTCATGCCACCCTCTAATTTATTTCCCTAGGCTGCCACAAAAAAAGCAATCTCTCAGGCTCAAGAGCTGCCTTCTCTGAAAAGCAGTGCCCTTGATTCCTAACTAGCATTTGGCAATAAGCCTAAGTCTCTGTGGAGGCAAAGAGCTATCGCTTTAATGAAGTCTAGGAAAGCCCTGGTTTGGGGTGTATTTATACTTTGGCAGTAACCATGCAGACAAAGCCCTGTATTCTCTGCCACAAGGAACAAGTGGAGAACAGCACTCAGCTGAGCTGAAGAGGCAGGTTTGATACACTACGGGGTGAAAAGTGTGGAAGAACTGTAGTTAGCACCACATAGGAGACGATGCAGAGATTATCAAGTCGACCCAGCACTGCGGCATAACATCAGGCTCTTTTCTCTTGCCATCTGGGAAAGGAGATTTGCATTTTTTCAGGGTCATACATCCTACCTCTTCAGGGGCCTGCGGGGATTGTACATGGGAGGGACTAGCCAGGCGTAATGACACACTGTACAAGGTCGCAGAATATCTTACACAGTTAGGAGCATCTTTCCCGGTAAGAAGTGGGGCCTGTATGTACAACTGTTAGCTGTCGCTAGAGGAGCCTGGGAGGCAGCCGTTTTGATCAGGAGAGGTCCAGCAGCGCTCTTCTCCAAAGGAGCATCTGCTCTATGGCTAGAGTCAGAAAGGTGACAAAAAGAAGGACCCTGGCTGCTTCCCTTTCCATCTGACCCCTCACAACACCACCAGATAAAGTTTATATTGACTCTATTCTTTCTCTCTTCCTGCTTCTGTCCCCACTCCCCCTCCAGCACTGGCGGAGGGAGCTGGGGAGCAGGTGGCCTGGACAGCACTGGGAGCATCACTCCTTGGAGGGGCTGAGCCCCAACGACCACCTCAACAAGTGCAAGAGCATATTCTGGTATTTCCCACAGAGAAAACAAAAAAAGAGAAACAGGTGACTGATTAAAAGAGTTTCCCCCCTCCTGTACATGAGATTCTGCAGTCACGCCGACAGATAGACATTAAATAATTCTTCCATAATAAATGATTGGAGATAAAAGCCGGCGGTGGCTGTTGCTGCTGTTTGGATTGCTCCATTGTCTGCATCTTTGTTTCTAGTTTGTTCCCCGGCCACTGTCGGCTGGCGCTGGGGCTGTCAGACCTTTGCCTCTAGCATTTCTAGGAAGAGTTTATGCATGGGAACCTTGCCCTGCAGTTTGATGCTGTAGAAGTGCTGCACAGCTTTGGCGGCTGTCTGCCGCAGGAGTGGCAAGGTCAGAAGCAGCTTGCCCGCTCGCCGGGGTTCCTCATTACGCTGACTCAGCTCGTAGTCCTGCAGGGCTTCATGAAGAAGGTCCTGGAGTTTCTGCACTGCATCCATGTCCTCTATGTGCATGGAGTCTGGGGGGGAGGGAAGGAGAAAAGACAGCAAACAGACAAGTCAGACAGGAGGAAGGAAATCTGTTATGGTTCTGAAGGTAAAGATTCTTTCTTTCCTTTTCTTTCTTTCCTTTTCTTTCTTTCCTTTTCTTTCTTTTCTGATTTTTTTTGGGGGGGTGGGGTTTGTTGTTGTTGTTTTGTTTCTTAGGGGGAGAAAAGCCATCTTGCTGGCAAGTGTTGGTGTGGTGCTGCTGCTGTGAAGTTCAGCATCAGCCCAACAAGTTTGCCCTAGCAATGCAGGGACAGTAAGGGTGCCAGGGGTAGGTGACCCTTTGTGCCCTGTGTGCTGCCTGTTTCACTAGCCACCCCAGGGCTGTGCAGGGGTCAGCTGGGGGCCTTTGTGACTTGCACATTCACTTGCCCTCCATGCTCCTTATGGGGAGAGTCACCCTGCAAGGGGCAGCAGCTGCTGTGCTGCCACTTGGGAGCAATCTCATTAAGGATAATTAACACTGCTATAGCGCTTCATCTGTCTAAACTGCCTAATTGCCATGCAGCTGCTCAGGGTGTCAGCAAGACAGAAAAGCCCCAGTAGGTCACAACCAGTGTGCCCACGGGTGTTGCCAGCCCCACCTTTGTGCATATGCCTGTGTTTGCAGAGACTGCCAGCAGCTGCTCAGGGAGCTTCCCACTTCAGTGAGGGAAACCTGCACCTCCTACAAGGCCACTTCCCTTAGGCTGCCAGTTAGATTTCTACAAGCTGCTGGAGGGGCTAGCAGGATTTGTGAGGCTAGCACAGCTCCTTGGTGTGTCTCTGAGGCAAAGGTAGTCACCCAGTCCAGGGAAACCCGAGTTGAACACAGGCTGCTAAACTTGTGGGTAAGTCATGGTGACAGAGGGCAGCACCAAAGAGCAGAGGTTAGATTAGAAAAGATAACCAGGCCCAGCATCACTGAAGGTTTTTCTCCCTTTTATCTTGCTGATATTTCCTTCTTCCTTACAACCCTGACAGAGCTGGAGATACTGCCCCCTTGTCTTCACTGTTCAGAGATTTTTAATTGATACTGAACCCACTGATAAAGATTCCTACCACAGGGCAATGAATCCAGAAGCAGTAGCAAAGGGACACTACAGCAAGCACACATGCACATGTGCATTGCACTGTCTGCCAGTGCAGCTGGGCTTTGCAGTGTGGCAGTGCTCTGGCTCAGCCCACACACATACAACACAAATGTGAGGACATGGGTTCCTCAGTGTGACAGCAGTGAAGGGGAGGAAAGCTGGCTAAAGCACCAAAATCTCTCTAGGACTATGCGTCATCTCTGTGGAGAGCTCAACACAAATTGGAGACTGAACTTCCTAAGATACATGTACAAAATGTTATTGACGATGCATGATTTATGAAGTATTACAATACCTGGGAAAATGTGTATGCTATGCTTTGTCTAGGCATATGCTATGCTATGTCTAGCAAGAAAGCTGTTTAAGAAGCTGTGTAGAAGGAATGCACTAATTAGAGGATTTTAAAGGGTTGTATTTCCGAGAAGCCTACTCAGGAAGGATTGTTCTTGCTGCATTTGCTTTTTGTAACAAAGAGACCAGGCAGAGAAGCTCAGAGAAGGGCAGGTAGGTCATCACAGTGACCTGAACTAGCCACAGAGGTTGATTCTGAAAGAGAGGGAGGGAGAAGCATGTTGCCAAGTCAGCCTGGCAACTTCTCCCAGCCAGGTAGCACCTCTGGAAAATGTCGCTGCACCTTCCAGGAGAAATGAGTGGGATCTGTCTCCTGCCAAGTGGCAGAAGTCATTTTGGAGACTGAAAGCAGCAAGAGCTGGAGGTTGGAGAGAAATGTCCTCCAGCCTTTCTATTTAATGTCCTTCTGGCTAAAGGCACAAGACGGAGAAGGAATCACAGCCCATCAGAGTCTGGAGATCCCAACAGGTGCTAGCAAAGCTGTGTCCTTCTGCCACCTGACTTTTGTAAGGTGATGAGCCTTAACAGCCCTAAGTAACTAGACACATACAGGGAGAGGAATTGGAGAAATAAAGATTAAAGCATGCCCCACTCCCCCCCTCTTTGCTGAAAGAAACTCAAAATTGGCAGCTGACTGCAAAAAATAAAATAACATTGCAGGATTAATTTCCTTGCAATCCATCAGTGAGCTGGTGTCGATGGCATTGATAAACTGTTAATTACAAAATCAATAGCTATGAATTTTTACAGCTGTCAGAGCACTGAGGTGGAGGGAGGCTGCCTGATCATGTCCCTGAGGGTCAGCTGGCCTAGAAGTCAGGCTCCATGTCAGAAGCTCTTCTCCAGCACTGCTGGCATGGGGTACAGGGCAGGTGTGAGAATGGACAAGGCCCACTGGCTCCTCACCTAACTCTTTTCTTGCAGCTTCTGGCAGGAGCAGAAGAAGCAGACACCTCATAGGACCCACTAGTACAGAATTTGCTACACATTCTCTTACTAGATCCAGACCTTGTTCACTCCATCTCAGCACTAAAATGCATTGGGAGGAAAAAAGGGGAAATAAGATTTGGCCAGTTTGGGATGTCCTTAACTGAACATATGCTGTATGTGAATCTGGAGGGTCTTCAGTATACAGGCTGATCAGCTTGTCTTCCTGAGGAAAGAGGACTTAAGGATGCCTAAGAAGGGGCTGCTGGCTCTGAAGGGTAACAACTTAAGTCTACAGTACCCCTACTCTGTCAAAAACTGGGTGATCAGATTGGCGGGACTTGCCTGCTGCTCTGGACATTAAGAGTTCATTTCTCAGCTCTCTGAAATGCACTTACTAAAGACAGAGTTTGCTTGAATTATCTTTGCCAGTCCCAGCGGGTGTCTCCTTGGTGCACTACACTTGAAGACTCAGAGATCAACCACAGCTCTGGCAAGGTCAGCCTATTGTCAGTTCCTTCTCTAGTGAGGAGCGAGTTCCCACTTCTGTTTTCATTTGTTTAAATTCCTAGAAACAAAGGGCCAATATACACAGGGCTGCATGGGAGAGAGGAAGGTCCCTAGAAGCTGGGTAGCAATTACACCCAGCAGGCACAGGGGAAATTCAGGAATTTATCTATACAGGAGTCAAGGCAGAAAGCAGGTCTAGGTGGCACATGTGCCGATCCAAGTGCTCAGCTTTAAACTCTCCCTCTGACCCAAGGGAGCTGAGGCCTGGCCCTTAGGTAGTCTGCATTCCTGTCATTTTAGGAGTCAGCTGTTTGTATACAAGCACATACATGCAGGCCCTGCAAGTTTACTCCATGTTAAAAATACACTAAGAAAAATAATTTATATTAAAAGAATGTGAAGGTTGTCTGTGAAGGCTACATTAGAAAAACACACTTGCCCTATTCTAGCTTCCTTATGTGTGTGTTGTGAGAGGCCTTAATTACACGAAAAATGAGACCTCGTGCTTTACTTTCATATGTTTCAGTACGAACAAGAATATTTTGTAGATTTTTGTGGATTATGCTCCTATGTAGCTGCACTTCTAGCTGCATTAGGAGAAGAAATCAGTGGAGTCAGAATGGCTTAGTCCTGACAGCACAGCGAGCAACACCAGCAAAGAGTGCTTCTGTTGCACCGTGAAGAACTTGACAGCACCAAGGCTCAGGTCCTGCAGCATCTCTGCACATAGCATGTCCCAGCGTGGCACTTACCCTGTCACAACCACTACCTTAGCACTTCAGCCTCTCTGAGGAGCCCTTTGCTCTGCTCGATCCTGTGACCTCCCTGGTAGACAGAAGGCAGGTTCTTTAACAAGAGTTGATTACATTGCCAAAAGCCACCATCCCACAATTGAGAGAGGCCAGCCTTGGCCATCTGCCCATCCTGGTTCAGTGGCAAAGTGAAGGCAGCAATTAGAGCTAAAAAAGCAATATATGAGAAATTGAAAAAGGGAACTAGATGGCAATTTATGTGAATCAGAAGTTATGAAGTGTAGAAAATCGATACAGGAAGTGAAGGACATTGGAGGAAAATCCATGGCTGGAAGATCTAAGGACAATAAAGAAATTTTATAAATATTTAAAAAATAGAAGAAAAATGACCATTTGTAGGGGTGTTCTTTTCACCTGGAGATAATTAGACTTTTAATAGCAGTGCAGAGGAGACAGAAGTCCTCAGTGAGTATTTCTGTCCTGTTTAGAAAGAAGCATTATGTATCTGTGTTTGTTATATGAGGATGATGAAGACTTCCTAGTCTGTTGTTTATGCAAGATGATGTTGGACATCTGTTAGGGACCAACTTTAAGAAATCAGCAGAGCTAGATAATTTGGCTTTAACAGTTCTAAAATCGGTGGCTGAGGCCCACCAAGGGCAGATTAAAGATTAACAAGTCTCAGTATTTTTGAGAAATTCAAGATGACTGGGAAAGTTCTAATGATGCATGTTTTCCTAGGTCTTATCTGATAATTTCCATGCTAGCCTGATGTGAACCAGGGCAAAATAAAGGGAAAAAAAAATGATGTTTTATTAAGACTTATAAGAAGGTATTACAACCACTGCCAGTCAACACGATACTTTGGAATAGAGGTCTTGTCAAACAAACCTGATTTCATTCTCTGATGAGATTACAAGTTTGGTTGATAAAGTTAACTGCATAGATATAATAGACTTAGGCTTTTATAAGGCACTTGGCTTAGCACCACAGGACATTCTCATTAAAAAATTAGCACTATGCAATATCAATAAAGCACACTTTCAATTGATTAGTAACTGGCTAGATGACAGATCTAAAAGTAGCTATCAGCGGTGAATCATTCCTGAAGGAGGAGTTTTTTAGTGGAAATCCACAGGGATCAGTAAAAAAACAGATGCTACTCAACATTTTTATCAATGAGCTGTAAGTATTTCCCTCTTTCTTTTCTTTTAAATTGCTGCTGCTAAGAAGTATGGATGGTAAACAGAAACAGAATGGTGTAAAATGGTGAGGATAGGGCAGCCTCACAGCATTTTGGACCACTTGCTTACACTTGAAGTTATATATCTATAATGAAGGAATGCAACTATGGAACAGGAAATTTATCGTGTCAAGCTGTCAGGTGTAAAAAGCAAACACGCTAAAGATAGGGTGCCTTTCTTTTTAAAACAAAACAAAACAAAACTGAGAGATTGATTAATTATTAGAGTCAGCTACCACAAAAGATGTAGATTCTCCTTTAAATCCTTTCAGCTTCACACTGGGTGTCTTTCTGGAAGGCAGCTTTAGCCAAACACAGATATTGGACTCACTGCTGGGCTGCAAGGGTGAATCTCTGACTTGCACGATGCAGTTCAGCAGGGAGATCTGATGTGAGACAATGAGGCTCAAGGGATGTAGAGGGAGCCCTCGTCCCACAGTAGCTTTAGCAGTTTCCCTTTTGGAAGGGACTAGTGAGCAAATATGTGTCTGGCTTTTGTGCAACATCAATGCAGCACACAGCACCTCTTGTGTCTCCCACAGCCTGCTGGATTGAGGGCTGCAGCCCTCCACAGACTCAGATGGAAGGCAATGGGCTGAGGGCCCTGGCCTTTTTCATCCTCTTCACAGGAAGAAACAGAACAGGCAGCATCAGGCAACTGCCAGCATGTTTCACTCTTTACTGTCCAGATTCACAATGTCTCCCAGTTAAAGGTGGATTCAGTGTCTGTGGTCACTGAACACCTCCAGGGCAGGACCAGGAAGCCCCAATCCCACATTTTTTTGTGGGATTTGAAATTGGGACCAGAGTTTCCCTGTTTGCTGTAACTGACCAACACTACTGAGGTGGGTGGAGGCATGGCCCACATCCCCTTTTCCGAACTCAGGGCACTAGAGTCAGCTTGCTAGTGGAGAAGGGCTCCACAGCCTTTCTTCTACTGCCAGAAACCAGCAGCCAAGCCATCGCTGCCTGGCTCCACTTCCTGATACAGGGCCAGAGCACAGCTGGGGCTCTAGCAGCAGCAAGCCTCATTTCTCCCTGCTCTCCAGCTTAGGTCCTGCTCTATGGACAGAGAGGACCTTTGAGGATGTTGCATGACACAGACAGAGCACGGTCTCGGGCAGGAGGCTCTGGTTTCCTCCCAGGCTATACAACAGCATGGGCCTTGATTCCCTGATTGTGAGATTGGCTGGGCCAGGGCTGTACCTGAGTTGGCAAGGGCCAGAGCTTTGAGCGTGACAAACTCCTCCTTTTCCACTTTGAGCTTCTTGTAGCGGCGCACCAGCTGTAGGATGGCCAGGTAGAGCTCCAGCAGCCCTGTCAGACGAGAGTGCTCTTCATCCATGATGTAGTCCTCAGCATAGACGAGCTTGTCCTCATATGGCAAGGAGCGGTACACAATGCCCAGGATGAGGATTTCCATCCAGGCACTCTGCAGGAGGCTCATCTGGTCCCCGAGAGAGAGGTTGGAGAACCCTAACAGGGGTCAAAAGACAAACAGGGTCAAACGGGTGTGCTGCAAAGTCTCTAGGAGCCTGGGGTCCTTCATTTCCCTGGGATTCAACACAAGCACTCTCCGCACTGGCCTGCTGCTTAACAAAAAACCCAAAAGCTTACTAAAGTGACCCAGTCTCTGTGGCAATCAGCATACATGGACCTTATCCTTCTCTTTGCTCCAATGACCACCCACAGCCTCAGACAGGAGTCCTGATGCTCTGGCTGCACTTATGACAACCCACAGTTAATGATAACCTCTTTTCAGTGATCTCTGCTTCTTCTATCTATAGCAGCAACAGTTTTGTACCACATCGTCCTGCTCACTGTTCCTCTGTAGTTTTGTACTGCAGCCTATTTCATCTGCCCCAGCTGATCAAAGAGCAGAGGAGAGCTCCAAATGGCTGAAAAGAGGGCTTCTGAAGAAATATGAGGGAATGACACCGGCCTGAATTACAAGCATACAACAATTTCTCCTTTAGGCCAACATGAGAAAAGGTCCTGACACAACAGAGCACCGAAATGTATTCAAAAGCTGAGTACATTTGTGAACAGAATCCTCTTCTATTCCTCATCACTCCCTGAGCCCCACACCATCAGCTTTATGCATCTCACAGGTGACAACCCTACCCAGTGTCAAAAACAACTTATGGTGCCATACAAGTACCTAAATCACAGCCAAATCCAGTAGCAACAGAACCAGCCCCCAGCAGCGAACCAAGTCATTCACCTCAAATACAGAAAGAACAACCATTAGTTGGAGACCCACCCTGACAGTCCCAGAGCCCACTTGATAAAGTGGAGAGGCAGAAACGCAGAGGCACCATCTGCCCTGCGGGGGGAAAAAAATAAAAGTGCATGGGAAAAAAAGCTGTGTCTGTTATGTCCTCTGTACCAAGTACCTTTGAAGACCAGACCTTGAAAGATCCTGGACACTGTGCAACAGCCATTACAGACAGAGATGCCAAGCAGAGTCTGTTGGTCCCATCTAGGCAGCTCCTGCCCACCACTGACAGGCAAGGACTGTGCTTTTTTGGCAGCTACTTGAGTCTAAAGGTTCCCGGGGTCGTGAGAGAATGGGACACCCAAGCACTGCTCAGCTGTGGGGGGCAATGCTCCACCAGCCTCCCCTGCCAGTTTTCTCCCCAGATGCTTGTTGAGCTTCAGGGGCTCACCAAGAGGCCTGTGAGCTCATTAGCCTTTGTCCAGGAGCCTCCCAGTCCTGATGGCTGTGTTCGAGGCTCAGCAGGACTCCTTCATCCCACAGCTCTCCCTGCTCACAGTACTTGGCCCCACATCCAGGCCTAGGTAGCCAGCCACCATAATGATCATTTGATTTCTCTTCTTATCAAGTTGGCAATTAACAAAAGAGCTGATGATTGCTATATTGACTGACTGTGGGTTCTCTTTTTCTATCTGCACTATCTCAGCTGGGGAAGGGAAGACAGAAGGGTGGGTTAGTGGTATTTATTTATCACTACGCCATGTTTTGTGTTTGTGTTGCCAGGGGAAGCACAGGGTGATAATGGCCTGGCAGCCCTTGGACATCCAATTTCCCTTATCAGGCCACTGAATAGAAAAGAGGCCCCAGGCCACATTAATTAACAGATACCAATCAGCTGTCACGTGTTGTGTGTGCAAGGTCTGAGGGGAGCAGTGGGTAGGAGGGAAGAATCAATAAACCATTGGGGAGGAGTGCCAGAGGGAACAGCTAAAGAGGAGTCCAGGCCACTGGGGAGAAGAGCTGCAAATCCAGCCCCATGACTGTGAGATTGATTCCTGTACAGCACAGCTTTTGCTCCACACAGCCCTGCACCTGGTGAATCCCACCCCTTGCTCAGGCTGTGAGTGCTTCAGGGATGCCTCATCCTTTGCCTCACCCTTCTGCCCCTTGCCTCCTGCAGTCAGTACTGTGCTGCCCCTGAATGCGGCCCTCCTGACTGAGTCCAAGTGCAGGCTGATGCAGCTCCAAGGCTTGGGATCCTGTTTCCCCAAGCCTCCTGCTTGCTGCACAGGGAACTGATGAGATTAGCCCTGAGACAGGGGTAATGATGCTGTGCACAGCCACTGTCACAGCCTTTAGCACTCAGACTCTCTTCTTTGGTCACCCCTCTCCTAGGTCTGACCATGGAGAACAGCCCAGCATTTAGGCTGCTGCCTTAAGTCCAGTTTCTGGGTCAGTCATATGGCCTTTTTGCATCTTCATTCCCCATCTGGATTACAAAATGGGTTATGCCATTGCCTCACTGCAATCTACTAACGAAATTTGTGAAAGATTGAGAAATGGTCCTGTACTAGAGTGAGGATTCAGGACAGACATGGCTCACACTTTACTGTTAGAGAACAAAGTAGAAAAATTGATTTAACCCTAGCAGTAGCCTGTACATCTCTGTTAATCATTCTTTCCCAGAGGCAGTTATGGCAAGTGGGAATTGCACAGGAGAGACCATGCTTTACCCTGTGCCAAGGAGAACAGAAAAGCCAGCTGCAATTGCTCTACCCACCTAGGAAAGCCCCCTGCCAGAAGCATTCCAAGGTAGCCAATGACTTTGGTTCCATCAGGCAGGCATGAGGGAGAAAGTGCTGTGGTTCCAAGCCTGCACTAGAAACGTCTGACAGAACTGGGACCCTTTTCCTCTGATGTTCACACATGTAGAATTCAAGGGCTGAAGGACTGTGCCTGTATTATTGCAGTCTGCACAGACACGGGAAGATCATAAAACCTGGGGTCTTCCATGCTATAAAACTTGAGATCAGGAAAGATAAATGCTAATTTCACCTGGCCAAAATCACAGGCTTGCTGTTTTAGGTTTATAACACTGGAGAACCTCTACTTGTGAAATTCAACTGTCTCGTCATCTTACAGCTCCCAGGAATTGCTAAAATCCAGCCCTTCTGCATTCCTGAGCTGTTTGATGGCACAGCATCCAGAAAGTGCCATTGGTGATCTGTTTCTCGCTGCTTTTCTCAGATCTTTTCCTGAGATAAGTGGTGCTGAATGCTCCACTGCCACCTCCTAGGCTCCCAAAAGAGGAGCCTCTGTCTCTAGCACAGAGCTGCATGTGTGTTTCCCTCCTTCCCAGGTGCAGGTTGAGAAAAGCTGCTTTATTTGCTGATGTGACATTCAGGTTTTTTATTTTTTGTGATTTTTTTCCCAGTGGTTCGGCACTGGGAGCTCCCAGAATTAAAAAAAAAATCGTCACATAATTTGTGGCAAGTGGAGTTCATAATCTGTTAATTTATTATCATTTCTGTCATCCTGGAGGGCCATTAGCAGAGGTAATAAAGGGAGATGTAATTATAGGATCTGAGGCCACTCCAGACACAGCTGCTGTCACTCCACTTGCCATATTTCATTCTGTGCTAGTACTATCGTCTTCCTAGTGAGAACAGCACAACAGCTACCCTGGGAGAGCCTTCGTTGTCACCCCTCGAGAGAAGTCCTGTCTCCCTGCATCAAGTCACACAGAAAAGGTAGATGTTATTCAAAGACAATTAGCACAGGGGGAAGGGTGAGCAGTGGGGAGGGGGCCTCATACTGAAGGGAACAACTCCACAACGACTAAGTGTGGCTTTTGAGCTAATGGCTAATAAGGCTATTGAACTAATAACATTTGCTAAATGCCATTAAATCATGCTTTCTTGCTAAGCTTAACTGATTTTATTTGCTAACACTGTATGGCAGAAGTTTGTGCCGACACCTGGGATCCTGAAGGGTTTGTATGACTTTAACGTCACACTGTTTTTTATCAATTCCAGTGTAAACACAAAGCAGGAATATGTGACTTTTGTTCCTTTCTCCATCTCTCTCTGTCCAAGAGTTCATGCACACAGTAAGGAATGTCCTGTGTTGCTCAAAATCCTTGGAACGCAGAAATACAGGGCATGGATAATCTAGACACCTGACAGGCTCCTGGCCCTGCCCTGCTCTGCCCCCTTGCTGCCTAACTCAGTATATTTCATACTTGTTTCAGAACTATAGGGTATTTTGTTCCATTTTTATGAACTGTTTTTTATTATGTTTGTTTCTTGGTACTGCTCCCTTGTGTAACAATCCCTGAGGTCTCTCCTGTACACACAGTCCTGTTAGAATATTGCTGCTGGTCTGAACCGTGCCAGGCTGATGGCTATTAACAGTGCTGCAGGGTCTTTGGCAGGAAAGGAAAATACACAGAGAAAATTGAGATGATGGCAGGTATGTCCTGCCTGTCAGAAAGGAGAGGAAGAGCTCTTTTCACAGTGCAGGAGTAATCTCTACTATACCCCTGTTCTGGGGTAGTATCACCATGGCAGGCTGGAAAACTTTGTAGGAACTTGGAGCTGAACATCTCATGCTCATCCTACAGCTGCAAGCTAGGGAACTACAGCAGGGCACCCTACGGGAACAGAAATAGCCAAGGTTAGAAGAACATACAACAGCATCTCACTGGGCAGCTGCAGCAGCTAATTGCATTGCATTAAAATCATTCCTGTTAACACCCCAAGTACTAGGTTAGTAGAGCAATCCAGGCTGAGTTCCCTAATCACTGGTGTAACCCCACTTGTGATGAATCAGCCCCAGATGGATTCCAGCACTAGTGATGGGTGTAATCCCTGAAGATATTGCAGACCTTGTGTAAGAAGGGCACCACTGAGATTAACCTCTACTCAGAAACATTGTCCTGAAAAAGTTCTCCAGACTTTATAGTCCAACCACATCAGTCCATGTTCTCTATAGCCCAGGAAACCACTAACTCTCAAGTCACAGGAGAAATACTCCCTCTGAAAAAAGAGAAAAGCAACCACCAAAAATCCAAAAGAGGAGCTATAGAGAAAAGCAAAATACATGGGAGAACTAAATTGTTTGATCATTTGTGCTAAGATGTCTCACCAAACAAGGAAAAACTTAAAGCCAAGAAGCAAAGTGAGAGAACACAGACCCATGCAGTGGAAGACATGGACATCATGCAATATGGGTTAAATCCTGTGACTCCGTGGCTAAGCCTCAGATACTCTCCTAACAAAAGAAAGGGGGACAGAAGGCAGAAGATAACTGCAGAGAGCTGTTCATAGCTGTAGTGAGTTGTTCATAGTGATCATCTGAAGCAGTCTTTGGAAAGCAGCCACATAAACCCCAAGGACATTCCCTAAGTTCCTTGGCCAACCTTCTCCACACCCAAATCCAACCTATCTTTTCGGGGATGGGGCGCATAGGGAGCTAGAGGGGGGGTACATTTTCCCTTCCCAGTCCAGATCTTTGTCCCCAGAACCCTCTTGAGGGCCATGTCTGCTCCTTCAGCCTGGGTCCATGCTACTTGCATGTGTGAGACACTTATTATGCCACTAATTGCACAAGATTTCTCATTGGTTATAGTCAGTGAGCCTTCAGAGAATGTCACATTGTCAATAAGGTGTCCTCATTATTTGTCAGCATAGAAGCCTGTAGATTCACTGACAATAGTGAGTATGTCCTCCATCCCAATGGGACTTTTTCTGTGATGAATCCAGTATGACAAAAACTTTCGTAGGTCTGGGCAAGAATGCCCACTACAGACAGGTTGGGTCCCTGCCTTGTCATTAGCAGGATAGTCCAGTCACTGCCATAACATTTATTCATCTAAACACACAAGAGACTTTGGTCATGTTGACGCAGTGCAAAATCACTGAAGCCCAGCGTACCATCCCAAGGGCTGTTTCCCAAGTGCTTTTGCTGTGCCACTCAATGCCAGCTACAACCGAAAACTTTATCATATCATCTTGAAGCCTTCTGCATAACCCTAGAGCACACACACAAACAGTCACCAATTTATGCACCTACACCATAGGCTATGTTGGAGTTTGTTATCAATGAGAACCCACCACAAGCGGTTTTCTGTCACAGTGATTTCCACCCATCATTACATGTAAAAATCCTGGTTGAAGACAAAACTGATAAGCACAGTGATAAACAATAGCTCTGTTTGCTGTTCATGCTTACATCCTTGTAATCCTCCTGTTTACCTGGGATGTGCTTTGCCCAGCCAATGATCACCACCAGTTCCCTGTCTGCCAGGTCACAGAGGGTTGTCAGGGCTTTGATGTCACTCTCTGGCATGGTTGGATCAGGCATGGCATAAATCTTCTCTGGCTCAGCCACCAGCAAGTGGGAGACGATCTTAGTCACTGCACATTTCAAAGGAGAAGTTGCTGTTGTATCTCTCATGACATATAACAGTAAAGAGTCATAACAGCCCTTTCTAGAAGGACCTTCCTGGGATAAGACATGACTATAGAGGTCATAGGACCTCAGAAATGGTTTTGGTCAAAACAGGAGAAGACTGCACTGCAACTACACAAGCTGTAGTGATCTGCCTGTACCAAACCAGCTCTGTACAGGGATGACAAAAGCAGGAAGCTACTGTAAGGTTGTCGGCCATTGTGTCAGGTAGGTCCAACAAGGGGAGGAGGAGGTATGAATAATCAGTTGGTGGGATGTGGAAAAGTTTAGAGAACTATGGGTAGTATGAAGAGTGAAATCAGCATGAGGCCAGTTTTGTTAATATAGCTTGGATACCGGAAAAGATCCGAATATCACTAAATTGATTTACATAATCTTAAATGTCTGGTATTTAACCCTAGCTACAATGAATACAGCACCTGAGCTGTACCTTAGGCACTCCTAATCTACCTCTGCACTATGATCATAAGAAAAAATCCTAGTGCTGGTGACTGATAGGGGAATCGGAAGTGACAACTGCTCCATTGCACGTTTTGGGAGACTAATAAAAAGAAACATAGTGGTTGCTCAGAGGACTGCAGTTCAAGACCAATACATACGTGGCTTTTTAGCTGGGGGAGGGATCTGTAGGCTCAGGTAAGTGCTACTCTCAGAATCCAGTCTCCTCTTGTATTTTTGACGGCCTCCACGGACTCGATCCAGACGAACACCTGCAGGTGAAACAAGATAAATCCTCATGATTCCTTAGTGCCACAGGGAACCTTGAGATGCAAATGTTAAAATTTGCTAAGACATTGCTCACACTCCTGGGAGCTTCCCTCTCCCAAACACTTGAGATCTCAGCTGAACCCAACAATCCAAATAACATCAGCTACACTGTCTCCAGCTCTAACCATGCTGCTGTGAGCTTTACTTTTATTCAAAACATTAATGAAGACAGAAATTAACCCATTCAAACTCTTGAATCACCATCAATCTGATGGGCAAATGAAAAGCTTCAGACCTAAATGCCCTCTAGATGATGTTGCTTTTAAAAAGAAAGACTTTAAATGTCAATCAAACCTGCAGTTATAAAAATAAGCTTTTAGATTGTTCTTAAAAATGAGAAATTAAATGTTCTGTGACCTCTTACTTTATATTTGAAAAAAGTGACCTATAGCAAACAGATTATGAACTATGAATTCAACAAAGATGTTTCAGCCTTGATCAAGTAAGGCAACTGTAATAAAAGTAGAACCCAAATAAATAGAAACAACCTCTACTACAATAAAGCAATGATAAAGCTGAAGTGGGGAGACACTGAAGAATTTGTTGCAGCTCTTTTGAAATACAGTGACTCAAACTGCAGATAGCAGATTGAAAAGTTTCCAGTGACTGGGAAACACCAGTGACTGTCACCATGCAAAAAAAGCATAGCAGCCTCAATAGACAGCAGCTGAACTGCTGTACTAGTACAAAACACAATGCTAAAAACAAATGGTGAAAAAAGCCATAGATATTTGTCCAATTGTCAGTTATTTCTGGCCAGCCATATGGGCTCTAGTAATCAGTTCTTGGGTAATTCAGTGTTGCTGGGAGAAACAGCTTTTGCGGTAAAAAAATAAAATAAAAATAAAATTAAAAATAATTCAAGGTAAATACAGGAGCATTCCAACAGAATAAAAATTTGAATTTAAACTATACAAGTAATTCATTAGAAGCACACATGAGTTTATCTAGTCTCATCACAGGAACCAATTATGCGATACACTTACTAATCACATTGAGCCATTAATATTCTGCAATCAATCCACTGCATAAACACAAACAACTAAAAGCAAACACTCCAAATCAGTTTTGAAGTGATGCTTTTTGAACAACTTGTACACCTGAAAAAACCTGCAGTCTGCTGACAAACATTATACTCTAGAAAGAGGCATCTGCCTGTCACTTACACTGTGCATTTCAGTGCCACATTTGCCTACTATGTCATGGAAAAGAGAAAGCTTTTATGGTAATGCTCACATCAGCCCCATTTGCACCACGTGAACCCATTACTTGCCATAACCTCTAGATCCTGATACTCTTCATGGCTGGAGCACCCAAAACAGCTTGACCGACAGACAGTACCAAGAGCCCTGCAACAGCAAGAATAACCAACACCAACCAGGCCAACAGCACTCAGTTATGCAGCCTGAGAGCAGAATCTCTCTGGCAGTAGCAACACCCCCATGGAGGTCCAGGTGGCATTACCTGTAAGCCATGGTGTGTGGGGACAGAGGCTCATAAGTCCCCTCATAGGAGGTTATTAATGCTATATAGCTGCTTCCTTTTGAGGGTCCTGCTGCTCTTGTTGAGCAGGAGAAGCAAGAATGAGTAAGCCTGGAGCTCCCTAGAGCAAAGGAATTGCTGCTGCAAGTGGCTGCTGTGGGAGAAGGGCAGACACTGGAAGATGGAGAGAAAAACATGAAGCTGAATAGGTGAACTCAGATCAAACTGAGTGGTTTCCTACCCCTGCCCCGTTTTCTGTTTCTGAATCTGTGTGGAGAATTCACTGAGATCCCTAAACATAAACACTACCACCTTTCTCCTCCATTACATAGCAGTGTTTCTGAAAATGTTGCCCATTGCTTCTTTTACCTCCATTCCCAGCAGCAAGTAGCCTGTGGGCAAGAGTCCTTCCTGGGACCCTCAAGACATTGCAGAGAGTGATTTCAGAAAGGCCAGCCAGGGAATCCCAAACCTGAGTTTAACTAGGGAGATCCCTCATAGAAGAAGGGTTGGGGGCAGGGAGGGGGAACGCATTCCCTCATACCAGTGGGCAGGATGTCATTGGTGCAGGGAGACACCAGTCTCAGCCCAGGAGAAACCAACACACAGTGCTCCAGCATGCTTTCGCTGCGCAGTTTGATAAGTAGTGGGGCAGAGGGACTGGGAGGGGTAGGGAGGAAATGAGGGAAGGAGCTCATTTCCTTCTCCCAAGGAGAAGCATGCCATCCTCCAGTGCTTGGCAGAGGGATAGCTGCACAGGTTGCAGCAGTATTAGGGACCCTCAATCAGATTATAAGGACACAAAGGACTTAAGTGCATTAAAAAAAGATAAGAGAGAAGCAGAGAGATTTACCCTCCATCCCTCCTTCCTTAACTGAGCAGATAGAGGTCTCTTTGCCCAAGGACTATGGCTTGTTAATTTTGAACAAGTGCTTGTCCTCCTCTTGTTCCCCATCCTGTGTGACACTCCTTGAGGCAAATGTTTTCAATCAGCATTTGCAGCACCACTATTCTACCCTGTCGTCATCACTCCAGCCGCAGAGCCGGTGAACAGGCTGACCCCTCCGTAGCGCATCCCAGCGCCAGTTGCTGAGTGCAGCGACCTGCAAGTACTACAGCAAACAAAAGCATTTCAACCCCTGAGTCCCTGGCTGTGACACTCCAGACATAAGCATCATAGCAAAACCCCTTCCCCAAAGATCTGGCAGCCTAATGGATCATATATAGATGGAAGGAAATGGCATGGCCAAAAATCAGAACCTGGTACCGAGCTGTGGTATTCAGGTGGCATGTTAATGCATGCTGTTCTACTCTGATTTCCTTGGTGGCTGATTTTAAGATAGGCAGGCTGGTTACAGTGCAGCTCTGAGAGGGACATTAAAGGACACTAAAATGGAGTGGGGAGGTACAGTGGGTGAGCTCAGAGAAGCAGCATGAAGGAAAAAAACTGAGCAGAAAAGAAATGGAGCAGTATATAAAATGAGGTGTGAATGATAGTGAGAGAGGGTAAAGAGAAGGGAGATGAGAGTGAGCGGACTGGAGCAAGGCTGGGTGATACATACACTAATCCCAAAGGCAGGTTTCACACCAAAAGTGCAGCCACATGAGCTTTAACTGCAAGGTGCAGCAGCCACTTATGAGATGTAGCTGGTCTATAGTGAAGACTCAAGATTTGGTGCCACAACCTGACAACAAGATGGCAGCAAGAGAAAGCAGTTGCCTTCCATCTCCTGCACAAATCTGTTTCTCACATGGATCTCAACTGACCAGTGCCTGCCACTCTATCTGACCTAGGTGTGGAGCTGACCCTGGTGTCCACCATAGGGACTGATTTCCAGCTTACTGGCAGCACGCTCTCAGCTCCCCAGCCTGCCTAAGCCCTCTCTGACCTAGCAGGGAGGAGGGCAGGACCAGGACTTCTGCAGGACTCTTTGGCTCGGCATGATGCCTGAGGTAGGGATGTCAGTTTTCTAAGCGTCCTGTGGGTGCCACTCGTGTTCCAAGCGCTCTTGCAGAGAGGTCTGTGCCAGCACCAAGCCTCTGCAGTAGGAGAGCTGATCTGCTGATCTGTTCAAGCTCCCTGCATTTCTCTGACATGCCCCTCGGAGAGACATCTGCCCGACAACTTTGGGATCAGATGTCCCCTTGCTGACTTGATAACATCAGGCTTTGGGTTTTTTTTCTTAATGGAAGTAAAATAATTCCAGCTTTTTTAAAAAGCTGGACCCAAGCCGAGTCTGTCGGAAGTAAAAATAGCCGAGTATGCAGAGGTGACAGCACACGGAGTCAGGTTTAGTTTCTCTTTTATTTTCTGGGGACTAAAAATACTCTTAAAAGCTCTGTGAAGCTAAGCCCTGGCCAGTGGGAAATGCAGTCTAGGCCCAATATCAGCTGTCGCATCAAATTACTAGCCTCACCTCGCTTTCCATCGAGTCCTATCACATGCCCATGAATTGATAGGAACAGAAAGATCTATCTTGTCAAAAGAGCTAACGGAGGAGCCAAGCTACAGGGTTTACATGGTACAATGTGTGTCTAGATGAAGAAGGACACAACCAAAGGGAACACAGGGCAAGGGCTCTGCCCACAGGGCTGCTTTTGCTGAGCTTCCCTGATACACTAGCCAGGTCCTGTGCCCACTGCCCACCTAATCCTTGAGCTGCAGTTTCTGCATCAATGCAGCCGGCTTGCTCTCCCAGTGTCTGAACTGGCATTGTGCTCTGCAGCTAACCCCTGTCCCCAGGAGCTGCTGTCTAAAGTACACGGATTGGCAGTGCCCAAGGAAGACAGAAGGCATAGGCTAAGAGCAGAGAAGAAATGAAGGGAGAAGAGTTGTACCCAAGGTGTGTCCTACAGAATTTCCCTCTCCCTTTTTGCCCTGAGCTTCAGGAGAGACAACAGGATGTGGTGATAGGATAGGTAAGCCAGGAGGAGGCCTATCAAGGAAACAGAGAACAGCAATGACCTTACAAGTTAGGCTTGCCAAGATGGGGAAAGAAATATACTATAGGGAAAGTAATTTCTGTCTAAAGAGAATGGATAGCCTGCAACCTGACTAGACTCTTTTGTTACTCTTCTGTTACTCCTGAGATTCCAGCACAGGAAGGGGAAAAGACCCCTTTTTACCATTAGGCTCTTACACTGCTGTAAAAAGGGGCTAGCCCCTGGAAAATCTCCTGGTAGATGACTAGTGCAATTTCCCAGCTCATTTGAAACATAGGGAAAGGACTTGAGGATTGCAGGTCAGCATGGCCAGGAAAACCCAGTGATCAGCATGGTGCAGGCCTGTAAGCCTGAGAATGACACTTGCAATGGGAGGGTGGGCAACTAGCCTGAGGAGGGGGGCAATGGAATTGGAAAATCCACCTCCTGTGTTGCGAGGGCCTACAGAGACATTATACTGGTTCAATCAGGATGTTGCAGCGTGCTTCACCTTGGATGTTTCCAGGGATATGTTAGTCAGGTAGGAAAATTTCTTTGCTGTCTGTCTGTCTAAAGAGAACCTGGACTCAGAGGGACAGGTTAACCCTGTGATGCCTGATGATACCTGGTACCAGAGGCTGTCCTTGCTCCTCACACACAGAGACACAAGCAGCATGTCCCAGGTGTTTGATCCAAAGCACACAGGATCCGGCATAACCCACAAAGCTTGCAGACCAATCCTTCTCATCCACCAATGCCAGCTGCATGGCTGCCAGCTCTGCAGAGGTGTCTCTGCAGCATTAGCCATTGTTCTCTCTCAAATGTGCAGATTCTTTCCAATGCTGAGTCCCTCACCCCCAGTCACCCTGGAAAGTCAGAAATTAACAAGGGCTTCAAGAGCAGATTGGAACAAAGAACACCTCAGTACCTTATTCAGCTCTCTGTAGTAACCCCCAGATGAGCACATTCACCCTGTGTTCATGGTCCATGCAAATGTTCTCCTTTGATCGCTTCCCTTCCCAACCCTCTGAACAGTCTGGAGCAGGACAGCAGGTCTATTGGCTATGTCACCTGTGGCAGCAATGCCTGCATAGCAGCAGGCTGAGGGGCACTGTGTGAAAGGAACAAATGCAGGCATGTGCCTGCCAGGAAAAGACTAAGGATGCCTTTTGCAAGAGAGCTAAAAGATGACAAAGCCCCAGCCCCACTGACTTTTCCAGAGGAACCTGCAGCCCTGCGTCTGATTTAACTCACCTTTACACTTTAATAGCTCCCTTCTGTGCATCTGGGCTCCCCTGACAGGCAACAGAAAGAAGCAGCCATCTCCACATTCATCTCACTGGCCAGACACTTACCTGAGGAGGAGTGATGACAGCTATTTCTCTCCATTGACTACCAAAGGAACCCCTGCAGGGTCAAACCAACGATTTCTCTAGCCCAGTTTTCTGTCTATTTAGGTAGAGCACATGAGCCTTCTAGAACAGGTAGAGGAGTATAAGCATGGAACAAGAACCAAATTTTTAGACATGTGACACAATGGAGAGGCCCCCACCACTGCAGGGAGAGAGGTCTGCTTGGGAAGGAAATGCAGAGAGGTGAGGGAGTTAGACCCACCCACACAGCGTGCTGCTGCTTGGGCCAGCCTCTTAGAACAACTCTGCTTGGGCCTAAGACTCTGCAGAGCTGAGTCACTGGTGAACATAGATCACCAGAGGCTGTGAAAATGCTGATGCACGTGCCTTAAACTACTGTAGAGCAGTGGGACATACATTCAGTCCCACTCTACTCTTGCTCACCTCAGAGGATCTTACCTATCGTGTTGTCAGAACTGCCTAGAAACTTGTAGCACAATGGTTGGGGTCTAAACCTCCCTGGATGGTGGCAGCTTTTATAGCTTCTTCTTCTGTATATATTATAAGAACACTAAGCACAATTTCTGGTGACAATGCACAAAGTGTTTATCATAAACCAGTGTGGAGGTGATGCATCTCTGAATCAATACAGAGGTACATCGATGGTGCCTGGACTTCATGTTTAATAGAATGGAGATTTAGTTAGGTATGGCAAGAACCTTGGCAGATTAATAATTCAAAATGAATGGGAGGAACCAAACCAAACAGATTCATAATCCATCAGATACGGCAGAAAGTGTGGGGAGGGTCCTGGATGCACCAGTCTTACAGCCAGAAAACAGATACCAAGTGCCATCAGCCCAATGTGCACTTTGTGGACAGCCTATCCCCTGGAAGCCTCCTTTCTGGAGAACTGCCATTGCCCTGCCAAAGGCAGCACATGCTCAGTGTCATGCCATCATCCAGCCCAGCTCCAGCTGCATCACAAATGCTCAATTCATGCCTTGAAAACTAGTTGGATGTGGATGATATAGACATCAAGATGCCACTCAGTGCACCTGGAGATCCTGTTTCAGAAGACAGGGGGCTTCCTGTCTGTTTTTAAACACAGGGATATTTTAGAGAAAGAAAAATCATTTTTTCATTCTCTTTTTCCATTTGGATGCCTCCAATAGTGATATTTCTGGCACCGGCTGGAGGCAGAATACTCTATAAATACAAAGCCATTAAATCGCATGCAGCAGCAACCTGATCGGGGCTGCCTTTTAATTTCCTGACATGAGCTGGCCACTAACCCAATTACCCAGAATCCCCGCAGGAGCCCTCATCCTTCCTGGGAAGCACAAAGCAAGAACCTGAGCATATTGCAGGGATGTCAGCTGAGCTTTCACTGAAATCAAATATCTTTTTGAGAACACATGGTCTGGAAGCAGGGATGGGGGCAGGAGGGAGATGTTGCTAGAAACACTGCTCCATTGAGAGATTCTTTCACTTGAAGACAGAAATGAAACACCCTCCATTTGGTTATGTTGCTGTTGATTCAGTTATCTGCATTTTAGTGAAGGATGAAGGCAAAGTTACTAAGTGGAAGTAGTTTGAGATTGCCAGTGCTTTGAAACCCTTGTTTAGATACCAGATGACTGCACCCAATTTATGCCATCGCAGAGCCAGGCCTGCCCAGGGTGATAGATTTGTTTCCTTGGGCTGCAGCTCATAAGGGAAGCAGCAGAGTTAGGAGTAAACAGTAGGAGAGTTCCACTGGCTACGGGGTTTCCTAATTAGCCAGGGTCTTGAACAGGAGAAGCATGGATTTAAGAGACAGACACTTCTGCAATCTGGAGATTACAGGTTCACCATCTCTGAAGTGGGGACCGCCTCCAACATTTACCAAGTTGCAGGCACTTCGGCAGCACAAGAGTCACCAGGTTGTTGCAAGTTCCTGGGAGGCTGGGTATTCCCAAAGACACAGGGGGACGGAAAGGAAAGGGGAAGAATTAAGAGGAAGATGAGCTGAAAGAACTTTGTGGCTCTCTTCTGTTCACTTCTCATTCACATTTAACTACGTGGCCACTCCAGCAATTACTACATCAGAAATTAGATTAGACAGATAGGAGTCCAAGAGCATGGGGGATTTGTAACAAAGAATTTGGGTGCCCTGTTGAATTTTTATATGTTCTCTAGCATTTCATATGGAAATGCATTAGAAGAAAAAGAGCAAAGCCTGGGAAAGGAATACCTTGGGTTACTACACTGCAGTAGATACTTCTGGGAAGAAACAGTCATGTAGATAAAACAAATCATGTCTTTCCTGGATAATTGCCTAACCTCTCTCTTGCTGTTGAAGAGCCTCCCTTTTCTGCATACAGATCAAGACTATCTTTCTCTGCCTGCCTTCCTTCCTTGCATTTGTAGACTTCACCCTCACCACACAAGAAATAGCTGCTGGGTGACTCCACAGACTCAGGAGTCTAGTTCAAAGGACAACTTGCCTTCCAAGACATTCAGAGTGGGTCAAAGCATCTCATACAGGGCAGGTTTCCAATCCTGGGAATTCCCACTCCTGCTTTTATCACAAGAAATGCATGTAGATTTGGGGCACTCCAGAAATATCTCCTACTTTCTGAAATAAGGTATACCTGGTCTACCACAGGACACATCCCCAGTGCCCTTTCAGTCTTTTCCCTCTTTCTTGGAAGGCAACCAGATGTCTCCAAGAAACTGGAGAGAAGCCACACACATCTCAGAAAGTTACTCATAGGCCTCAGTCAGGAGCAGGACTTCAAGGAGACAGGTCTCGGCACTGGTGGGGAGCAGAAGACAACTGATCTCAGCAACATAATACTATTCCTATTAAGAAGGAAAACAAGACTCAATGGCTGGTAGAATAATGGATGACATCTCAATGCCTGGATGAGGTTTTTTACACAGTTCTTTTCTTTGCTGTTTGGTTTGTCACTGTCTGATGTGACACATGATTGCACAAGCATGCATTTGGTGAAAGCATTAGTGACCCAGCTTTGCTTCCCTTTCAGAACTGTTTATGCTCTATCCAGGTCTCTGCAGATGTGACAGGGAACAACACAGCTTTAAAAACAAGTGGGAATCATTGAAGAAAAAATTCTGCAGGGCTTCCACAACAGTAAAGGACCAAATGCCCAGACAACAGCTAATTTGCTCCATTTGGCATGGTATATGGTTTGGTATGTCCAGTACCGCCTCTCTGCTTGCCTGTCTGTCATTTTCACCCAAAGATGAGTTCTGTAATGATAGGCCTTGACGTTCCATTGCACCTCACCTGTTATCCCCATCCCTCTTCCCATGACCTCAGAACATCGCCCTGTCATGAACTGACTGTACTGGGTTTGTGTGGCAAGGTTTTGGTAGCAGGGTGCTGCAGGAATGGCTTCCAGAAGCTGCCCCCATGTCAGACAGAGCCAGTTCCAGACAGCTTCAAAACAGACCCACTGATGGCCAAAGCTGAGCCCAACAGCAATGCTGGTGGTGCCTCTGTGATAATATATTCAAGAAAGGGTAAAAAACACTGCACAACAGCTGTGAGAGTGATAAAATGTGAGAGAAACAGCCCTGCAGATACTAAGGTCAGAAAAGGAGGGGGAGGGTCTCTAGGCACCATAGCAAAGATTCCCCTGCAGCCTGTGAAGACCATGATGAAAGAAGTTGTCAACCTACACTCCATGGAAGACCACAGTAGTGCAAATATCCATCCTACAGCCTGTGGAGGACTCCTGGAGCAGGTGGACATGCCCTGAAGGAAGTTGCAACCTGTGGAGAGCCTATGTCAGTGCAGGCTCCTGGTAGGAACTGTGCCTATGGAGAGAAGCCAATGCAGGAGCAGGTTTTCTGGCAGGAACTGTGGCCTGTGGGGGATCCACACTGGAGCAGATTCTTCCTGAAGAACTGTACCCCATGGAAAGGACCTATGGTAGAGCAGTTCTTGAAGAACTGCAGTCTATGAGAAGGATTCATGTTGGAGAAGTTCTTGAAGGATTGCATCCCGTGGGAAGGACCCCACACTGGAGCAGGGGAACGGCATGAGGATGAAAGAGTAGCAGAGATGAAGTGTTATGAACTGACCACAAATCTCCAGTCCCTATCCATCTGCACTGCTTAGGGTGCGGGAGAAGGAGGTAGATGTCGTGAAATTGAGCATAGGAAGAAGCAAAGTGGGAGAAAAGTATTTTTAGTTTTGTTTTTATTTCTCAATGTCCTACTGTCTTATTAACTGGCAATAAATTAATTTTCCCCAAGTTAAGTATTGGCCATGACAGTAATTGCTGAGTGAGCTCCCTGTCATTATTTCAACACACAAGCTTTTTCATCATATTTTCTTGCCCTGTCCTGCTAAGGAGGGGGAGTGAGAGAGTCAACCCACCACACTGACACACAGAGAAGGACTGATATCACTGTCCTCATCACGGTGCCGTTCTGCAAGGTGACACACAGGACTGTGACTTCAGAGAGACAGCAGAGGTGTGATGGGCAAAGCTGTGAGGTCATGTTTAACCAGCCAATGACCAAAATCAAACCTCTGAGCCCACTTACACAAGCCATGTGTCATCTGGAATTACATCTACCTCTTGAAGACCAACAAATTGCTGTGGAACAGAAAGGCCATAGGTGGCTAGAGCGTGAATGGCAAGGGAATATGTTCCCCCAAACTGACAAGGTATACTGACATTTTAAAAGAGACCTGCCAAACCTCTGAAATTTCTCTATCCATCATTCCAGAGAGCCAGAGAGATCTAGATCTACTTTGTAGAACTCAAAGTTAAAGAGCTACACTTTGGTCATTGTGGACACAAAACAGGCAGTGCTGGAAGCAAAGAGAGACAATGGGGTGGCCAAAGACAGGAGTGCCCAGCTCTGAACAATGCCTCTCCTCTTCAAGTTGCAGGACATGCTTTCCTTCCCTGGCCATCCCCACTGGCCAGGCATGTATGTAGATATCATCTTCTCCATTTGGGGACAGCAGTACCACAGCTTGCTCAGGTTTCCCTGATTTTTACAGAGCAGGGGGACTTGCATTTCTACTGGACAAAGCTGTGAAGATGCCCCATCTCCTGCTGCTTGCAGGCTGGTGCTTCAGCAAGGCCAAGAGCAGCAGAGCGCAGGTTTTCTGAGGATGGTGGCTCAGGGGCACTGGGAAGGGAGTTTGCTGGAATCCTGGACTCCAGATTCAGCAGCTTCCTATCTGAGCCTGCTAGTGAGGGGCTAATTAAAGCTCTCTGGAGGTGCACTCCAGATGGAAGGAGAAAGTGAGAGTCAGGCAGCCAGACAGGCCAACACTTCAGACATCTGAGCCAGTTGGGCTCCGTGGGCAGAGCTTTCCGCCTGCTGCTTTCCCCAGCGAGTCTCGCCTGCCCTGCAGCGTCACACCAGGAGAACCTGAGACAGCAAAGCTCTGGTGTCCGTGCAGTTCCCTCGTTGCAATGCATTGATCGGAGCTCTTTTAAAGAAAGTGGCCTGGATATCTGAGACACCTATTGATTGCTCCATTGGCTCTCTTCCTGCCCTGATCCTCATTCACTTGGCATTGCCTGAATAACCTGAACTTCTGTATTAGGGGCAGTCTCCTCAGATCTTAAAGGGCTACATCCACAGCTGTTTGCCTAGCTGCAGGCCATATAGGAAGGAGAGACGATGCCTGGTGCACTCCCCAAAGTGGGGGCCTAAGAGTCTTCTGCAGCATCAAACTAAGCATTTAAAGTGTATGGCAGAAGCTTGAAGTCCTGATTACCTGTTTTTGCCATCTATAAATACTGGTGCCTTCTGCCTGAAGAACAGGCTCACACCACATGCCCAGTGGGCAGGAGCTGGTAGGTACATCATGTATGACAACAAAAAACAGGAATATATTTCCTCCCTTAATGAGAAGAAATCATGAAGCTCTTAATTAGGCACTAATGGAATATCATACTCTTCTTATTCAGAGGGAGGATAGTTTCTTTACCCAGACATGTCCCTACTAAGTTACCAGTCCAGTGTCAAGGACATCAAGGACAAACTTGTCAAGAGAAGAACTAGTTTCTAGATCTGGCTTTTAACCACAAGACTGTTTTTCTCCAGACTCCTAGTAATCAAGCATAGGAAAGCAACTGGCTTAGCAATCTTCTGCCATGGATGAACCCAAGGAAGAAGAGAGAGGTACACCAAGGCAAAGTAGGAAGGGGAACTATTAAAAGGAAAAAAATCATAGCTCAAGTATCAAGACACTTCTTGTCCTAATGAGTGCTTGGAAACTGCAGAATAGTCTCTCTGGGGAAACCAAGACACCAGGGAATTTTAAAAACAATTGAACTATTAGAAATGTACATCTGGGAACACTGTTGCCCTGACAGAGAAAAGGGATGGATGGGCTAATAGGATGATAGATCAGAGATGGAAAAGACCAATGAACCTTTTCTAATCCAAAATCCCTCGTCAATTCTGCATTTTTGAGCAAGTCAAACAATTATGGATTTGTTCTTTCCAGAAACTCCCAGCTTTGTGGAGACCAAAGACCGTAAAACAATTTTTTCTCCCTTTTTGGATTTTGCTTTTAAAGATATGTATTGATTGAATTATGTATACTAATACCTCTAATACTTTGTGCTTCCACCAGGCTTCACATAAAGTTAACTAATTGGTCCTCACAATCCTTTTGCAAAGCAAAACAGTATGACCCTTATTTCTCGGCTCAGGAAACTGAGCACAAGAAAGAGAAAAACAGATGCCTGCCCTGTGTCACTTGACGACTCTGTGTTAGGACACAGGCATTCTAATTGCAGATTGCTAGTGTAGTCCCCTCTGCTCCTGTTGATATTGCCATGTGTTCTTGCATCCCATTACTATCAATAAATCTTTATACTGTATATTCCACAGCTCTAAATATTATGGGCAGGACCACAGATATATGAACATCAATAGCAAACCGCCCTTCCCCAGTGGCTTTGATGATGCCGAATCAATCCCTATATGAATAACTAAATACAGTTCAGCACAAAAGCAGCCTAAGAGTCAAATTTCACTTTGCCATGAGTTGTATCTCAAGGGGCTCAGGAGTTCAGGCACAGCATGGTGTGAGTACTTTGCTTTCTAGTCTAACTCTGGTCTGGAAGGAGTTAACTGTTTTCACACAACTTGGAAGCTAAGCCACAAAACCCTCCATAGGATCCCACTCTGGACTGTGTTGAACTCCCAGAAGCTGGGAGGAAGGAGGATGCTCTGGCCACACTTGTCAGACATGCCATGCTCCTGTGACTCTGCTCCCACAGCTGTCAGCTCCCAGAGGCTCAACTGCTTGGATGCAGGGCAGCACAGACACAGGCAGCCAGTGGGCCTGGGCCCATGCTGCTGCTCTGCAGAGTGCCTGGAGCCACATCAGGTTTTTAAGGTTGTTTTATGGGATTCATATGAGCAGGCTGTATCACCTTACCAACCCATGCTCCCACTAAAGCCAGTGCCACTGGTGAACTGGCGTGTGGGTAAGGTAATATATCCCCTTCCCAAAATACCACACGCAGAGAAGCAGGTTTCCACGGGTCCCTCTCTAGCTCCAAAAGTAAATGCCTCCCTCCCAGCAGCAGACCAAGATGCTCCAAATCTAACACCTCTACACCTAGGTCAGGGAGGGCCAAACTACAGAAGGCTGCATCTCCTCCCCTTGGTAACTGGTGTGCTCTAGCAGGAAGATATTTAACCACAGAAGCTACACATCCGTCAAAGAACAGGACGGGGTTTAACATCTAATCTACATTCTTAACAACACTGGCTGCCATCAACTTGCCTCTCAAGAAATGAGAAAGCCCTAGTGTGAAGCAATACACGCTCAAGTGACATTGTACAATTCATCACCAGCTGCTGTGATGGTATGACCTGGAAGCAAGTTGTGTGCTGACATGTTGGCTCCAGCACACAGGACTTGCTCAGACTAGAGCCAGCTGCTGTTCCTTGTGGTTAAACTGAGGGGACCAGGCTCTGCCAGGTACAGCAATGCAGAGGGGTTACATGCAACCCTTCTCCTTCCTCTCCCCTCCTCCCCTCACTGCCTCTCCCAGGGGGACCGAAGGGAAACAAAGCTTTAAAGTCAATCCATAAGAATGTGTTTAATTGCCACTGAATTCCCCGTGGTTCACCTTGAATGGACAAGGACTGGGGAGGGGGGTGGGGGGAGGAAAAGCAGTACAAGAGAGAAGCTGAACATGGCTCAGAGAGGATGAACAGATCAATAGGCTGAGCACAACACAGGTTGAGCATGTAGGACAGGAGACCTACAGCTCCCCAACAAACTTGTGCTACCCACCATCTTCAGAAAGTCTCCTGAGTAGGAATCTGGGCAGACCTTAGTTGAACACTGTGCCACAGCTCTGATTAACTCCATCCTTCCCCTGTGAAGCCCAGTGAACCCAGTCATGATCATGCAAGACCCTCTCTTCCCCAACACTGCAAAATGATGTGGAGGGCAAGAAAAGCAACACCCTCCAGCTTGGGGTTCCTCTGGGAAAAGAAACACAGCCAGTTTCCAGTTACTTGTCAAATCTGCAAGCGCTAGAAGTAATACCCTAGCGTGAGGGTGCTGAGTAGAACCACTCTCCTCTTTGGACTGCCTTCTTGGTCAGTGCCCACCCTGACTCTTACAAAGCCTGTAAAAAGATACCTTCAGAAAGCCAGAGAGAGCAAGTGTGTAGTTAGCCTAGGAGATATGGCAAGGCCTGAAGTCCCAGGTGCTGTTGGGACAGAGAATAATTCTCAGTCTGACTCTGTCTTACCTTCTTTTAGCATCCCCACTTTGAGGCATTTCATGAAGCGACAGGCCTGACAGGACTTGCGCCTCCGTTTCGTGATCTCACATTCATTGGTGGCCGGGCAGCTGTATTCAATATTCCCTGCAATCAAACACAGAGATGGTCACCCAGGAACCATGTTCTCCCCACTGATCCAGGGACAGGCTGTAGTGCTCAGGTTTTCCCACCTCCATCAGTCTGTATGTGCTGTATATTTGCTCACTCATTTGCACACACACATACTCTGAGACCACAATCGACTGATGATGGCTCTTAGAGACCAGCACTACTTATCAGAACACATTTCAGGAAAAAGCAATACTGCTCTAAGTATTGGGAGAAACCCGTCCACCCAAGGAGCTCACTGTTGGGCTTCCCGGCACAATGTGTCCTCCAGGCACGTCATCATCCTTTGTCCTGCATCCCTTATAACCTGGCCTGTTCCCTGAAGTCCACAGCTGAGAGTAGGAGCAGTTCAGACATTAGCAGCATTCCCCTTGCTGCCAGTTTTGATCCATGTCTGTGGGATGGATGTCCCTTGTCCTTTCTTGCCTTGTTTGGGTGACCAGGGAGCTCAGAGATGGCATTTCCTCTTTTGCTTCCTCCTGCCAGCTGACATACTACAGGTAGCAGGGAAGCAGTAGGTCTGGATTGAGAGAGATGGATAAGATGTCCTGTAAAATGAACACAGGCTCTCTATGCAGATCTTTCCAGTTTTACTTTATTAGTCCTTGTGCACCTGCCTCTCATCCCTCTGCACAGAATATCAGTATTTATACCTTATTCCATTTCATTTATGACCACCTCACAACACTGCCTCAAAGGAAAAACAGACAAAGGTGCAGCCCAAATTTATTTCTGGTCACACTGCATTTTATTACAAGCCAAGAATGTAACTGAAACATGGATGTGAGGGTCTGATATGAGGATGGAATTGTGCTGGATCACAGTGTAATACAACAATTATTTAGTCCTAGAAGACAACAAACAGAAACAGCTGTCTCCATCCTGCCATTCACTTTGGAGGTGATGTTTCTGAAGAGAGCTATTCAATGTCTGCTGTGGAGCAGGACTGGAAATCTAAGCTTGACAGTGATGTATTGACAGTGACAATACATTCAAGGCAGTCTAGCTACTGGGTAAATCTGGCAGCTCTGAAAAGGATTTCTAAGCTCTACAGTCAGTCCAGAAGAATGAAAAAGTTGGTTTGGTGGTTTAGACCAGGCAATAGAGATTCAAGAGTTCAGTCAGAGCTGTAGGGAGGAGTATAAGCAAGAGCTGAGACAACACACGGTATGGACTTTGTATACCATCAGATTAGAAGTAGAGCTTACAATTTAGTAGCACAAGGACAGGACTTGATTTTTGTTCTGCAATGAATTTCTATGTTCTTATGCAAGTCCCCTCCCTCCTCTAAATAAAGACCAACAATCTGATGTACACCAACCTCTGGGGGTAGTGGTTAGACCTTGGGACTAACTAAGCAGCTGGAAAGCCCATTGGGAATCTGAATGGAAAGACAGAGCACAAATTCAAAAGGAAGAAAGCACTATTTGATTTATCTCACTATGCTTGGCCCGTGCTGGATGAAACCTCAGGAGCACACAACCCTGAAACCCTAAAGGTGATCTGCCTGCTAGTTATAAACCTTCTACCTCTTGCCTCTTGTTTTGTCAAAAGACTTGCAACTTTCCCCTAAGCTCCAGACCAGCCACCCAGTTCCTCAACATTTCTCATCTGCCCCCAAAATGCAGTTCGTCTGCAGGAGCAGAATGTGCTGCACAAGTTGCTTCCATTCAGACTGTATTTTGTCATTGTGCAGCACCTGAATTTCAATACCCAACAATGTATCAAGGTTCTCAGTGAGCTGGAAATTGAGATTCAGACTTGATCTCATGGTAATAAACAAACTCCTGCTCTAGACACAGAGCTCCAGCACACTACAGACCCATGAGTATGGAGGCCCTGACCTCATGATCAGATACTTTCTGGAAGGAAGGAACAGAGCAGGAACAAACCTGGGATAAAACTCAAACACAGTCTCACTTTGGAAGGTTTTGCCTTCATTTCAATGCCCACCTTTTTCACCAGAGCCAGAACCAGAGTTCTGGAGGGATGTAAGATTTAATGTTTGTGGTCCCAAGGTCAAAAATTTGTCCCCTAACAGAGACACTACACCAAGGACAATGAGCCCTCATGGCAGTGGGAGTCAGTGGCAGCCCTCATCTGGCAGCTCAAGGTTCCTCTACACTGTGTCAAACAGATCCCACAGCTTCCCCATGCCTCCAGCCCATGGACCCCTTGACAAGCAAAATACTGGAAATGGTGTACAAAACCTACATCACAAGTAAATGTGATAGTGTCAGAGTAGGTACTGGTTATCATATACACACTGTATGTACCGCTTGGATAAGCAGTTCTCAAAGGCATTTCTGGACTGTGATCATGACTGTTAAAGGAGCAGAGCCAGAGTAGGGTGGGCACTGAGCAAACTCCCCTTCCTGGATGGCAAAGCAGTGGCCACCATGTAGTACAGCAACCACCTGGTTTGCACAGGTGAAAAAATACACCCAGCACTGGTGGGACATCCTTTTCAGCATGACTTATTGCCTTCACATTGAACACAGGCTCATGTGGCCCTTCCACACACTCTGCCAAGTCTAAAGGAAGAAAGCACCAGCAGCTGTGTCTTACAGCTCTCTACAGGCACAAATCCTAGAGATGAGGCCCACTGTAGCTCCTCCACACAAGACAATGCTGCCAAAGTAAATGGAGTTTTATATCAGGCCTCAGATCATGGTCTGTGCTGTATGGACTGACAGCTACAGCTGGGGGCAATACCTACCGTTAGTGCAGGAACCAGGGACATCACCAGGGAAGGCACAATCAGCATTACTCAAGCAGAACTCGTCCAAGAAAAACTACCATATCCAAAACTTTAACAAAGTTCTCTGACTTCTTTTTGTGTGTGTGTGTGTCTCAATTTCTTTTATGGGTCCTGGGGCTGGCTGCCAGCACAGTGAGCTGCTCACAGCTCCCTGTAATTTCTGTAAGTGCCCCGTGATAAAGTGATGAGATTAACTCATCAAAATTCCAGCAGCCTCCGAGTGGCTGGCGGTCACACCACCAGCCTGGCTGCTGGTGCAGGGGGCTCGGGGGGAGTTTCCCCTTCACTGCAGCAGCTGGAGGTGCTGCAAGGTCCCGCAGAAGAGCAACAGCACACGAGGGTGCACATGGACAGGTCTGTATGCAAGTATAAAATTTGAGTCTCTATGTGTCATGAACTGTAGATTATGTGACCCAGAAGAAAAGGGCGGAAAATGGGATAATCTAATAGACAAGGCCTTGCTTTGAATTGTTGCTTAATAGAAGAGATTACCTTGATAATATTCACATTTTATCTGAAAAAACTGCTAGGACCTCACCAATGCCATGGCACAGGATTTTCCTAAAAAATGGCTTCAAAAAATCAAGTGATAGGTGACCAAATCAGGTTTGTTCTTGGATTTGTTCTAAGACTTCATATATGGCCTTGGAGGGCAAATCACTTCCTCTCTGTGTCCTAGTTTGTTCGTTTGCAAAATGAAATAAGCACCAAACCTATCTTCTGGGGAGATCGTGAGTCTTAATTCATTAAGGTCTAACCGCACTTTAAAGCCTTTAGATGAGAGATGTTAAGAAACAGCCAAGAACTATTAATGTGATAGATCATGGTTTTTTATGCTCGAGAACTGCAAAATTACCCTATTTTCTGTAAAATTAGACCCCTAACTGTTAAAACAGTTTGAAACATAATTTCCAGGGCACACATAATAGGAGCACTTGAAAACACCAAAGCTTGGTCATTCAAGAGACCCCATAGTCACCATACTCTGGAAGGGGAAGGACTGGGAAGGGGAGAATGCCTCCTTGAGCTTGGGGACCACAGTAAAGTCTCACCCAGCTCCTGCTTAAGTTATGGACAGGACTCTTCAGGGGAGTTGAGGTCAGAATCAGTACAGCACTGAGAGCACAAGTTACTACCTGCCTACTGATCCTGCCTTTCTATAAAGCCTTTCTGTAGAACAAGAAAACTCTGGAAAGATTAGGTAGAAGTAGCCAAGAAAGTCTTTAAACCTAAAACATTTTCAGCTTCTGTTTTCCAAAGAAAACCTTTCATCTCTCCTTTTTCTGGTTTCTTCTTCATTGCTTTTCTCCATTCATTCCCTCTCCTCTCCCTTCCTTGTATACTGTCGCACTCTGCACTGTTGCACACAGACCTCTCATCTCTTTCTCTGGGTGACTCAAACAGAGGGCCAGATGACTGTAGTTTTTCCTGAATTTCAGGGAAAACCCCAGATTCAGACATATCTGCTAGTAAGTTCCAAATCCCATTCATTCATGTCTTTCACCATAGCGGTTTGACACAGCATGCTGCAGTTGTGGTGCCAGTCTCTGCTGGGTCCCTGCGGCCAGAGGGCTGAGAGCAGGAATTCCTAGGGAATTCATCTCATAGGCACCTCAGCTCATGGATTTGTTTCCTGCTATCCCAATTTTTGCAACAACTGTTACACTGCCCCCATAGTTGGATTTTTTTTTTTTTTTTAGTTTTTTTGTTTGTTTGTTTTGGTTGGTTTGTTTGTTTCACAAGAACTGCTTGCAAAATACCACAGCCTTAGGAAGGTCCCATCAGGAAGTCAGTATAATGCCTCTGTAGTACAGCTTTTGTGCCTGTTTGGGACAGTCTGCAGAAGAAAGCAACCTGACTTTTCAATAAACTGCTAGCTCCAATGACACTTTCACTTCAATATCCACAAGCTTTGGTCTGAATCCTTTTTATCTCTGATTCCAAAGGTAAACAGATCATTTGGGTGTCTCAGTGACCTGAAAACTGTAAAAAGGCCATTGTTGAGTGCAGTGCCAGACCAGCAGTTCCTCTGCCCTCAGCAGGCACCAGTCTGACCTCCTGCACCAGGTCAGGGAGCACTGCTAATATGCATAGAGTGGATTCTCTATTACCTTCCACTTAAATCAGCTCTTCTAACTGAGGCATCGTAGCCTAAGTCCTGATGTGAGAAAAGGTACTTTGTAAAAATCTCTCCAATGTTCTGCGCGAGGTAAGAGGGGTTATTTTTTAAGCCACAGTTTCTGAAGAAAGGGATTCAAATATCTGTATTTATGCACAAAATCTGTAATCAAGCATAAGCGACCTGATTTTCAGCAGGGCTGTCCTGTGCTTCCAGGGACATGTCCCTGACCTAGGTTCCTGAGTATATACAAGCATTAGTAGAGGCTTCTAGTTTTGAAAAGAAAAAAACAAAAAAACCCCAAACCAAATCAAACCAAAAAACTCACCAAAGAAAGCTCAGCAAAAAACACCAAAAATAAAACCAGAAACCTCTCCACCCTAGTACACGTGTTTCTCACTGGCAGGAAAAGCAGAATTTGGAAAAGCAGGTGAGATAAGTCCTAATGCTTGGATTAACCAAAATGATACTTCATGTGGCTTATACAGTAAGAACCAAGGCTTCAGGACCCTTTAATGCTATGAGAGGAAAAGGAGTAACACCAGTAAGGAGTAACAGGGGTAACAAAAAAAGAAATGGGCTCCTCAGGGTGGCACACGGGGCTCCTACTCCATGAAACAGGACTTGAACATTTCACACAACCTCATTCAAATCAGCCTCCTGCTTGCACGAGGATGACAGAGATGGGCCCTGGGGCTGCCTACTGGCAGCAAGTTTGTCTGTAGGGTTTCTGACACAGAAATACTCTACTGAAGTTCCACAGAAAAGATCCTTCTACACAGCGTTCTCTGTACAGATGCACCAAGCCAAAAAAACCTCACAAGACTAATAGAGCTCAGTTGCACTGGAGGTGGTTTTCTGAATCCAGGTGCTAGAGCTGTGACTAGTAAGCAGCACTCAGGCATTAGATCCAAGGAATACTGCACTTTCCTTGGTTAGGCTTCAAAAGTTTTTCAGAACATCTCTTTTTTTTTTGCCTGTGAACTTCCAGCTGAGAAGTAGCAGCCACATTTCTGAGCAGGACTGAAAGACAGGGCAGTGACTAGCTGCTGTGGCCACTCCTGTAGGGACACAAAACCTCCCCTCTGCATCTCACAGGCCCTTTGCTGATCCTGTGGATGGTAATGCTCTTCTGCTTGGGAAAACGAGCGCACCCTCTTCAACTGCTCCTCCCTTCCCAGGAACCACTCTAACTACTGTAATGACAATCAGGAAGTCCTAGAAGACTGCGGATTTTGTTACAAGCCTGTTATAAATCCCTAAAGTCTTCTGAGCTGCATTATCCACATTCTAAGCCCCTTACTGGTGTAATGGCATCCCAGCACAGCAGCTGTATTGCTACACTCACTGAGTTTGAAGCTTGCAAGACTCAAGCAGGGAATCCACAGATGCAGGCACTTTGCCTGATACATAACCTGCCTGTTCAGAGGATGATGGTAAATGTGTCTCATCTCTTCCCTCTGACTCCCCACTAACCAGTTCTCCCCAGTATCACTCCTTGCAAGTCCTGTTGTATCACCTTATGGTATGGGTTCCAAGCACACAATGAGATAATTCACAACAATCAGGGAGGGAAATCATAATTCAGATTTATTTTGCTGAGCTTTAGGATTTTATTTCATACTAATGGGTCATTTTAGAAATAGCCTTAATTTTCCTATCTGAAGAACAAAAATAGATGGAGAGTAGGTGTAGCCATGAACATGTTGAATAAAAAAGGGCTCATATGGTTACATAGCTCTGTTATTAGTTAATATTCAGGCAAAACTACCCACAAGTTGTAACAATTGATGAAAAAAACCCATAATGACAATATAATCAATTGATATATAATGCTGTATCTACTGAGCGAACTATTACAAGTAGGAATAGAGGGGAGTTAGATTAAGAGTTTGTATTCTTTAAGAAATCCAGATTTGCCTTTGTCCTAAATTTTGATGAAAGGATTAGTTGGGATTTTCATTAAATAGAAATTCAAAAAGTTTTAATTCAGAAACATCCAAAACACATTATCTTTCATGTAATGGACCCATTCCATTCAACTAATATGAAATTCTTGGTTTCAAATCAGATCTCTCTTTACCAGCACATTTCAGCATGCCTGAAACTTAGATTCTCTCCTGTCTTCACTAGACTGCACTTTCCACAGTATTCACAAAGTCAGGTGATTCCCGTGGCACATGTTTTCACGGAGGGCACTCGCATCATGGAGGTGAATGCAGACTACCATTAGAATGTAGTGTGGACACAAAGCACAGTACCACAAAGCAATACAATGAAAGAGCAATAGAATTCAAATTTTGTCAGGCAGTCTAGCTGATTGAAACTGCTTCAGGTCAGTTCAGAATTTCTGACTCTGTCTCAAAGCATGGGAAGTCCAGGTTTGGGTTTCAAAATTACATGTTCAGAGAGAAAGGGCTGTAAGCCCAGTGGCGTGTGCTGTCATCTTGTCTCAGGTTTTTGCCTTTCCATCTCAAGCATTGAGGGTGCTGCAAAGTGGAAATGACACACAGGCTTCCAGGCCTTGATCCTCCCCTTGGGCTATGTAACACAACATGAGAGAGGTCACAGGTGTGACCCAACCATAACCTGTGGGACAGGTTAGGATGTGGTGTGTGATCCTGGCGTAGTTCAGCAAAACCAACTAATCCAATTCAGCTTGAAGTGAATCAATGATTCAGATTTTCCTGACTTCTTTTTTCCTCCTATCATCAGAATTTTCCTTGGGGGAATCTGACTTGGTAAAAGTTCTGTTCTTCTTTGGAAAAATCCTACTAATGGCAACTCTCACATAGCAATAGTGGTCACCTCAGAGATAACCAGCCATGTCCATGCTGGCTTTCAGCCTATCTTCTCCTGCTTGAAAACCAGGACAGCCTGGCCTCACCTAGCTAAGGAGAAAAGTGAGTTGCAAAGCTGCCAGGCTCAAAGATGGTCTACATCTTGTATACCCGTTGTCCCCACTGCTCTGGCATCAGCAGGGGGAGCAGAGAGATCCTCCAAGATCCTGCAAGATCCTCCTGCCTCAAGACATGCAGGTTTTATGTGAGTTCATGCAGCTGAAAAAAACCATAGGCACACAGGGGCCATTTTTAGCAGGGGAGGGGGGTAGCTGGAGGGAGAACTTAGCATGAAGTTCTGCTTCATGATCAGGGCTATCTAGTTAGGTCTGCAGGAGTCAATCCAGGACAGATTTAAAGTCATTTTATAAAAGCATGCCACACCTATTACTTGATAAAGTTACCAAACTTAGGGCCACCAAATTAAGTACTCTCATAATAGTTATTAGTTATTAGTTTTTTGTCTTTCAGTAATCAAGCAGAGAGAAGTGAAGTGGCTGGTCCAAGAACACAAAAGCCTGATGTTGAATTTACCTACTACGTCTCCTGAGCACCTGAGAAATCCTGGGGTTGTAGCTCCATCTCTGTACTCAAATCACTGAGTCAACACCATTCCCAGATACCAGAATCATGGCAAGTCTTTTGATATTAGCAGGGAATGCAATCATATAACATACACATCTGGATGCTTTCTGTACACCCTGTACTGATGTTAGACAGCCTGGATGGGTATTCTCCTTTTCTTCAGTTAGGTGCTTAACACATCTACTGAACGTTAAGAGAGTTGCAGGGTTTCCTTTTGGAAATGCTTTTGCCACTTGCTGTCTCTTATGTGATCCTTAAACCCTTTTCCCCTCGTACACAGGGCTGGGTTTGGATATCTCATGCACTGCAGCAAAGCCCTAGGAAGGGTGCATTTTCTCTACTCAACCAAACTCTGCAGCCCTATTTGCTGCCCACTCCCTCGGGCTCAGCCTTCAGCTCCACAGCTGAAATTGCTCACCCTCAGGCACAGCACGCTCAACTCTCCCACTCTTGGGAATTAAAGCATTTTGGTACCTCAGTCGCCAGCCCAAGCTGATGACAGGGTGAGAGAAATCTCTGCTTATTCCTTTCCCCCATCTGTTACACGTTAACAGGCAATCAATTAGGGATCCACAGGGAGAATATGGATGTGCTGGGGAGAGAGGGCTGGAAGGAAGCACTCTCCCTTCTTGGGATTAAGTCAGCTGACATATCAACCAGGCTGATACAGGCTCTCGTTACTGCTACTCTGCATCATTTTCTTTTGATTTTCTCTGAAAGCTCTTCAAAAGTTCCCAGGTCTTTTTCTCTCTGCAGGCTAGGCTTCTCTTCTGCTCTACCACAGAAATGCTCCAGTATTTCTCCCATCAGGGGTTAGTTTTTAGTCTCTTTCTATAAAAGGAGCTCCTAGGGCTTTGCTTCAGAGTATTACCTTGTCCCTCCTTTAGCACCTGAATGTGCCAAAAAGGAACACTGGGAATGGGTCCAAATGCTGAAGGAGGGACAGAGTCAGTGCTGATAGTCAGAAGTCCAAGTAAAAGTTCACATTGAATCACAGGAGATTCAGCAATGACAAATCACAGAAACCCTGCCAGGGAACAGGCCAATGCCCTAGAGATGGCCATGCTTTCCACACGGCATAATAAAAGAGGAAGAGTCAGTGGGGCAATACAGAGTGATTATTTCCACAGCTGGATAATAATAAGGAGAGACATCTAGAATCTAAGAAAATAAGCTAGAAATAGTGAATTCTGCAGAGACCTAGGCTGAACTGCACCCTGTACTGCTCTGTCCACTCCAGAGCTGAACACCCCCAGTGACGGAGCATAATCAGGCCCATTCAATGAACAAAAATTAAATGAGTGCTTTCCCCACATATGCATTTCTTTCATTTCACAGGAGACAAGGAAGTGTTGGTGTGGTGGATTGAACCCAGCCAACAACCAAGTACATACACAGCTGCTTGCTCACTGGACAGCTGTCCCCACCATGGCTGGGTAAACTCGATACACTTTCCACTGGAAGGTGAATGAACCTGTTCTTCTTCCAGCTGCATCCAGGCATGACTGCTCCCATGGGGTTTACTTGTGGAAGTAAACCCAAGCATCCGTGGACATTGGAGCTGTCCTGGATGCACTCCCACTTCTGGCTATATTGTTGTACCCGTGTGTGTGCACATCTGCAGCATACCTTTGGCAGTCAGGACACAGCCATACACCTTGTATCTGAATTGTACATGCAGGAGCAATGGAATCTACACATACATGCACTACTGAGGTTTTCAAAATCATGTGAGGAATTTCTCATCCTTAGTATGACTGACAAAGACTGGGTATATCCTTTAGTGCCTAAATTTTTTATCTTTAAAGAAGTTGCATCTTAATGAAAAGGGTTAGTGGAGCTGGAAAAGGAGGAACACAGGATTGACTCTCATCCAAGTGCCCCGTCCACCCTTGTGGTGAGGTCTATATGGAGTCCACTGCCACAAATTAAGACAGGCAGGACAGAGTGAGAACCTCTCTACTCCTGTAATGCTGGACCTCAAGGTGCAGACATCTCTAAAGAGATGCCATCTCCAGGCAAGGGCATCCACTCCTCAAATGGGTCTTAAAACCACCTTTAGAGTGCAAAGCCTTTCCTTTCCAGGCCTCACTCTGCTAGCAGCCACATTATCAGAATATCAGTGACACTACACCAGATACTCAGGTCTGGTAGCCAGCCCGGCTACGAACTTGGCAATGGTTCCCACCACCACAAAGCCTAACTTCACACCCAGGTTAATCTGGAAGGACCAGAGTTGGGCAGGAGGAGAGAGGAGGCATACAAAAGGATTGAGGGTTAGGTGACTTACATTCACCCTCCCTTGCCCTCTTTTCTATGACATGGAAAAACTGCAGTCTCAGCAATGTCTGAGGCCACCTCCCTTTTTTGCTATGGAGTGAATGTCTCCATTTCCCTCCCTTCCCACCATACCTTGAATAGTCCTCTTGAAGAAGGCTTTGCACGCCTCACAGGAAGCCACGCCGTAGTGGTACCCAGAAGCAATGTCCCCACACACGAGGCACAGCCGCTTGGGGATTGCGTTGAGCATGTACTCGCACTTGGTGGGCGAGTCCTCCATGATGGCGCTGGCACAGTCGTCGTAACGCTTACGGCAGGACCCACCACCAATCCCTGTGCCATTGAACATGGGTGGCGAGTCTAGGCCATTGGGGTGGCCACCCATGGTAATGCCGTAGCCACCACTAGCATCGGAGGAGCCGCTTGGGCTGTGGTGGCTGATGGCGTCAATGCCAGAAGATGGGCTGGAGGGCTCGGTCTTGATGAAGGACCCACAGCTGGATGAGAGGTGCCGCTCCTCTGTGGCCATTCTGCCGAGCAGCCTGCAGGGAGAGAGCAAAGGTACTCAGTGGTCTCCTGGCCAAACCCAGCTTCAGGCTGGTCAAAAGAGAGCCCTCCTTTTCCCACCTCAGTCCAACTCCAGTTGGCTCAGGCAAGTCAACACACCCCCCTGCCCAGGTACTTCTTCAGAAATATCAGTACAACACACTAAGAACAGCCCGTCTACTCCCCACAGACTCACACTACAATAAAGTCAAGGCTATTTGTGTAGATCACAATTTCAGGCTGTCCACAGGCTGCAGTGCTGGGAAGGGGCATCAGTGGTGATGAGGTACAATACACCCAGAGCACAATCTACTCCTGGGACAGCAGAAATGAATGAACTTGTCTGTGGCAGGTCAGGTGAAAGATGTTTGGATAGTTCAGGATGCACTGCCCTTGCTAAGTAAAAAGTTCACTAGCAGACCCTTCAGAAAGGACCTGTTCAGATTGGATTTTCATTTGTAATACAGAAGTCTTGGATTAATTTTCACATTGGATTCCTTCCCCCCACTTCATTATCATCACTAAAGGGGAGCTTAGAAGCTGAAGGAAAGTCATCTGATCAAAAGTTTTCTCCAGCTTAATCTTAAATCTCAATCTTTCTTCTATTCACTAGTATAAGGCTTTTGCATGAGACACTCTCAAATTCCCTTCTTAGAGAGTTATGGTCTTAAGCATATGGAAAGGACTGCATCTTTACTGCTCCCTGAACAACTCTTAACTCTCCTTCTCAGGAAATGTGTTTTTGCCATGTTCTTCTCATTCAGCTCTTCATTATCTATATAATTGTTCTTCACACAAAAGTTTTTTGCAGACTCTTATCTGCTTTGTCATCCATCTCCGAACTTCCTCTAGTCTGGCTATTTCTGTTCAGTCCAGAACAGAGTTCAATGAGCCAGCTCCTCACAGCATGAAACTGGCACTGCTGCATCACTTCTCCAGCTGAAGGTCTGGACAGTAGTCAAGACAAAGGCATGCCATCAATTACCTACTGACATTTCCATATTTTCAATGTTATTTTCAGCCTGTTATATAACTCCTTACATTGTTTGCTTTTTTCTCTTTAGATTAAAATCTAAATTGTTACCATTTCTTCAACAGAGAATATCAGCAAGTTACTTACTGCAATCCTTAGATCTTTTCCTGAGTTGTTACAGTTAATTTAGAATTCATTAAGGTCCATGAAAAATCAAATTAATGCCTTCTGGTGTGCAATGTTTTGCAATAGTCAACAGTCTATTTCATCTACCACAATGCTGTCCGTACACCCAGCTTTATTAGGATCCTCTGGAGTTCTTCAGTCTTCCCTGATAATTTGATGTCATCTGCAGAGTCTCATTGTTCACCCACTTCCCACCACATTAACACATGGATCGAACACCACAACACTGATCTTTGTGGGTGATTTGTGTTAACATTTATCATACTGAAAATGGACTTCTCTTTCTTTTCTGAGTAGGGTATGTATACCATTTCTTTTTTGTCTCAGACACTTTAATTGATAATAGCATTAACCTGAGAGGTTAAATTTTCAATTCAGCATGACAATTTGTCAAAGGCTTTTAAGAAAACCTAAATAAATGCATTTTCCTGAGGATATGTCCAAAGAATTCTGACTGACTGGGGATGCTTGACTTTTTTTTCTTCTTGGAAGCTCTGCCGGTTTAAGGTTACCATACCGTGGTCATGTGGGTAATTTCTATTTCAGTTTCAGCCTATTTACCTGGTATTTGTGACAACTCTTTCTGCCAAGAGGTCAAACCCATCAGGGGACAGGACAAAACATTCTGTGATATAGCAAGGCTGAAGCATATATATCACATCTGTGTGTCTGTTGATATGAATGTACATGTTTGATATGCAGCAACTTCACAGTCCTGCATTCCTATGATCTCATTTGACCCAAGTATCTCCTAATTTTCCCTTCTCTGTTTCATCCTCGATATTTGACCTCATCTCCTATCTCTGGGATCGATCAGCCAAGTTTGTTATTTGGCAAGACTGTTGACCTTGTGAGTATGGGCAGGCATCTCACGTTCCTTGGCTGCTTTGCCTGGTGTTACTTGAGAGGAATCCAGAGTGTGGTCTCTCAGAGACAACGTGATGAGTTGATGAATGTCCATGCTTTACCCAGAGGGTCACACTGGACTAGAGGCCATGGAGCAGTTATAGGAGTAATTGCTGCAGGTGCATTCATCTTTAATCCCTCAGGACCTCTAGACAGATTGCAGATCTCCTGGTGTAATGCCATCTGACTGTGTGGAGGAAGATGAAGGTTTGCTAGCTGAGCCCAGATTGTAGTGTCTCACAGCAAAGCTGAAAGCTGCTGTGCTGGTCAGATTCTGGAACCTTTCCTTACCTTTGCAGTGCATTTGTAGTAAAAACCTGAAGATCATTGAACACAATAACATGCGTTTAAGGTCAAAATGGAAGGCAAAACCACCATAAACACTGTTCTGCACTGAGGAACTCCACAGTAAAAGGAATTGGAGTTGTAACATTAAGGGCAGACAGAGGACAATACTATGAAAAAGGCATGACAAGAAGGTGAGCTGTACTGTCAGATTCAGTCAGTGGAGTTCAAATCCCAGCTTCTGTCTCTTAAAAAGCCCCAAATTCACAGAGAACCTCAAGAGGACCCATTGAGGTATTTCCTTCCCCTGGAAAAAAAAAAAAAAAAAAAAAAGAAATAAAAGTCGGGAGATCAGTCTCCTAGGACTGACTCACTTCTCAATTCACAAGCTCAATCAAGGAGCCTTCCTCCTCAAGGCAGGCAAACAGTGACTGTCTGATGGTGAATCAAGAATAGCAACAAACCCCCTGCATTCTAACAGCTGAGGACACTCCTGTTCCCTTCCAGGAGACAGTAATACATGGTGAGTTTTGAATAAATGTGAATGCGTGCTTTAGAGGCAAAAGTCCTTAACATCAAGAGAGATCAAAGATCATAGCTAAGGTGACTCCAGACATTCCAGAGCTTGTGTTTTTCTTTTCTGGCCCCTGGAACAACTTGCACAGTTGTTTATTGCTGGGCAGCACACAGTGAGTTAAGTCTCACCAGCTCTGACTTTCTGCAAGTCTCATGGAGATCCTGCGGTGACTTTTAAACAGATTCAAAGTGTTCACTGTCAATGAAATACAACATCTTGAACTTCAAGAAGAACAGCTAAATGTTTTTTGCAAAGAGTTCAAAGTGATGAACAGCCATTTTGCTCAGCTCTAGTTACCTTAATAGGAACGTAAAAGGAGAGAGACTTGATCCAACTCTCCTCCGTGCTGGCACAGGAAACTCCGTTACTATTTCTGTGCCCATGTAACAGGCTTAGAGGTTCTAAACATTTCGTTCTTTTCACCTTTCCTCATCATAGGTCGTTCCCTCTAATCCCTTTAGCATCTTTGTGGCCCTTCTCTGAATTTGTTCCAACTGGCCTGGGTCTCTCTTGCAGCAAGGTGCCCCAAATCACACAGTGCAATGCCACAGCACTACAGCTGAGAATCACTCTGGAAAGCACACAGACGGGCAGACATATGGACCAACTGAGCAGTAGCTTTGCCAGACATCAGGACGCACATCAGCTCACATCATTTGATAGCCACTGTCTCACTGGGACCTCTCTGAACATAAGCTGCATTTGCCACCGTGCTCTGCACAACATGAAATTTGGAGAGTCTCCTTGTCCCAAAGTAGATCCAGTATCATCTTTAAACCACACACTGCTAATTGCTACTTGTTTTACCAAATCCTGTTAATAACTCTCATTTTCTCAGCCTAGTTCTTCTTTTTTCTACTCTGATTTTTTTTTCCTAGTATCTTCCAGTTGTGTCAACTGTAAATTTGAGAACTATTCCTTTTACATCTTCTTCCAGGTCACTAATGAATATTTAAAACCAAAACACTGCCCTTTTGGACATCGCCTTTGCAAAGGATAAAGAATGTCTCTAACCCTTCTGTTTACACGCTGTCAGCTAATCCATGATTCATGTCACAGGATTTGTATCAAACCCAATTTGATATAATTTCCCTAATAAGATCTTGCACAGCTTTGTGTCAAAAGCCCATGCATGATCCAGAGACAGTCTATCCATTGCATTCCTTTCTCCCACTAATTATCTAATTGTATCAAGAAAGGTTATTGTCTGCTGTACTCCTGTTTCATAAACCCACTGCTGTTTATCACTAACAATGTCGTTAGTCTTTACGTGCCTGTAACTGCCCTCAGACAAGCATATTCCTATCTCAGTGATTCTGGGTGTAAATAGTAAATACGCAGGTTTAGACCAAGCCAAGATTGTGCTTTGGATTTTTATCCATTAGTGTTATCTCCCTTGGGCAGTGATGTTGGGTTAACGTTACAAGTTTCTCCAATTCCTCTCCAGCCTTTCATCTTTTGCTATTTCTCTATAATGACTGGACTGCTTATGAGTTTAATGCTCTCTTGAGAACAACAGCAATAATAAGAGAGGAAAAGACTGCTAGATGGACAGGAACAGAAAGGGACAAAAGATTAGTGTTATAAAACCAAGGCAGTAAATATTGCTCCCATTTTTTTTTCTTTTAAACTTCAAGGATTACAAGTTTGGGATCCATGCAGATAAGGCTATTTTACTGCACATTCTTTGAGGTTACTTTTGCCAGAAATATTAATTTGTAGTTGTGTTCACCTTTTTACCCCACTTTTGAATATGAAAATTACAGGAATTCAGTACCATTTATCTACAAGCCTTCACCTGACTCAGGAGAAAACACACCTGATCAGCAAGACAGCCAGAACAATATCCAGCTTTGTAACAGAAGGTAACTTTTCCCCACCAGAAGAATACTCTCTTGGCTAAGGGTACCCACAATTCAGTAACTTTATTCCATCTGAGCATCTAAGCACTCAGGCAAACCCAAATATTTGACCCTGTACCTTCTCCATGCAGCACTCCCTATTCCAAACTGGAGATAACTTGCCAACCCAACATATTGAAAATTTCCAACAGTAATATGTAGTTCTCACAGCTGAATATGGATTCCAGTGAGAATGAAATCTTGATTTTTTAAAAGTCCTCTAAAATCTACCATAAAATTGAAAACCCCTGCAGGTGAGATGTCTGTACAGCTTGTAACTCCCAAGTGCCCTATGGCTGTGCCTTTGGACCTGCACTTTTAGTCCTGAAGTCCACAACCAGGGAGTCCTCATGGTAGATTCAAGCTTTACTGACAAAATCTGAGAAGCCTGCCATCATAAACCTCACTTCAAGCCCCAGCTTGTGACAAAAGCACACTTAGGATTGCGCAGACATTTTAAAATCAACCATGAAAGACCAAAGAAGCTTTAATCTGCAGAAACACAAATGATTTAAACATCCAACCTCTTATCTAGTACAGGTCTATTTTTGCTATCAGTATTTGTTAGCCCAGATGACATAAACCTGCACTGCATGTGTAAATGAGACGTGCATATCATGTCATAATGCCATTTGGGCAACACAGACTTTGCGTCCTTTGTGGGCCACATGAGAGAGCTTTGCAACCCACAGCTGGCTGACAAACAACATAGATCAACTTCTCAAACACTGTCCGCAACTCCACTAACAAGCCAAATTTTGTCAGGTGTTTTTTTTTAGATACAAGAGACAGAAATAAATAATGTTTTCCAAGTGGCAGGCTAAATGTGACAGCTGCAATAACAGCTAGTGTAATTTTAGGTCACATATGCAAAGAGATCATGGAGCCAAGATGCCCACACCTGTTGGGTGACCCGCTCTCACCATGGGCAGCTCAGACACACGCCCCCATCCCACCTCCCCACTTTCGGGACACTCACCATGGTGCTAGGGAGGCAAGGCATCAGCACACCCACTGCTCTCTCCTGCTCTGTTACTCAACATAAACTTCAAATGAGAGAAACATCACCTAGAGACTCTTCATCTTTACTGACAGCTCTTCTCCACACAATAGTCCAGGAATAATGGGACCTGCCAATGCGCTGCTTTACTCCAGTATAGTGCATAACTGGGGATAACTCAGACATACCAGCCACAGCCCAGGAAACTGCTCTGGGCTTATTCTATTGTACAGGAACATATCCTCTACCAAGGGCAAACTTCATTTCTCTCTGCTGGTAAGCAAGACTTTGGGCAGTACATGGGTGATGAGCATGATCATGAACATAAATCACCAAGTTACCAGCGTATGCACTGGCTTTAGCAGGTTTTTGTTTAAATCTCAGCATTTTGCATTGCTGTAAAAGACAAGAGAGTCAGAACTTCAGATCAATCTAAATATTTTTCTCTGGAGTGCAGGTATGATTTCTAAGACTTTTGCCATGTTTGCTAGTAGCAGCTCCCTTTGGTTCGTGTGGGTTATGATTCTATTCTGTAGGATATGGGAAACCCCAATCAGCCTGTTTGCAAGGCATTTGTCTGTAATACACCCACAGAAATGCTACATACTTGTCTTCAGAACAAACATGAGCCATACCAAAAGGCTGATGAGCTTACTCTCTAATTTGGAGTGGAGTGTGACTTCTACTCCACAGCGTGAATACCAACCTGTAGTTCACAAACTTGGACTGCCAGGTTGTAACAAGGTCCAACTGCTAGCATTTTATTCTAAAAGAGCTACACCATCCTAATTCCAATTACAATCTTTTTCTGTTGCTTTTGGCTTTGCTGAGCATCTGGACCTGTTTTATTTTGTAAAAATGCATCACACTTGGCCTGCCTTTCACCCTTCCTCTGAAGAGAGGTATAGATTTTTTTTATTATTTGCTTTATAATTTGACAGTGGGTCAGTGGAAGAACTTTTGAGTCAGGAGGCTGAAGAAGCTAAAATGAAAGTACGTAAGGAAGACAGCAACATTCCACAGCTCCCCAGCTGCAAGAGCCTATCTAGAGACTTGTCTCCAGGGGTCAGTTCCCCTGGTGTTCCTGAAGAGAACTGAGTTGTATGAGACCTACTCAAGTGTGTCACTGGATGAGATCAGTTCTGCCATGTAGACTGAAGGAACACTTTCCTTGCACAGCAGGGGAGATGGAGGCCCAAGCTAGACTCTTCTGCAAGCTAAGGAGACGGAGACAGCCATATTCTGGCTCTTATACAAATAGTATTTGCTTGTCTAATGCCCGCAAGACATTTTATCCCTTTGACCCATTGCATAACCAGAGCACAGTTACATATCAGTAGATTTTCTGCAGGCCAAGTTAGCTCATGCTGATGAAAGCTGCCGCAGCAAACTGTCTGGAGGCTGCTTAATAAATAAAAAGGGCTTCTCACGGGCAGAAGACTTTATGGATTTCCTACTAGTCTTCATCCCTCTCCTCGTTCTTGTAATTTCTCTTCACCCTTAGGATGACACTCTTGTTAGTAAATGGTAAGAAGTAATACATAGATGAAGTGACAATTAATCTGGAGGTGTGACATGTATTATCAGTTCACTCTCTTATTAACACATTGCCTTTTGAAGGTACCTTGCCCTCTGGTGTACTAATTGCACTTCCTCCAGAGTGAATTGCTTTAGCACTTGAGCTAATGCTTCCTGCTTATACTTGCTGTTGACATCACAGCAAAACAAAGACCATGACTGATTTGCTGTTCACTGTTTATACAAATTCTACCACCACCCTTTTTTCCCCTGTGTTATCATCCTGTGTTTCACATTTCCAGGCTGTCTGTACTTTCTTCCCCCACTATTTCTACATCTGGAAGACTGCTCACAACAGTTCAAGAATATTGCCTGCATACAGCAAAACTGCAACTCAATCCCTGTTGAAATGCTCAGCTAGACCTTAATTTCTTCTTGAATGCCTTTCTTTATACTCTGCCTATCTAGGGCATTTATAATCTATATCTCTCTTAGTACCGTCAGTGTCCTTCAGACACTTGTGAATGAGACCCATACAACAACATATTCAGTAAAGCACACTTCAAACACTTGTACATCAGAATTTTGCTTTCACCTTTTCAGCTGGGCAAGGAAAGGAAAACCTCCAGCACTGCCATGCATATCACATTTATTTTTGCATCCCAGCTTGATCCCTCATTTCATCTCACACAGACCTCTTCTTCCACCCAGTACTCTCTTTGCATTTCTGAGAGAAAATTGCCACTAGCCTGCACTTCAAGATAACCATTGAAGGCATTCCTCACTTCAATCTTACCTACAATTCTTGATGAACAACAGCAGGAAAAAAAGAGAGACCAAGAAGTATTGCTCAATTCCTCTAAGTGTTTGAGGAAGGATCTAGGATTGGAGATACCCACAAAACTTAAGAATTAACATTTTTTTAATGAATACTAGTTTACAGAAGGGGGACTCTAGGTCTATTCAGACAAAAATCTGAACTTGTGTGTTCTCTAGCATGGATGCATCTAGGAATTCTCCGAGTTTGACCTGTTAATTTTTTTTTTTGAGGGTTTCTGTTCCTTACACTTCAAAACTTACAGTTCTTGTGGGACTCTGCTTCTTTCTCCCACTCTCCCATTGCCAAGACAATCCAGACAGAACAGATAGGCTTTGTCTAAATTCTACCTGTAGCTCTCTGAGAAATCTAAAATTAAGTGCCTCATCATTAGAAACATTACTCAAAACCAGACAGATCCTGAAAAACTGACTGAAATTAGTTCCATGTAAATTACAGCATGGAAAATAACAATGGGCAATTAGTGCTTTTCAGTTTGAAATATATTTTATCCCTGACTCTCTGGAAAGAATTTCTACGGTGATACAGTAGCAAAGCAAGATAACACCACGAGAGCAAACACTGGATCTGTCATAGGGAAGATGTCCCAGAACCACTGGAAAAATGTGGAAGTGGGAGTGAGTTGGGCTGTTGGTGAGGCACAAGAAGGGAACTGCACGGGGTTAAGGACAAACCTGTGCTACACAGTGTGGCTGAGATAACAGCGCTTGAACAAGAAGAGAGAGGGAGTTCATGACAGAGGTTACTGTACACCAGGCTCCTCTCAAGCTAATGAACACCACAGTTTTGAGAATAGGTGATACACAGAAACAGTTTCCTTCTGCACACCTTAAACTGCTGTAACATACAGGATTATCTTTAGCTACCTATTTAAGATAACCTCAAGGTTCAGTTTTGCTGAGTCTTTAAAACCCCACCTTTGGCAGGTATTTAGCAGATCTGTTACCACACACAGCGTATATTAAGTAGCCTGTTGTACCTGACCCAAATTCCAGCTTCAAACCCTAATAACTCATTCTAAATCCACTTGGTTCATCCAGCTTCCAGACCGTTTGTCCCCATTTCCTTTGACTGACAAAGCAGCTTCCAGTCCACCCCAGGCCAGCCCTACCTGAGGCCCCACAGTGTCCTGCTTTCTTACTTGTCTGAACCAAGAGGTGAGGAGGAGACCACGGTCAGCACACTCTCTTTAGACAGAGAACTGTGTAACAGAACAAGCACATCATTTTCCCCAACACTCTGTGTAATTGCCACATTAATTTCTCTGGATAAAAAAAACCAAACCAAAACAAAAAACCCATCCCAAACAAATTCTAAAATACTTTAAAATTACCTCCATCTTCCTCCCAAATTGGCATCACTGTTTGAAAATTTAACTAAATGTGATTACAAAAAACCCCACAAAAATATTCCTTTCTGTCGTGGTAAACAGATTACCTCCTCATTCCAGAAGTTTCCAATTTTCCCTGTTATTATTTCGGGACGTGAAAGAAAAAACCACAAGGTTGCAAGATCTTCAACCTCATTTTCACTTCCTGTTCCCTGTCTCAGGTGTCCCTTCTAATGGACAAGCAGAAGCCAACAAACAGACACAGCAAAGCAGACAGACAGGCAGTCAGGCACTCACAAAGATGATATACAGCTGCTTCTATGCTTTCATACAGCACCTTTCTGACACAGGCTTAAATGTGACATAGCTTTATTCCATTGGGTATCTGTGTATAGCAGGTATGCATACATATAATAAATTTCTTGTGCAAATATACACAAACCCCTTCCTCACACACACCCTCCCACATCTCTCCTTTCTTCATTATGTGGATGCATCTAGATACCATTCCAGCAGCTTCGTTACAGAAGCCAAACTATGACTTCATATTTCCAGATCATCACGACGAGTGTTCAGACATTTATAGCAAACATAATGCACTAAAGCAAAAACAAACAATCAAAAACCACTGCCTAACTGAGCTACATCATCAGCAGTCTGCACCTTCAGTCACAGCCCTGTGTCTACCAGAGCATGAGAAGGAGAAGACCTCACGTGTTCTTACCTATGTCTGCACTCTGTCTGATCTCATATTTAAGAACTGTTTGTTCTCTCTCCGGAGGTCTGGAACCCTTCTCAGACACTACTAGGAGGGGGGCTGCCCTCTTCAAAGAAGGGACCCAAAAAAAAGCAAGTTTCAGCAACCGACGGCCCGGTGTGACCCAGCCCAGCCCACCCTGCCAGCATGTCCTCCTCGCTGCGCTTGTTCCCTTTGCCCTTGGAATGCTATCACTTATTATCACGCTGACTTCTCCAGATGGGGCATTTTGGCTATTGATCTGATAAATAAACAGCCTGCTCGCTCGATCAAAATGTTATTTTGCATTTCAATTACTGTTCACTAATGCAACCTTCATCTCGCCAAGAGTGCTGCTGGCAATGACACTCGACCTGGCGCAGGCGTTTGCAAGCAAATTCGGCAGCGCCTGCTGCAAGCACCTAACGGGATTACCAACCTCCATTAGATGCATAGATGATGGACAGACAGTACAGGGCTGAAGGGGAACAGATGTGTGCAGAACAGAAGGTATGAGCAACCTGAAAAAAGGGTAGGGATAGGCAGAAGCACAAATTCATTTACAAAATAGCTTTGCCAAATATTTTGATGGTGGGAGGTCTTGGAAGCTAAAGACTTTCACTTAGATGGACAGTCTTGACAGTTAGTAGCAGATAGACTGAGCTCACTGCATGTAAGCCATGCAAGAGTCCAGAGCAATGGGAAATGGAAATCAATGTCTGGTGACAAGCCAGCACTGAGCACTGCAAACCCACTGGAGCAAGCAGGGTGAATTCTAAAGCAAGTTCTGCAGCCTAGCTCCATCGGGGTTCAGTAGACCCTAAAAGCTGGATGCAGGATGCTGTGTATAAATCTGCAGGGAGGAAACCCTCTTAGCCCTTGCTGGATTCTTCAGTATAATAGGAAATGTGACTGCCTTTGGAGAATCTGGTGGTGGTACAGCAAGGAAGGGGCATCCAAAGGTGTTGATAAGAGATGGATCTTTGGCAGGTGTTGGTCTCTGTTGATTCAGCAGCGTGTTTACATCAGGGAATCCTTTGTCAATTCCCTAGACTGGTTTCACTCAAACCCTGTCTACAGTGGGAAACACAGCACAAATAGCAAGTCCATGAGTGGCCACCAGCAGTGAGGTCAGACAGGACTATGGTTATGAGACAGCTTCTAGTTCCAAGCTCTTCTGGTCACATGATGTACTTCACCAGGTGGCTGGTTTTGCACCATCCTCCTACTGCACAACGCAGAATACACCTTGGCCCTATTCTTTTTCCTACCTAAATTCCTAAATGCAATGCAGTATACATCACAAAATGACACAACCATTTACCAATGCATGCAAATGGTGGCCAGTGCTTTCACCACTCCCTGCATAGTGTGTCTGGGGCAGGGTGTTGGACTTAGCTCCTAAGTGACAAGGCAGTATAAATAGTCAAGAAAATGCATGTATCTTAATTTCCAGAGACCCTTTGACAAAGACCTTCTACGAGACCTGGAGAGATTTCTCCCATTTCATTACCAGACAGCATTCAGACTGAAACAGCCAGTCATTTACAAGTTAAAAATAAACAAACCCACGTAACACCCTAAAATTATATAAATGAAATGCTAAGTATAACATACTGAATGGGATCAATGTGATGCATAAAGACAGGATCTATAACTCCGCACACTCATACTTCATCTGCTCTGTGTGCCTAGCCTCTCAGTTCCCTCTGCCCTTAGCAAACTAAGCCTGTGTCCCACACTCACCTCTCTCTGGCCAGGTCTATGCTGTAGACCTTGCTCTCCCAGATCTGTCTCTGGGCCCATTCTTTCTTTAAGTCCACTCTTGGGAGCAGAGTTTCTGAGAACCATTCTACACCTACATCACATCTCTCCCCAACCACTAGGCACCTGTGCCCCAAACACAGCCTGAAGACCCATATATGTGTTACTACTCCTAGTCACCAGCTCTGTGACATGGGGCAGTGAAGTACAGTGTACTGAGTCCTTAAAATGCAGCCAAAATTTTCAAAGTCTAATTCTAGCCCCAACGCTAATCTTCTTGCAGACTTCAGCAAGTCATTGCAGCTCTCCAAGACACCAGTTCCCCAGCTGAACAGCAGGGATACAGCCCTGAATGACCTGCCTCTCAGGAACCTTGCGAGAGTTAATCAGCAACTGTGACTGAAAGAATGGAGCGTGCAAATCAGTGTGCCAAACAGCACGATGGACAGATAAGTCCTGTGCTCACATGATGGCCTCCACTCCAGAGTGTCAGCAGAATTTGAACCTCTTTCTTCAGTACTGAGATTTGCCTGTGTAAGTAGTGTGAGTAGTGTTTTTCTGCATGCAAGCTAGCCAGAGGAATAAAGCATTGGCTTCACAAATCTGTCTTTATTATACAGACCAATTCTGACCTCCTCCTACATCTGACTGTACTTTAAGCCCAGTCCCCTGTGACCCAGTCTACACAATAACCTTACCTCTAATACTGCCTAATCCTATTCTCCATCTCCCCAGGTGCTATTTCACACGCCAACTGCCTCCCAACCACACCACCATACAACCCATTTTCCCATTCTCCTTTACAGTTACACTTCACTAGAAATTTTTCATCAAAATTTAATTTTGTTTAAAAATACTATTCTGTTTCATTACAGAACTAGGTCAATTTTGGCAATATTTTGTACTGTAAGATTTCCAAAACAACTTTAAAGAAAATTAGATGTTTAGTTTTGCTTTGTTCCTAGCACTTTGTTTAGCCTGTCACATTCTTCAACTGACCAAGCATGCATTGTTTCAAGAACATAATGAAACAAAATACTAGAAGTTGCCTCAAAATAAACTTTATTGGAATTTCCAGTCCGCTTAAAATTTCAGGTTGCAGCCAGAGTTAGGATGAAATAACATTTTGAAACAAAAAATACTCTATGAAACAAGATTCAAATTTTCACGCAGTGAAAGAAGATACTGTGTGTATCTTCCCCTCTGTTCATGCTTCACTCAGAACTCTTTCTTCTGTTTAAATGTGTTCAGGAATACATTATGTTCTAATGTCCACAGAAACATTTTGACACTTCATGCTATCCTCTTTAGCCGGGCAGTGTAGAGAGATAGATACTGGCAAATAAACTACATCTAAATAATCTGAAAAGATGGAACTCTACATAAAAGTTCTGGAAATTCAAGAGTACCATGGAAGCTTTGCCATCAGCTCATATAAAATGGTCATCCTGTACTACTCAGTCCTTTTACATGGCAGGGATTAACCATGTGTCAAAGAGCATCCCACAGCCAAAAATCAGCGCCTCTGTTTTGAAAGTTGAGTGCTGCCAGAGAAACCCAGCTCTGCTTTTCCACCTGGTGCCATTTAAGCTTTACCCCATTCCTTCTGCATCACAATGAAATCACTGCTGGCATGTGATCAGAAGCTGTGAAACCCTGGCTCCCTATCAACTTACAATAATTGACCTGGACATTTTATCCACTTTGATGAGAGCTTGAATGAAACTTCTTTCTCATTCACTCATGGCAAGGAGTGCTACTTCTTAGCACCTCTGTGAGCTACAAAACAGTACTTCATTTTACAACCTGCAGAGGAAAAATTATTGGAATTAAATACAAATATCTTACCCGCTACCTGAACCCTACTCAACATTTTGTAGCTACAATTTTCTCACTTCCCACTTTCTCACCATGGAAATAGCATTAATCTCAGAACAGGATGAATTTAAGGAACCCAAGCTGCAAATGAAAACAGCTACAAGTAGCAAAACCACCTCCCATACCACACCAACCACCTCCCCAGAGAGAATTCCAGTCCACAGGGTTAACAGCAGCTATGTCGTAAGAAAATCACTACTCAGCCCAACTACACCTGAACTGCCTATTCTGATTTCCTGAGGTACTGGCTGCAGTGCTACTTACCACTTGGCACTCACAGCAAACCTGGTACAAAATAGGCTGGATCAGCAAGGGAGCCAGAGAGACTGGATTGCAGTACTGGAAGAGGTTGTTCCTGACCATGCATAAAGCTGGTGCAAACATGAACATCAATGTTCATTTTCCTATTTCTTGTGCATAATTTAGCTGAGGTGTTTAACTTCCTGACAAATCTGCAGATGTTTAAAAGTTCCTCTGCCCCTGCAAAACTGCTGCATAGTGTTTCAGGCCATGAGTTACGGAGAGCACGCCTTTTGATATACTCCTTCCAAACATTAAAAGGAAACTGTCAAATTTGGTACCTCACACAACTACAACATGACTTATGGCCTGAAACCTTGCTGGAGGGATGCACAGCCAGTCAGACATGGGACAAGGTCGTAAATATGAAACACATGTCCTGCAAACCTATAGTCTTTGATCAGTTTGGATGACGAAAACAAAGATTGAAGTTGTTTTGTCCAGCTTCAACCCTGAACAGTGGAAAACATAACTGTTCAGCAAAAGCAATGTCTTGCAAACCAGAGACATTATTCAGGGCTTGTGGACTTCTACCAATTCAGATGAATTTTGGTCACAGCTGGTTAGAAAATAGCAAGAAGGCACATTTTAGAAAGCCACTCTGCATTACAAACCCTCACTTCACATTATGCCTGGAGAAGCAAGAGCTGAAGTAGCAGTAGAGAAGGAATGGGAGTTATGGATTCTGGTGTATCCCGTCAGAACAGTGTTTATTCTAATCAATCAACTGAAAAAATAGCAGCTGAGAGTAATTATTAATAATCAAGTAAAATTGGATTATTTCTCTGCACTGCAGTGTTGTCTGGATGGGGAGGCTGGCGTGGAAATACAGTTCATCAGAGCAAGCTACTGAAATAAAATTGCTGACCTCAGCAGTTCATCAGAGAAGGTGGAAAAAGGAACCTCAACTAAGCATATGGTATACTATCTGCAGAGTATGAAGGCTAACAAAAATGATTGTTGGAAAGTGGCTAACCTTAGGCATTTGAATCAAGTCTTATATCCAGTTGTATATCCAAATGACAGTAGTACTCCTAAAGCCTTCCATTTCTGAGGTATCTGTTTTTGTGACTCCTCATTCCTGAAAGCATAGTGGCTCCCTCTTCCAAAATGCACTGCTTGAGAGGAAGGGGCTCAGATTTTCTCTGAGTATGTTGAGCCCTTTGGCAGCTGTGGTCTTGGCTGATTTTATACTCAAGCAGTGGAATGGAAACACATATGGTACAGGATCACTATACCAAATATTTTGCAATATACTCAAGTCAGAAAATTTGATGTTACTCCACCTAAAACAACCATAACATGGCATTGCACAGAGATGGTCATACTCTCAAACACAAATTCTGAATTGCAACTACAAAACAAGCACTTCTAATGCAAAAACAACAGCTCAGACAACTTCATCCATAAACACATAGGTGCAACTGTACTAGTCATTTGTCCATGAATGCCTTGCCTATGCAATCATACGTGCATCTTGTAAATACTTTGCAAACACAATTTAGGAGCCTCCATTTGAAAATGTAAGTCAGACACAGTATTAATGGCCAAACTGGGTATAAACCAGCTCCTTGCAATAAATGGACTCATACCAGTTTACAAAATTTAGGCAGCAAGTCCTAGAACACTGTACTCATTCCTGGCAAGAGGAAATACTACCCAGCTGCAAGGGGAATACAATACTGCTACTGAAGGAGGCAGAACTTGGAGTTTTCTGACATCTGTGTGTGCAGGACCTCAGCCATGAAACTGAATTAACACAGCAAACATTTTGTGTTCGACAGCTTACTAATGACATTTTCAAAGTAAATATTTACTTCTATCTTGAGTATTTCTATAGCACCCAACAGAATGTATGATGACTTACTCCTCCCATTTACTTTAACAATTTCTTAAATGAAAATAATCCGCTACTTAAAAGGGGCCAGGAGAAATCTGGAGAGTTTCCTTTGTCCCCTTCCCCATAACTGCTGGATCATACAGAATGCTACACAACCCCCAGTACTTATCAAACAGGAATAAGGGATCTGAAGAGGGAAGGTTAGCGATAAAGCAGGCAGCGGATGTACATATCTACTCCACTAAGTCTAATGATCCCTAGGGTAGGCTTTTACATATCACCTGCACTGCTTTCACTGTCCCACTGCAAACACCAGCTGTGCTGGTCTATTTATTTCTTTCTAACACTTTTCTTTTTTTCTATTTCAGGAAGTAAGAAAGAAAGAAGGAGAGACATATGGTTCTGAAAAGTTTTGATAGTGTGGTTAATCTACCAGGGCAAAAGCATACTATTACTTCTGCAGTGTTAGTGTCTGCTGTAGGCACCAGCCCGTGGAGCAGGATGAAGGAATAGGAAGAGGAGAAACAGTGCTGGATAAACAGCACCTCAAGTTCTCTCTGTGTGAGAAGAAAGGGTTAAGCATGCTTTGAGGTTCACTTTGTTCTCCGTGTTTGTGCAAAGCCAGCAATCAATCAATCTTCTCTCTTTCCTCCTTTTTTTCCTGGGAACCACTGCAGGAATATCTTGCCCAGGATCTTGTTTAAATCCACGACTCTTCTCTGTCAAGTCAATTCTTCCCATCCTCCTGCACAGCCCCCCCGCCCAAGACACCCCCTCCCCCTCTACCCGAAAAAGGGCCTTCTGAGCTCGTTTTGCTAATGTATTCTCAAACCAAATTAGGGGCTCTGACTCTTGGTGAAGTTCGTGAGTTAGTTGCCGCGATGCACTGAATCAAAGATACCATCTTGGACTCAAATCAGATTAGAGCCCACACACACACATGCAAAAGCCCACTTTCTAATCAATTTTATAAAGGGCCTTCAGCAGAGATACACTAATGGTATTGAGCTAAGATCTTTAAACTAAGTCTGCAAGAAGTCTGCAGAGATAAAACACACACTGTATTAAAGAGAAAGCTCTTCACTGTGCCCTTCCCACCAGGAACCCTATGCACATAGGAAGAGCACCTCAAAACACAAAACAGCTCTCCTGAACCTGAGATGTTCCCTCCTGTCCTCCTCTCTAGTCTACCTCCTTCAAACCTTTTAAGTCCTTTTTTTTCATTCGCTTCTCGCCAAGCTGCAGCATAAGGTCCCTCCACAAGGGGCAGAGGAGACAGGGGAGCTACAGAGCCCTGGTATGTGTTAGGAATCGGACATAATGAGAACATGCGAACCCCTTTAGGCCTGTTCCATGAATCTTAAAGAAGTGGGCAAGGTGGACAATCAGCTGACCAGGTTCAAAGGGAGTTCCTACTTCAACACAGGTGCCCTGCAGTCACACACAAGATGCTAGGCACTGCCCTCGTGCTTAGCACATACAACCAGGGTGCCACAACAGCTGCATCCTGACAGAGAAGTGACTGAAGGTACGGCAAAGGGCTCCCTCTAGAAAGCAGCAGCTGACATATTTGGCATCTTCAGATTCTCCTGTCCTAACCTCTCTCTTTAGCAGTGGAAGTTCTCATCTGCGGCAGCACATTTCCCCCTCTGAAACCAACTTTCTGGTTTGAAATGTGGCACCCAGAGAAGAAGAGCAAGAAGTCATAAGAAAAAAACATTAGATAAATTGCCCACAGAAGGTGACTATGAAGGGGAGTCAGAAAAAAGATTATGAAAGAAGCTGCAACCGATGATTTAATAGCCCGTCTGTTGCTCAGTCACCAACAACCAGAGAATAAAGCAACCTGTGAGAACTCTGGTTTTGCAAGGTTTTCTGCGTCAGATTGGAGAGCAATCTTTTGCTATGTTTCAATATTTTCAGTAAAAGCACTTCAAAACATCTCACACACATTAGAAAGCCAAATCTCAGAACCCAACATCAGCTTTATAATTATTTGTTTTCTAAGATGCTGTTTCTACAAAAGGATGGGGGGACACTTGCTAAGGTAACAGAAAATCTGTGTCTTAACAAAAATCACTTCAAAAATTGAAATTTCTCTTTAACTATGGGGATCCTCAAAAGTTCTCAGATGAGCAGAATGTTCTTCATTTCTGAAACTCCGGTTGGTAAATTGAATCATGACATTCCACATATGCAGCAGACTCCCCTGAAAATCCTGACAAAAATACATCAATTACAAAATAAATTTATCTGACCAACAGCTAGCATACACGCAAGCTTAACCATGCACTAGAAGAAATCACTTGAACTTTCACAGGGCCAACCTTCAGCAGAGGGAGCCTTCCCCTTGGTTTTTGGACAGGTGACAGTTCCTAGAGCTTGGAAGGATACAAGTGGCCTCCTGCAGCAAAGAAAACCCCAACTATACCTTTTAAGGGGCTGCAGCAACAATTTTCCAGGAACTTGAGCTCTGCTTACAGTTAGCAGAACAGAAAGGATCATAGGTGCCTTTTCAGTGCAGAGCTGCAGCATGCAGAGACCATGACTCTCAGACTTCCACACTCCTTCTTCATCAGGTTGCCCCAGAGTAAAGCCTGTAGTTTGTCTGTGCTGCTCCTCCATATTTACTGCATGTGGGCATGCAGGATGTAATCCAAAGGCTGTATGAAACCAACAAGTGCTCTTCTGACCACAACTACCACCCACACCAGTCACCCCCTCACCAGCTTTCTCAAAACAAAGTAAGGGGACCTCAGCAAGAGAACTGTGGCACATACAGAGTCTGACTGTCCTACACAGAAGCCTTGCTGAGAAAAATTTCTCAGAGCTCAGATGGGCTCCACTTTCCCAGAGACGGCTTCAGGCCTCACACCACCGTGGAGTTTTACAATGGTCTTATGCTGAGGATGACGCCAGTTTTCAATGCAATTAACCTTTCCAGTCTAATGAAATGGCTCTATTGGCTGCAGTGGCAACAAGGAGCCCCTTGACTCTGGCAGGCTCCTGAGGATGGGTTATCGAGGTTGCAGAGCGTTATTGCTCCACTTCTATTTGCAGGCTGCAGCTAATCAATGGCAGACCTGAAAGGAGTAGGCAATGCCAGCCCCAGCATCATACTCCAACATCATATTGATCCCTGGGAGGAGAGGGGACTTGGGTCTACGCCCATTGATCTGCTGTGTCACAGGCAGCGTTATTCCAGGAATGTACCCCAGGCAGCAGAAGCACACGGCTGGGAGAAAGGGGAAAATTCCTCAGATGGGAAAGCGCAAGGGCTACCCCAGAGATGATACAAAGATAGCAAACTGCCCTGTGGCTTAGGAAGAACCAGATCTCTGATGGCGTCTTAGGCTTTTATGCTGTTTTATTCTCCTTAGCTGGAATAAGACAGGCAGAACAGCCCTCCCAGAAGTGGGTGACAACTGCTGCACCCTGAGGACTGACACTTTCAAGACATTTCCCTCCTTTTTAGTTGTTGAGCTTTAGGAAGTGGTGGTTGGTGGGGAAGGGGTAGGGTACAAATTTGATATTACATGATAAGGCCCCAAACATGCACTGTGTGTGGAGGGAGTGAAAAAGCAACAGATACCTTTGTCTCCCACATCAAGCCATCCTGTCAATGTAGTCCACGGGAATTCCAGTCTTGGAGTTCCAAGAAGTACAAAAATGATTCACATTTGCCTATGACTGTCTCTGTTGAGATCTGTCCTGCAGTGTTCAGTATATCCCACTTCTTTCATTTCAAATCTGCCACAGAGTTGTCACCAAATTCCAGCACCTAGAATTCTAGAACCTAAATTGCACCCTTGAAAAATTATTTAAACAGCTTTAAAATCAGAAAATTCTGCAAATAAAAAATATTGTTTATTTTCTGTATCTGTTTTCATGGCTCTCAAGCCATGATATAAAACTTACTTCTGCAATGCGGAGGGCAAAAAGTTTACATTAAGAACAAAACCATAACAGCTGCATCACTTCACTTCAAAAAAAAGGCCTCTTATCAAATATTGCAAGACTAGAGACTCCTCCTTTCTCCATCTTTGTTGCTCTTCTTCTTTCAACAAAGCTTGCTTTTGCTTCCACTGTTTAGCATCATTATTTTCACACACCTTCCTCTTCTCTTTTACAAATTGTTGATGTATTTTTCAAACACCCAGTGTATCTTTCAAACACAGACCTGGCTCAAACTTCAAAAACCATATAACCCCAGAAGTGTTTTCAGTGTTCCAGTGTGATAAAGGCATAGCCAGGTCACACTCAGGACTCAGGTCCATGTCCTACATGATACTCTGGTTCCTTTTTGTATACTCACTCACTGAAAAATAAAGAAAGGGAGGAAGAGCTACCAACCAGCTGGCCTTAGAAGCTTTGGGATGTGTTGTTCACGTGCACCTGCCACTGGGAGACTTTCTTGCTTTGTGTGTAGCCTACACTTTCCACAGAACCTCAATATTCAAAGCCAAAGGCGCAGGAGACAGAACATGCATATGGAAAACACATTGTGAAGAAATTTAATTCTTAACATCTCGAACAATGCTGGGATACTCACATTCTGCATAACATCCAGTAATACCTACCTCATCTGAAGGGCAGTCTGAAGCCTACCATTATACAAGATGACAATCTCTGGATAGAAATCACTGAGGTTTCTTTAACTTTTGGCTATTGGAAAAAGGAGTTAAAGAAACCTAGACCTCTGCACATGAAAGGACAAAAGTCTTCTCATATCTGGCATGTTCAGTAACGTCTCAACTGTCAAAAAGCAATTTCTCTCCCTGTGATTACAAAAACAGACTGTCACATTTTAGCTCTAGTGGATGTTTCAGGATGGCTGGAACCAAATCCAACACAGGGAAAAGGATCTCCTACAACCCCAGCCAAAATACTTCATGCACTTTTCAAGATCAGTGATGTGTGGTCCCGTTTTCCTGGGAAATTGAAGGAAGGCTGCTGAATGGTGCCCTATCACAATAAAGGTAGGTGCTCCTGGTGGTGGCAGTTTCCAGACAGGTCAAGATACAACGTTAGCGTTGAAACCACAGCCATTAGATGGTGAAGGAGGGAACAAGGAAGTAACATTTGTGTTGCAGATACCACTAAGCTTTTCTTGGTCTGAACAGAGCCATATGGTTGCAGAGCACATCAGACAAATAGATGGTGAATAAAAACTATTTGAAGACTCCCAGTGCAGAGATTTCCAGTGTCAGTCATCCACAGGCCTTTTTCTTTGGTACTGGTACCAATGAAAGTTTCCTTATTGGAACTTTTACAGAGCCTTTGGCCAGTCAGGTCCTAAATTTGAGAAGTAAAGGATGCCCAGGAAAGTGGTTGAATCACCATCCCTGAAGGTATTTGAAAGATGGGTAGATGTGGTGTTTAGGGTTTTAGTGGCAGACTTGGCAGTGCTAGTTTAACAGTTGGACTTGATGATGTTAAAGGTCTTTTCCAACCAAAACAATTCTATGACTCTCTTCTTAGGGCAGAGACTTCAGGTGAATTTCTTAATGTAACAGAAGAAGAATATCCGTATTCACTCTGTTTACCTGAAATAATGTGCCCAGCCTTGGCTTGTGTGGGCATTCTTGCAGACAGCTGTCAAGTTGGGAGGCATCTTCAGTGAGGGCCCAGGACCTCAGGCTGTAAGCACAGAAACTATTTCCACTGAGCAAAGGGCCACAAGAATGGTTCTTATCCACATGAGTCACAAATTACACAAGAGGGGAAGGGAACAGAATGGCAATTCTGAGAGTTCTGAGGCTTCACTGGAGCAGGTTGCCCAGAGAGGTGGTAGATGTCCCATCCCATGAAACATTCAAGGTCAGGTTGGACGGGGCTCTGAGCAACTTGATCTAGTTGAAGATGTCCCTGCTCACTGCAGGGGGGTTGGACTAGATGACCTTTAAAGGTCCCTTTCAACCCAACCTACTCTATGATTCTCGATATTCCAGAACTGCCCAGGAGATAAACCTGAATAGTAGCTTTGCTCTACTTACTGACCTGGGAAGTAGTTAATCCATCAATATTGCCCTTCTTCAAGTTACAAAGCTCCCCAGAATAGCAGAGGCATGCAGCATTCACATTGGTAGAATTCAAAAGCTTTAACTCAGTCAATGTGGGGCAAAGCAACACTGCAGATCACGGGGAGGCCCAACTGAGTGAGAGGAGAAACAAACCTTCAGTGGCTTAAAAAGGCATGTGATGCAGTCCCAGATTTCACAAACGAGACAGAGCCAACCCAGAAGAAGGGAACATCGGGAGATAGGGTAGAAGAGAAATTAACTATCTGAAGACTCCAAAAGGTGGCAGAAAAGAAAAACAAAAAATAGGTTCCAATAACTGTAAATCAAAGGCAATCTGGATCAGATTGTAGCAGATCTGCCTCAAAAGGAGACGGTCAACAAGTTAACAGGAGAAGCAAGAAAAACACTTTGTCCTTTATGACTTTGGCACAGAGTATGAATAGAGGCAGGGCACAGACAATGTGATATAGATGTGGCCAGGGCAAAAAGGTCTCTGCAATCAGTGCTTATGCATGCAGTGCAATACACAGAGACCTCCTCTCAAAGGAAGACATTTTCTAGAACTACAAAATGCGCTTATCTCCAACATCTGAGTATGCAAATCAGGACCGCCATGTGCTGTGTAAATTTATATATACACATACTGAAACATGCTTGGTAAAAAGGCGAAGTCTTCTTTGCCATTCAGCCAAAAACTCTGTGTCAAGGTAGTGCTAATACATTTGCACAGCACATAAGCTTTCATCTTGATTACAGAAATTCAAGCAAAGAAGCTCAGCACATGGCGCCCATTTTCAGGAACTTCCTGTCCACCAAAGCAAAAATTGAGAACAATCTAATTTGTGGGATAGTGACTGGGACAGGGCAGGGTGTGTTATTAAAGGCATTATTCTCATTACTAAAGCATTTCACAGACCCAAAGGGTTAGGCAGCGTACTACGTACTAAAGATCTGTCTTTGCCAATAAGAACTTGCATTTCAGAGACAGACTAAAAGAAAGGAAATGTTTTGATGCACAATTTACAGACAGAGGAGAGAATCAGAGACTTGAAATGTTTGCCCAGTTCACTTAGGGAGGTTATAGAAGAGCTAGGAACTGGGCTTCCCAGTTTCCTGATCCCAGCTTTAGACTATCCAGCCTCCTTAAGAGACAGAAAGTGGTAGAGTGGCTTAATCACAGGAGTTAACTTTGCATGCTTCCAAGAGTAGGGATGTACTTAGTTTATTGGTAGGGACATAGCAACAGAAAAAACAACCTCTTTTTAACAAAAACCAACAACAACAAAACCCACTGTTCACCTCTGCAAAATCTTTTTGATTTGTTCTAAAACTTATAGCATAAGTACATTTCAAGAGTTTTCACGATTTTTCTTCCTTCATGATGTATGTTTGCTTTGATTTTGTTTCATTTATTTTAAGAAAAAGATCATTTTCTCTCAGAAATTACAACTATGCAAGGACAACTCCATTTAGTTTTAGAACAGCTGGGGAAAAAAAAAATCAATTTTCTTGAGTTTAAATTTTACTACTTCCTTGGGGGGAAAAAAAAAATAAAGTTCTAGAGATAATCCCCACTCACTGGGAACATGAACCAGACGGCAGAAGGGAGTCCTGGAGAGAAGAAACATCCGCTTGATTGTCTGTAGGAGAAGGAAGGAAACAGTGAAAGGTTCCCTCTATCAGGTCAGAAAGCATTAACTCTGCACTCCTTAAGCACGGCAGCCAGGGTTTGGGGAGTCTGTGCTGCCATCTTCAGGGATGCTCTCATCTTTCTGTGACCCAAAATCACAAATGAAGGAAAACAAAAAGGGGAGAATTTCCACAAAAAGTAAGAAAGAGAAAAAAGAGCTATCAGCTCTGCTCTTTCCCTTCCAAGATTGCTGGTTCCCTTGTCTTGACTAGCTCATGAAGAACCATGGAAATTAAAACTGGGAAAGCCAAATAAATCCTGCCTAGTCCATATGCATCCCCAGGCTGCAATAGAGCTAACTAATCATTGGTGTTTAGCACTGTCTGATTTCTTTCTCCTCTTCTAATCCAGAGTGAGATCTGATTATTCACTGAGCCTTGACGACAGATGCTCAGTCGATGCTAACTAACCATCTCCTTTACAAAGCAATTTCAAAGAGACAGAGTGAGAGACCCCGACCCCTTCCCACAGGGCTGAATTAAAATGAAACAGTTAATTGTGCACCCACAGGGTTTGCAACACCCTGTTTTGCAAGAACAAATCACAGGTATTCCAAAAACTCATGTATATGTTATTCTTCCTCAGACAAAACAGTGAGATCTGAGATGCTGTGGGTATACTTGCTGTTTAATAACAAAGGTAAATTGAAGAGGACAAACCATATTCTCCTTGTTTCTGACCTTGCGGACATGTGCATATGTCAAATAATTCTGAAGTGCCTTTTGATGTGTGCAACTCCTCCTTTTTTCACTACAACACATTTCGCATTGCTGTGAATTCTTTGTTTCTTCTCAGTGTTCTTACCTTGTTACACATACCTTACATTTTTCAAATTGCTTTACGGGGCCCTGTCCACAGGGCCCTCATTGGATCAAATATTGCACAACAAAATACAACCCATTAATACTGCGTTTTCAAGTTAAAAATCATGTCTGCTCCTCAGCTGCTACGCTGAGACAGGACTTTCTTTGCTGTTCATAACACTGACTGAATGGGAACCGTATTCTTCAAATCTCTATTGCCCTCTGGCCTCACTATCCCCACGCCCTCAGTAAACATGACTGCTTCATTTTCTCAGTTTGTCTAAATGATAAAATAAGAAATAATGTTTTTATCCAAGTTATCCACCAAGTATTTGTTCCTACGTAGGTCAGTATAATCGCTGAAGGTACACATATAAAACAGTGCTATCATGTTTTATTAATATTAACAACCCATTTTTGTTTAAAGGTTTTGGCTTTGTATTTTATTTCACCTAGGACAGAGTTATTACCTCACAAGATGGAAGAGTTCCTTTTTCTATACACTCAGGTCGGTATAAAAAATATATTAAAAAATGGTGATTTACAGTGAATAAGAAGCAATGTGTAGCATCTTCCAACCACAAGGTCTTCAAACTGCTACTCAAAATTGTATGCACATTAAGGGATTGTTTCAGTCATCCCATTTCTGAAGCCTAATGCATCAGCTCTTCTGCAGCATACAGCCAGAGTTCAAAAAGTGAAAAAAGAATTGTCCGTCCTGTTGAAACTACAGTGAAAATTAAGGAACAATGTAAATGTCTGAGCTTAAATTTAATCAGAACATCCATATCCACCAATACTGCAATGCCATGATGGGTGCCAGGGACACAGACAACCTGGTGCCAGGCTGAGGTGCCAGCTCTAAGAGCAAAGAATTTTTCATCGGCAACACCAGCTCTTGCCCTTCCTTCCACATTTGCTTGCTTGCCTCCTGTTCAGCTTTGCTAAGCTGTAAGAACAGTCAGGACCACAATCTAGTTCAAGCATGAATGAAAGAGGAAGGATAAAGTAAATGGCTTGCTCTTAACTGTAGAGGCTCCTACTAAAAGTTGATTGAACAGAGTAGAAAGCTGTTGCTTTGCTGATGGATTATTCTAAAGCTATTCCACAAAATTTAATAGACTGTCTCTTCTCACATTGTCCTGTCCCCTTCCGTGATCCATCACATGCACTCAGCTTGGTCTATCTGTTTTGCCTGTCTTCCAAACACACACCTGCCTCTCCTCGTGCCATCTCTCTCTTCAGTCAACCAACTGGCTGACATTGTCTCACAGCCAGTACCTGTGACACATCCTTTTGCAGGACCTACATCTACTGAAAACACTGGCAGAAAGCAACTCACGAATGATGGGTGAGCTGTGCAATGAAGGACTCCTGCACTGTCTTTTCAAAATCTTTACAAAACATAAATGCACTCACAGTCTATAAAACTGGACAGATTGTTTTTCTTTTCCCCATTGCTGGCCTGCTGCTAGTCTGAGGGAAAGAAGAGAGCTAGCAAATACTTCGTCTTCTCAGCTTTCTGATCACTGCCTTGGTGCCTTCCCTGCTGATCCCTTTCCTTTCCTTATATATGCCATGCTTTCCAGGGCAGTACCATGTTGCACCGCACCTCTAGCAACAAGTAGCACACTGCAGCCTGGGCCCTAGGAAGAGGCATTCCCCATATCATTCTGGGGTAAACCTGCAAATCTGCTGCTTTGTGCCTCCTAACACCCGCAATGGCTCCCAAAAGGAGATGCGGAGGTGCTGGGGAGGTGTGTGTCACACCCTGAGTGTGGATGCTGCTGCAGAGGAGGGTATGAAAAGCAAGCTCCGAAGGTAATAGCAGTGGCTACTGCAGCCACCGCAGAGGAGCGTGAACAGAGCTGGCAGGAGACAGCTTATCCGTGCTGTGCTTTGGTCTATGCAGTAACCTCAGCCTCTCACTTTCATGAGTGCTAAATTCACACAAAAATGTTTTTTTAAAACCCACCACAGGCGATTAAGCTGTGATCTAGATTAATTAGCTGCCATATTTCATTTTTAAAATCAGAACTGGCCTGTGCTGACACCAGGGAAACTTATAATATTTTTACTCGTACCTAACTGTCTCTGATTTTTCACACTGCCTAGATCTGAACGGCTGCTCCCAGCCTCACTTACCCATGCCAGGCAGCTGTCTGCACCCACTGCTGGAAGCAATAATGCTGTACCCCTGGGGATGGTGTTAGGCTGAGGGTGGGGGACCAGGGATCTCCTAATGAAAGTGCTGACTCGGGTGTAACCCGTGTGCCCCAAGTAGCATTGCTTCAGTGTTGAAAACAAAAGATTGATGAACTGTATAATGTATTTTACTACTGCTAATTTTTCTGAGTGCTGCTGTTTGGTGTCTCCTGGAGGCTAACAGGTCCCGTTAGCCACAAAACAATATTTACTCTATACCAGTAGCTGGGCTGCTGGAGGCAAAAGATGCGTCCTTGCTCCCCGGGTGACAAGCAAACGTCAGAATGCGTATCAGGAAAAGGACACGTCTGACAGAAGTTCAGCATCACTGCATGGTAACGTGGTTCACCTTCTACCTCTTATTCCTGTGAAGATCTTTCACTTTGCACCTTTAAATCCCTCCAGAAAGCAGGGGATAAGCAACATCATGGACTGGCTTTTCCAAAACCAATTTCTGAGATGCTAGACTCTCCTGTCCAGCACTGCACTGCTCCCTGTCCGCTAAAATTGTAGCTCCTCTGAGCAAAACCTGTTCAACCCATCTCCATAAAATATCTTTCAGTCTTGATGACACTTTAAATAACTGTTGGCTCAACAACCCCAATCCTCAAATCTACATTTCCTGCTGGAATCAGGAATTCTTTCAGGGATTTAATATGTTCATGCAGCAAGTTCACACTCTTGTTAGGTTGTTTTATGTACTTTACGGGAGGAGTCCTAACAGCACCCTCCTCGGGCCAAGGAGATGCTCCGAGTGTTCAGCAAGAAGCACCTCCTGCAACCAGAATGGAGCTTCATGGGAGGTATCTGTGCTTGCTTTAGTACAAATGGAAAAACACAAAGAGGTGTGTAAAGGGTGTATGCATAAGGCACATAGGTGAGGTAGCAAATACATTTACACCAAGTAGAAGACACCATGCAACTCTCCATATGTTCATTTGCATATAAGGTATCTATATGAAAGATCAATGCAAATTATTCATCAAAACCAGGTAAAATACAGAACCTCCCTTTCCTTCCCCATCTCTGTGTCCCCCTGGAACAAGCAATGCACAAATGTAAAAAGCCACCATACCAGGAACTACACAGCAATGCCATCAGCCCATGAACTTAGCAAGCAGAAGAATTGTTGCCATGTGCTATTCTCTTTTCCTTCCCCTGCACTCCACAGAAAGGACTTCAAATAAAAGTTGGCAGAAATTGGAACCATCTCCTGCACAAAGAGGCAACAGGTAAGCAACCCATAATCCTGCAACATAGCACAATGACTTGAAACCGTATTAATAGTCAGCAGCAACCAGTAGAACAAACGAGAAAAACTTTCACAACTGGCTGGTGGTCCCCAGTTTCCCCTCTTTCTCAGCTCACTGGCTGCCAGATTTTTCTCATGGGGATATTCTGTAATATCTCTATCACAACGAAAAAGGTCAGCTGAGTTTTTCCTTCTTCCACATCAAGCCAGTGTCACTCTAACTTGCCCCAACTAATGCACAGGACTCCACTCCCATCCAACCTCATAGCAACGCATAATTCCTGCCTTCTCTGCTCCCTTGGAGCAGAAGATCAACACAGGCCTCCTACCAGCTGCTAATATGCATCTTCCTTCTCTAGTTGCAAGGATGCTAAACACACTGTAATAAATCTCCTCATCCCAAGGGAACAGTTCTCTTTCTTCAGGCCCCATGACATTACACACAGCAGGTCTTTCCAATGTCAAAAGCTCCATTTCAAAGCTTCTCTGCCATCAGAAACATCCTGCTGCCCTATACGTCTCCTCACCTCTCCCCAGTGCAATTTGCTCACAGCAACACCTGGCTTTCAGGTTCCCCACAAGGGGTGCAGGAGGCAGGTGCTGCTTTCAGCCAGTGACAGGGGCCACAACAGGGCTGTCAGGTGGAAGGGATCTGTGTGTTGGTGTGGGCAGTCTTTACATATGTTCCTCTTCCTCACCTCCCGAGGATGTTGCTGACAACTTTCACCTTGTAGTAGAGACATAAAACAAAACAGTCCTATAATTTGAAGGAAAGCCCATTTCAAGTCCAGTGCCCATACAGCACATACTGAATTAAAAAGCTGAGAGAGAAACAAAGCAGTAATTTCGCAGGGTTTGACCCTAATTTTTAAGCAAATTCTCATTCAGTTTTAGCAACAGAAACCTGTGCATGTGCTCTTGTGTAATCTCTCCTTCATTTAAAGCTGTTTTATACAAATTCCAGCTGTCTGCAGGAAGAAATGGCTGTGTGTTTTCAGTGTATGTTCAGTAAGTTAAATGAGAAGAGTGGTGAAAACCAGTTGTTTCCTACAGTGTTTCAGACAGAAATCTTAGTCACATGGCAAGACACAGCCACAGTGTCTGGGCTGCTGTCCTCTTGCTTTTCAGTCACCATCACTCCGTCACAGTCTGATCTCAAGTGCCATGACACAGGTTCTACCCTTGCTTGTCTTTCCTCCAGCTCACTATCACCAATCAAACACAGCTCCAAACGTGTTCAGTGGAAGTATATTGTCTACAATCCCGAATGCTCAAGATCATTCTGAACCATCAACTCTTCTCTGGATCTCTTGTCTAGAGCAGTGTATCTAGAATATTGCTTGGCATTGCTTTTTTTTGCATTTCCTCACAGCATTGGAGTTCTCAGGATACTACAGAATCAAATGGTGCTAAACTTAGATTTCCTACCTACAGGGGAATATCAGGGAGATTTTGCTTAAGGCACAACTTGTTACATTTGCCTTCCACTTTTTCTTGATTTTATCTATTGCTATAAAGATGCAATTGCTGCTCAGCTTGATGACTTTATATAGATATCTTAAAAGCACCTTGGAACCAGAGTCAGGTCTCTTCTTCCCAACTATCTTGTTCTAGCTTTCTTTCTCCTTTGCACAGGCCTTCTTCTTCCATTGGCTTCATCCTCATAACTGTGGCAAAGGACATTCTCATCTGGAGCTCTCTGGAATTCTCCCCATGCTGGAGTGCTTCTTTGGAGTCCTGCTTTACTCACCTCTGCTGTGTTTTTATCCTGATAATACTCTATGCAACTTCAGCGAGTTCACACTTCACCACCCCTCACACCTCATTTGGCATTTTGTCCTCTGTGCATTTTAGCAATGCATCAAACTGCTCCCCAGTTACCACTATGTAGCCTTCTCCAACATACTCCAAATTATTCCCAAAGGCTGAAAGAATCATTTCATGCATTAGAAGCATGAAACCTGAACTCTAAAAGAAGCAGCTGGTGATCTGAGGCACTAACAGCACCTGGCAGAATTTCATGGAAGGAAAATCACTAGTTTCTGCCCTTCCCATACAAAGCTTTAGTCCTTTTTATTTTTTTCCCTCACTTCAATATGATTTCTTATATTGGTTCCAGGTATATCTTCCTCTACTCTGATGTTGAGCTCAATGGGCTAATATTAATCTTGTGCCAGTTTTACATTGGTGTATCCCCTCAGATTTTCACAGCTACTTGTCACTTACACAGGTAAAAATGACAGCAGATTCAGATCCAAAGTACCTTAGAAGGCAGTTTTAAAAAGCAAGTTCCCATACACAGTCAATGCTTGTAAATGGCTGCTTCATCTTGTGGCTTCTGCTTGTCTAGTTTCCCATATAAATTCTTAATACCAGCCTCCTTCTCCAACAACAGTGACAGCATTTCATGGTTGTTAGTTGCTCTCAGAAGATAAGTAACCTGGTATAAATTACCTATTGCTGCGAGTGAAACACAACCTGTTAGCACAGTAGTTGCTCCTAGAAGGCAGCAAGTACTGACTACATTATTACAGGCAGAAGGTTTTCTATCATGGTAGAAGTTATTTTAATATAGCATCCTCTTCAAAGATTTTTCTCTGTGGCTATTAAAGGTTTCTTCCATGGTTCTGTAGTAGTCCGTACCATTAACAGTGTCAAATCTGTACCCTAACTCTCACATTGGTGATGTGCCAAAGATACAGTGAGACCACTCAGATGCGATTCTCCCAGAACAAACCAGAGATAATGAGGGCTGGGGACAGAGGTCAAAATAATGGCAACCCCCAAATGAATGGACTGTCCCCACTAAATATGCACCTAATTGTTGCTCACTGCTGTTCTTTTAGCCTGTTAAGAAAAGAACCCTGATAAACTAGCTACTGACTAAGAAAATTATAAAGAGGATACTTGAAACAAATAACTACGTATTCATCATGTTGTGATGTGAACAAGCTACACACTAGACTAGATAAGAAACTCCTGTATCTCCTGATGATACTCAATAAATGCTCTTGATCAACCAATTGTGAATTTAAGACAAGATACCTGTCATTTTTAACTGAGGCTGCAAGAGCTCAGCGATTCAGATCCCAGGGACCCAGTTGTTCCAGTTGTACTCCCAGTTGTCAATCACCTACACCAGTGACATCAAGATACACCTGCCAGGCAACCATGTAGGAGATACTACTCTTCCACATTGGTTTAATATAAATGCACCTAAAATTTCTGTGTGTCACTTTGTTAGGAAGAGACTGACAAACTAGACAGAATTTTAAGACATCATAAAATGACTGGGTAAACTCAAGTACGAGGGAAAAAACTCAAGGGGCACAACACGAGGGCATGAACTGAACATAGTAGAGTCTGTCTGAACACAAGGAATCACTTTTTCACTGTGAGGGTGACAGAGCACTTGCACAGATTGCCCAAGAGAGGCTGTGGAGCTCCACATCTTGCAGATAATCAAAAGCCATCTGGACATGGTGGTGGGCAACTGGTGGGTCTGCCTGAGCAGGGAGGTTAGACCAGATGACCTCCAGAAGTCCCTTCCAACCTCAATCATTCTGTGATTCTGTGAAAAAGCAAGAGACTGCTTCATTTAGGAAACAGTGTGCAAATACACAAAAGATGCACTCATGAAGACAGCTATGTATTTCTCAAAGACTGCATGAAACTCATATGGGAAACACTAAGGTTTCGCTTTCCTCATCAAGCTTCTTTACTATGAGATCTCCACAGACAGTGGAATCACTCTTCAGGGGATGTGGTGACAGGATCCAAACATATACTAGTAAGATGCAGAAGGGAGTGTGCAGGGTAGGACCCATCAGGGAGGACAGAGCCTCCCTGGAGGCTCCACGAGGTCCATAAACATGGAAACTCTTAATGCAGTAATGAGAGCACTGCCAAGATGGCCGGATACCCGGGAGAAACCTACATGTACTTTTTAGAGGACACGCTATTTTGAACGTTTCCAAAAAGCTGGCCTGTGAAAAGAAAGGTGCGATGGCTGCTCTCCAAGCAGGCCCTGCAGCCCCTCTCTCAGGAGCGAGGTGCCTGGCGCACTGTCAGCAGAGCCCTGCAGATGGCTGCAGAGCTCTTCCAGCTCCTACCTGCGCTGGAGCAGTGGGCAGGTGGAGGCAAAGCCACTGGCCAATCCCTCACTGAAGGAAGCAAAACTAATTCTCCTTTTCAAAAGAAGGACGCTTCTCTCTATTCTGCTTTTATTTCTACCCAAATCTAACAGCCAGTCACCTGCAGGCTGAGTATCACTGTCTTTAACCTCCCAAAGATCCTGCGTTTGCAAGTTTTCCCACAACGACAGCTGAAAGACAGAGATGCTGAGGCTCTTAAATGTGACAGCAAACTCCTCTTACAGGAGGAGGATTTGTCGCTCAAGATGCTTTTCTCACCAGGGCTCTGTAGTCCTAAGCAGCTCTTATGGAGCAGATATTTGAAAAGATCTATCCATTCCTCTTCTTGTCCATGGCAGCCATATGCTCTTTCTTCCTTCCCCAGACATCCACCTAACCGTGCTGAATGGCTGTGTGGTGCAGAAAGGCAGCCTTCTTGCTGTACCCCATGTCAGGCTCAAGCACTGTCCCTAAAACAAGCCACCTTTGTCTACCAGTTTCCCTTAAACTCTAGCTTTAGATCTGAGCCCTTTTTTAAAAAAATTGAGATTCCATCACTCTGGATCCCCTCATTCCCCTGAAGCCACATCTCCTACTTAGTTCTTCCCCTCTACAGCCTACCTATGTAGGGACAGGGTCAGGTTTTCAATCACAGAATTTTGGATACAAATCCTTCCTCTGTCTCCAGGGCATCATGAGGTTTTTCTGTCCCCATATTCTATCAGTTATATGCTCTGAGTGCAGGGTAGTCTAACATCTGTACATGCCTCTCACCACACTACGGACAGCTACCCACCACAGGCATGCTGAGACTCGATGGAATTCAGTGTCCAAGTCACATCACCTTCCTTGAAAATCCCAGCTGCAGTAAGGTACCATGAACTGTTCCTTTACGGTATGTACTTACCTGGTTCCTTTTCAATCTACACGTCTGAATCAAATAAATCATCTCCTAAAAGGGAGTAGAGAACTTATAATAGACACCAGCCGCCCAATCTCTTTTAATCCATCCAATATTAGACTCGTTAGTCATCAGGATAACAATCCTATTTGCAAATCAGCTACCTTTATCAGATAACCAGCAGGACCTAGTACAATATCTATTAGTCCAACAACATCCCCACCAAGATATATAACTACTTCTGTACAAAAACCTTTCTTCTAATCCTTCTTAAACTCAACAAGACTGATTGGGTTTTATTATTAATGAATTAATTTTTAAGTCTTGGTCCAACAGGGAAATTGAATCTGTAACATTTTGCAGAGACTGAAGCAAAGTAATAGTATGTTGAAAAAGCAGACCAGCCAAAAGCAGGTATTTTTTCCTCTTTCACCTGACAATTAAAGAGGCAGGGGGAAGCTGCATCTGTTTTTCCCTAAACACCTGAGAGGAAAATTTTAAGGAAAATTAGTGTATTAAAACACATAGAAATACCACATCACTGCACTGTGAAAACTTTTGCTTTCTGTTTCAGAATTATGTTATTTTAAAAAAGGCTGTCAAATTAAATTTGTTCATATTTTAAAAAATTAGTCCATGTTAGAATAGGAACTGAAGAGCAGAAATTTTGATAGGGACGGTCCATATTATCAGAGAAGTAATGATCATGGACATCATTAGGGCTTACAGTTCCTTCTGCAATGACAGTCCTCTAGCTATAATTGCTAGAAAAAAAATTGCTTTGTTTTAAAACAAAAAACACTTTGAAAATAATAAAAAGAGAATGGTGAGAAGCACTGCAGCTGTTGAAATAAAAACCCAAAGTATCTCATTGTCAATAACTTTCTAAGCAAGGGATCCCATAAGGGAAAGCACACTGTATTTTTGTGCCTTCCAAAACCAAAATCACATTAAAAAGAAATGAAAGTTTCCAAAATAATGAACAATTAAACAAAAAGAAAAAAGAAATTCCAAACCACTGACTCTTTCGGCTATGGCTTTCTGAGCCCAGCTTTATCGGGACAATGTTACAGCCGGATCTATGTTCTACACACTGTTTTTCAAATTCCTCTCTGGCACTTTATTTAAAGAAAATCTCTGCTCCTCTTAAAAAAAATAAATCACAAATTCAGATATGCATTGATTCATAAACAGAAGATCTAACTGCAGTTGTTTAGTAGCATCTAACCTACATAACCAGCAATTATTTATGTTCCAAGAGAAACATAAAATTATTTTTTTAAGCACAAATGTCACATACGGTATATTTGTACAGCATTCTACATTTATAAAACACCTTCTATGCAAGGCTATCAATAGATTTACAAACTTTCATTAGTAAAGACTCAGAACAACCTTGTGATGAAGACAGACATATCTATCCTTATTTTTTTATACATTTATATGCACTCCACACACCGAAATACGCAACCATTTGCAGAAAGGTTTGCATACACGTACGAAGAGACATTGTATGGATAACTGCTTAAATGAAACAGTACATTATGCAATATCAAATGAACATATGGTTATATATAAAATTATATATTTCATATACATGTGTGTTCTGTTACTTTATAGTATGTGCACACATATTTAAAAAATAAGTGTGCCTGATCACACGCCCTAATATACATCCATCCATGCACTTACAAATCTCTGTATTCAAGAAAACTGTTTCTCTCGTACTTTGACTCATTCTAGTCCTCTACACCATGCTTGGTGCCACTACGTAACTTGTATCAATTATTCTGAAGGGGCACCACTGGCATCATCTATCTGAAGTAAAACGTATGGACACATTGATACACTTAACCATGATTTTCAAAAGGTCATATTTGCTACAATCTATAAAGGCAAAAAGAACCCACAAGAAGTCAAGTCAACATCCTTCATGAAGCCCAAGCACCAAAATGCAAATTCCTGTGTTGGGATTTCCTTGTCTTTGAATGTGAGTCTCGACTGTATCAGACAGATGTGGCCCCTTCCCTGCCCCAGCCCCTGGTTCAGCTGCATTGCAGTCTGCACACCATCGCTTGGAAGTCGCTGCTTAATACAGCTAGGTGTATGGAGATCCCTGATCCAGCCAGATACCTTTGCACTACCAATGAATCGGATAACAAAAATTGCCTACTAAAGAGCTTCAGGTAATAGGCACCAACGTTTTTAGTTTCACAGGAGAACATTTTCAGTATCTCCCTGTACCATTACCCCCTTAGTCAACAAAAATGACCAAAAAAACCTCTTCAACAGAAATACAAAAAATATGGAGAAACTCAATTAAACTCTTGGAGATAAAAGTAGAAGCAACATCAGGTATGTCTGAAAAGGAGCTGAAGAAGGACTGAATTTGTGTGTTCTAGAGAATTAAATTGCTCTTTTTCTTCTACAGCACTTTCTGAACTGTTAAAACTAGATAGCAATCACATGTTATACATGGTCCAGAAACAAAGAAAAATAAAACAACAGCAACTACTCAAAATTGCTGTATATATCAACGATTGTTTTAAAAAATAAAAAGCAAAGTATGAAGAAAATGTACACATTGAAAATGTGTATCGGCTAATTCTGGTTATGTGCATCAAAAAAAAATAATCTCTGAAATCAGTAACACCCTATGTACTCCACTGCCGTGTTGCCACATCTGTGAAAACCTCATCTAGGTAAGTATGATTTCTTAAATCCGGAAACAAATAATATGTTTTAGAATTAGAAACCTGTCAAATTGTCTGAATAAAAACAAAAACAACACAGAAGACTTTAGAAAAATAAAATCTATTGAAGAATAATTCTTTAGTGTCTTCATTTTCAGCTGTTTAATTTTTTAATATATAAAATGGTATAAATCTCAGTGAGAAATTTGGTTTGTAATTGTTCCTGTCAGCACCTTTAAAAAACATACTTGCAGCAACTGATGGAAAATCATATTTCTGTCTTATTTTCACCCAAGTGCTTACACATTCTTAAAATTATCATCTCCATATGCAAAATCATAACAGGAGAATTGAACATTTTTTAAAGCTGTTCTTTTGACCTTTCTCTTGAGTAAAAGGACATCGAGACAATACACTCACCAGCATTGTTCACAGTGACGGCTCCATCACCGGAGATTGAAGGCCATTATTACTAAAGGGAACTTTAAAGTGCCAGGAGAAAAAGGGGAAAATTAGAAAATAACACTTCTAAATATGTCGTATGTACAAAAAGCCTTTCAGAACAGTAGATACAGAGGAACAAGAAATCTTCATCTAAAAACAGCTGCAGTACAACAGAGACAATCAATTCAAAACAAAAGGTGCTATGAGAAATTGTCTCCTTTTATGCAGGATACTTTAAGCTGGAGGTCCCACTTCCATCACCTACACTACAGGCTATTCTAATTTAAGAAAAATATATGACCCCTAAAATACTTGGTAAATCCAACATAATTTCCGGGAATGGAAAAGGAAAATCTGGACTGAAGGAAGGGGTTCCCACCAAAGGGTCTTATCCCACCAAGAAGAAACTAGAATAGGCTTCCTTTTTTTCCCAAGCCTTCAACAGGATGCAATATTTGTCAGATGTCCTTAAAGTCACGACAAAAATTGTATGGTAACAGCTACCTCTCTCTAAATTTCAGTTATTTCCTTTCACATACACAAAAATACAAGAACAAATAAAATTCTGTCCAAAAGTAGAACAGTCCTATCACAAATTTTATTGCAATTTAAGTCCTATCTGGAAAACAAGAAACAAAACAAGAGACAATATTCATATGAAAAAGCAAAGTCGCCCTCTTTGCTTCCTATGCACACATAAGTTTGGGACTTTCTGAACAGATTCTGTGTTGATTGCTAAATCCTTATGGATCAGGAATATCTTTTGTAGGATGACAAAGTCATCCTAAGGGTGACTAGACTGAGATTTGCCACAATCCCACAAAATGAGCAGGATTTCTTACATATTTATTCCTCCCCCATTCAGAAACAGAGTGCAAGAAAATTCCAGCTCAGCAGGGACACAGAGCCGTCGCAGGTTGTGTGATAACAGCTTGCCACCTGCTTTTCGCAAGTTGTCTTTGCGAAGTGCAAGGGGCACTGAATAGTAACGTTGCCTGTGGTGATAGGAATGCACTGAACAGCTCAGTATGCAAAAGCACTTACTGGTACACAGTGCTCTTCACAAAGGGCATTGCAGAACACTTTCCAGACTGTGTCAGAAGTGCTAGGAGAGGAAATATTAGTGTGCGTGTTTCAGGAGGAACATAAGCACTTGCTATCACAATAAAAGAAGGTATAAGCAAATACAGGTACTCATAGCGGAATGAAAAAAAGAGGGGGGCTGGGGGAAAAGGAAAAAAAAACAAAACAGGAAACTTAGCAGCAGTCAGACTAAAAGGAGCATTTCTTTGCAAGAACAACAAGGGTTAACAGTGGCATACAATCCCTGGTCCAGTCAAGATAGGGTCAAATGATGTGCAGTGAAAGTTTCAAGTCCTCAATCCCCCAGAGGTTGTTTGCTAATTACATTTGCAATTACAAACATGACAAATATATTATTATACAGTGCATTCCACCTTGAGCAGGCATGTTTCTCCTCACGGACAGTCCCTGCCAGCAGCCAGACTCTCAAGCACTGGAAGAATCAAAGTGCACTGTGCTCCAGCTGCAAGAATCATTTTGTGGGCACCTCTATTGCTCTGGAGAGACAGGGCAAAGCTTTAGAGAGAGGCTGCATAGCAAGGATGAAAACAAACGCAGAGAGTAAGTTACTACAATTTATTTCCTAAGAAGTAAAACTCACCAGGTAAATAGCTATTACTAATAAATGATACTAAATTATGTTCTGTTCCTGATGACAGGCACAAAGCACTTTACATATGCAAGCTACACAGAGATGATTACATTCACAACTCAAATGCAGCCGATACCGGGAAGACAGAAATAAATAAAGACTTTCCTATTTTTGGCAAGGTCACCATAGCTGAGTACTGCTAATATCTTCTTTGCTAAGTCCCTTCACTAAACAAACAATCATCTAATTCATAGTTTGCCATGGAAGCGCTGATCTTTCCTTTTTTCCCCTCCCAGTTTCTATAGCAGCATTATCTAGAAACCTTGCTGCTGGGTACTGGACAGATGCTAAATTTACTTGCTCACACTGCACCAACTAAAAATTCTGTTGGGCTCTCTGGCTGCAAAGTTACTGTCAGTAGCAACATGGAATAAAGAACAGGTCTGACTGGCAAGAATTTCCCAGTCTCTGCAATCTACAGTGGAATCACTGACGGACAACACTAGCTGCCGCTCTGACTCCTAAACCGAAGAGCACAAGTTAGAAGAAGTAGTTGGGGAAAGGATTTTGGCTTTTATATCCAAGCTTTGCCACCATCTTTTTCTACTTTTACTGCTCTTATCCTTAATTATATCTCCTTTAGACATTTTACACTCTTTGAAGAAATTCTGCTGTGTTCTCAACAGAACCTGTAAAGTTCATCTAGTCTTGGGTTTAAACCTTTTACCTTCTCCCTTCTTCCATTCCCTTAGAGAATTTGTATCCTTCAAGCCCTGGAAAATCTGGTAAAGAGATCCACTGACACAATGCACAAAACTGTTTATTGAACTAAAATTACTTGAAGAATAGAGGTGTCTTCAAACAACATGAAATTCAGAGCAGTAGTAACAGCGCAGAAATGGGGCTGTGGAATAAGAGCAGAAAAGGCATGAAGAGTAGAGCAATGTTCTCTTGGAAAGGAAGAAAATGGGATATGAAATCTCGGTCACAGCAACTTTCTCTGATGCAATCTCTCCAAAGTCTTTCCCCTCTCAGGCTAAATGCAATATTTATTGATTACTTCAAATCAATACAACGAAAAAAAATCCTATTTTTAAAATACATTGATCTTTCCATATTTCTCAATAATTGATAATGATTAGATCATCTTTACTTTTACAAGTGGAACTGGAAAAGGAAGGAAAAGTTAATATGAATACTTTAAAGGTACCAATTTCCTCATCAGCCTTGTACTCAGTAAACTTAGTGTACCGAGACCTCATTCTATGAGGGGAACCTTGTCAGGAACCCAGTAACTAGGCCATTTCCCTCATAGAGGTTTTTCAATTTATTTTGTCAATAAAACAAACAACTCCTTCCCCACTCTCCCCAGTTAACAACTCCTCCCTATCCCAGACTTTCAGAGATACTCAGAGCAGACAGTTGCATTCAGCTTCTCTGACTCAGATTTCCTCCCATTCACAGAATACGGAGATTTCCAGTAACCTCTGAAATCAAGTCACATTTCCTCAGTCTGTGCTTCAGAGTCAGTGACAACACTTTGTTAATTCTCTGCCACAGGTCCGGAATTTGCTCCTTCATTAAATTCCAGAGTTATACCTTTACATCTCTCTATCACATATATCACTTATTCCTTTCAACTTTTTCCTTCTGTTCTTGAAATAATTTTCATTTTTATCAGATCAATGACTCATGTGTCTTTCTTGTATATCAGAGGAAACAGTGTAAGAGACATAGCATCTGGCAGGATGCCCTCATTTGCCAATGATTTTTATTTTCCCTTCATGATGGTTCCTTGGTCAGTTTCTGTCTGTCATGTAGAATATTAATTAGAAACAGAGATGGCAAATTCCTAGTCCTATCAACATTCCTAATGGCAACACTAGGTAGAAAAAAATTCTGTGGGATGTGGAAGTTAACATGGAAAAGTAAAAATGCCATATTCCACTCTCTTTTGAAACAGCCTTAGGTTTGCATATGAGACACGACACCAATATTCGGTATGACCATACATACGTATGTGCATATACCTACATGTAAATACTTGTACATGCACACATAGGTTTCTGTGTGCATATAGTCACATCTCTTCTATGTCAGAGTGTACATTTGTGGTGTCTGCACACGCATTCCCTTCCCGCTGTACTGCAGACAGACATTGTCAGTACAGTGTAACTAATGTATTCTTGCCATATGCCCTCACCTGAGAGACAAGCTGCAGGTACAAATCATTGTCTTTGTTAGTTTCCCAATTCGAACTCATACAAAAGCTTCTTCCTTGGAGCTGCATCACCTACTCCAGGAATAATTCTCCCACAGCTCAGTACCAAAAGGTAGTAAGCAGTTGCTAAAGAGTTGATTCCCACACAAGACACTAAATATATACATGTCTTCAGGACACAAGCACAGGGGGTCACAATAAGCATTTTCCTACTCTCCCTGCAAGATCCTGCACTGAAGGAAAACACACAACCCGCTGACCAGAACTTCCGCAGGTTCCTGATTTAATCACTCAGATCAACACAAGCAGGCAAAGAAAGGGAACTTTCACTGCTTGAGGAAGACAAATCCCAAACCTGAAGAGTGGGATTAGGGACAATTAATTCCTTTGGTTAGTTTTTGTTCAGAATCTTCTTGGATCTGACTAGTACAAAAATTAAGTTCTGCTTAAACTCCAAGGTGAAAGGAGTCACTTCTTCTCTCCTTTGCCTTGTTCATTCTCTCTCTCTCAATAATTGTGAGGTGAAATACAGTTTCCAGGTAACTGTATGGATCACGTATTGAGTGACCACATCTTCCTGCATTCTACTCTTCCTCCTATGCTTTCCTATAGCTTAACAAGCAACTAAACAAGAAGCGGCAGTTTGCAGTATTTTAAAATTCACTCCTAATTTAAGCTTTAAATTGACACAAATTGCTGTCCACACAATTAAAAGTAGTATTATATTTTTTTAAAAAAGAAAATAACTATTAAAATCTTTTCAAGGGTAGCAGTCAGAAAGGTAAATCAGTACAGTAAGGACAATATTGCTCACACAGCTAGGTAGGCACAAATGCAATACCTCTATTTACATTACATGTTCACAATGTAATTGTGCTACAGGAGGAGAAAAAATGTCTAAAGGGGTATATATTGGGCCAACTTTATCCTCAGCTACAGTAATGCAATCTGAAATCTAACCTTAACCAAACCAGAATGTAAATCAAATCAGTATCTGACACGCTGTACATATACCTTGAAATATACTGTATTTTTAAGGCTCCTCATATCTTTTCCTTCTCTCAGTAACTTTTTCCAGACTTAGCCGGACTTCCCTGCATTGTTGTAGTCCTTTAATTAAAAATAAATAAATTAAAAAGAGACTGAAAGATAGAGGTTGATATTTTAAATGATATTTCTCTGTCTCTTTTCCAGCCTCGCCAGTGTTAAAGAGAAGGTTAGTTGGCACACAAAACCAAGCCAAGCACTTTGCTAAACAGAGCCCTCCAACAGTTTCCCACCTCAAAAAGCAGCACTCTCTCTCTACTATAAATCCGTAGGGGCTCAGTGGCACTCCCCCCCGGGCCACCTTCATCTGTCTACTCAGTGGCCAAAGAGTTGTGAATACAGGTAAGGTGCACTTGACATTATTGAGAGCTAACTGCAAGCCCATGGAAAAGTAAAACGGTTGAACAGTAATAGAGCATGCAAATTACTTTTTACTGTTTTCATGTTGTTTGAGTTCATTTTCTCCATTCCAAAAGTAGAAAAAATAAAAGGAAAAACTTAAGAGACAGTAAAGATCTAGCTTTTGATTGTGGCATTTTGTTTTTTTGTTTTTTTTTTTTTAATGAAGGTAAATGCACTTTCTATTTTTGCCTTAATATTAAGAGACTCCCAGCGGCATACAGAATACATTTCCCTTAAGAAACTGTTTGTTTGTTTTTAATTCAAAATGGAGCAGCCACAAGTGAAGCACCAGTGGGGAAAAGAAAATCACATGGGCTAGATTATTAATTTCTATTAACAATACTAAGTCTCATCTTAATGAAACTGCTGGAAGCAGGGGATTAAAGGAAGAAGAAATGAGTGTAAGGACAGATGGAATATCAGGAAACAAAGGACAGAAAGACATAAAAAACAGCTGTAATGAGGAGAGAGGGGTAAGTATCATTATGGGGTTTTGTCTGGTCTTAATTGTTTTACTATTACTAAATACAGTGTGTTCTTAAAAGCAATGAAATAGGCAAAATTACCTCACTCCCATCTCTGATGACACCACAGAACCTGTGTAGGTGACACACAAATTAACATGCGAACACACAAAAGGGGACTCCGCTCAGGGTGAGATTTATCGGAGAGGAGAAATGCATTTAAAATTAATTGCTCCAGCCAGCTGGATGCAAACGCTGAGAATGTTTTGCCTTGTTTCCTAACTTCCCCAAAAGAATCAAACCAAACTTTAAATGCTAAAGTGATTTTAAACACAGCATTACCAGGCACAGCCCACTTCGGAATACAAAGAGCAGTAGCGGGTGCTAAGGTATGAGGCAGCGGTCCCAGCTCGGGATGCCTGCTTGCCAGCCCTCCAGCTCACTCCACTCTTTCCCCGGGCAGGCTATCCAAACGCTAAGCCGCGGGAAACTAAATTTCCATAGGGCTTTTCAGCTGAAAATCTGACTTTTTCTATAAAAGACAGTGCTTTAATGAGTCTACTTTATGTAATTTTATATGCACATCTCTTGATAGACACCTAGTAATTAATCTAATAAAAATCCTAGCACAGACGGAAAGTAAAACTGCGCAGAAAGGACTGGCAGTGCTCACTGTCAGCTGCCTGTTCCTAGGAGATGAAGCATTAGAAGGAGAAGTTACAGTCAAGAAAGAAACAGAGCAGCACACCGACCCCCCAGAGCGCTCCTCCGCGGGCT